>OZ010797.1:86955096-87555096 GCA_963932465.1 Maratus speciosus
TAAATTTATTAACATGCGTTAGAAGTCTTAAATAGGAGAAATTACGTCATATTTACGTCACATTACAGTTATTACATAAAACGAACACAAAATAATATTGCAAAATGGTTTAAATTTAGAAATTGCGCTAGACATTTATTTGATATTTTGAGCGGATACTTTTCAACTATTTTTCTTAGGAAAGCGCAAATAATATTTTATTTCTAACACAAGTATTTTCACGTGAATATTAAAAAGAAAAAGAATAGTTTGGTCAAAATTACGTCAGATTAAAAATGATTAATTTAAAATGTCTCATTTAAAAGAACTTTCTTTTCGCTTTGTTAAAAAATACCGGGAGACAAAGATTCTGTTTACTTAATTCCTTTTATATTAGCTTATTTTGAAATGTTGTTACACGTGTCTACGTCATCAAGTTATTTTTATTTCGACGTTTTATTTGTATTTTTATTAATGTTGTACTAATTTATTTGTTATTTCGTTATTTAAAATAAAAATTATGTCAATTTGTATAATTTGGTGAGTGGTTTGGCGATTTATATAATTTGGCGAAATTAGTCGACGGGATAATCAAGTAGTACCGCAGCGGATTTGGCGTTAAAATTTCCCCCAATCAAAGAGAAATGAATAGAAATCCGTTTATAGGGAGATCGCCACTGTTTTTTAAATTATAATTCAATCTTTCGAAATCTTTTTAAAGCCGATCACATTAGCGTACATTTAGAGTCTGCGGTGTCTGGGCGGGGGTTGGCGAGCATAGCTCGTAGGGGGCCGAGCCCCCTAGTACTAGTTAAAAAAATTGGCCTTCAATTTGAAAATTTTAAAAATTACATATAGTTAACGTTTAATGATCCCACCTTTTGAGAATCTCCCTATTTAAAAAAAATAGTATTATTTCAATAGTTGCAGCAGACTGTTTTAATTACGCACTTTTATTGTATATTTATTCAATTTTTCTTTTATTAAGAAATCTTAATTTTGTTATAGTATATTAGCCGGAAAACCTGGTTTACCCAGAAATATTGTAAAAGCTAATTGTGTGTTTATTAGAACATAAACTAGCCGAACTTTGCTCATCTAAACGCTTCCATATTGTCAATTATTTTTTTATCAGTTTTTCAAATTTTAAGTGAAAAACACAATTTTTACCCACCATCCTAGGATGGGTATTTACACTAGTTTTGTACATATTTTATTATGTAATTCTAATTAATATGACTGAATTCATGCTTTATCATGAATTAAGTATAAATTTATTTCTGAAAAAATTCAAGAGTTGCTGTTATCACTCGTAATCATAATCTTTTTATCAAATATATTTATGTATTAATTAAGCTTTTTTGGTTATTAATACTGGCTAAATCTAAAAGAATTCAGTTAGCTGATATCAGTGGTGATCACGATGATTTTATGACATACATTTATGTATTAATCTTTTCTAGTTAATAAATCTGGCTAAACATGAAATAAAACTTAATTATTTTAGGATTTCAATGTAAGTTATTACTGTACTTTTATGAAGCAAGTTTCATTGAGTATGAAGAAATATGTATCTCATCATTATTATGCATATTTAAATATAGAATATTAATTATTTACTTGATCTCTACTTTTAATATTTTAATCATTTATTAATTTTTTATTATTATTTTAATTATTTTAATATTTTACTACATTGTAAGCATTCATTATAACCCATTATTACATTCAAACTGTTGTTAAAAATATATAAACAAAGCAGTAACCAGAAATCTGCAAAATTTTAAAATCTGAACAACCTCTGGTCCCAAGCTGTGCAGATTTGAGTGAGTCTACTATGTAATGCAGTTTTCAGAGCACTCACAAATACTGAATCAGGGGGTCTTTTGAAGAAAAATTTGCTCATAAAGATAAATATATTTCAAATTATTTTAAATATTTTTTCAATTGAACAAGAACTGCTGATTGTTTGCAGGTTGCAAGAAAAGATTTCAAAATATAAAACTAATGCTCACTTAAACTACTACTGATCATATTTAAGAAATTTAAGTTATACCTTGTAATAGGGATTATAACTTATTAAAATTGTTCCTTAAATAAATAGTTTTTAATAAATTTGTTTTTCATTAGATATGTTGATTTTTATTGGTATTTATTAAGTATTATGCATAATCTAGTTATTTCTTAAAGATATGACTATTTTGATATGTATTATATAGTTGACTCCCGCAAATCTGCAAACGTCTAAAATTCGCACATCATCGCAGATTTAAACAATGAAACTTTCAGTTCACATGTAGAGGCAAAATTACAGAATTTTTTAGTTTTGTATCATTCTGTATATACTTTAATATGTAATTCTCTATAATATGACTGAACTCGTGGTTTTTCATAAAGGAAACATAAATTTATTTCGAAAAAAAAAATAAAGATATTGCTGATATCACTGGTAATCACAATCTTTTTCCAAATATGGCTTTAATTAAACTTTTTTTTGTTATTTAGACTGGCTAAACCTAAAATAAAACTTCCTTGCTTTATGATTTTGATGTAAATTAATAAGGTACCTTTATGAGGAAAGTTTCATTGAATAATTCAAGGAAAATGTATTTAATCTTTATTATGCCTATTTAATTATACATTATTAATTATTTACTTGACCTTTACTTTTAATAATTTAATCATTTTTAGAATTATCTTACTTTTTATCATTTTATTTTATTACTTAATTATTTTAATATTTTACAATATTGTAAGCATTCATTATAATTTTGATTGCATTATTATATTCAAATAACTGTTTAAAAAATATGAACAAATCAATGACCAGAAATCCACACAACCTCTGGTCCCAAGCTGAGCGGATTTGAGGGAGTCTACTGTATTCATAAGTTGATGAATTTATGAAAATATACCACTTATGTCATTCTGCTATCAATTAAAACAGTCTGGTATTGATCTTATCTTTTTGGTATGTATATGTAGGAGAGGTGACATTTAGATGATGTTTGTGGCAGTAATCCCTAGCATTCTACAGTCGTTTTTTGGATGAAATCTATATCCATACCCAGTAGTTTTCAAGGCATCAACAACATTGAAGATTTGAATAAAGAGATGAAAGTTTGATAAGGGTAAGCATACAAATTAGTAAGATGTATTATTTTTTCTTATATATTCTTAAAGAGAGCCTTGTTTGTTATAATATATTGCATATTTTATTTTATTTATTACCCCAACTCAATGATGAATCCACACCTTGATTTAATTGCTTCCTTCACAATGAACATCTCATGCAAAATTTATAATCTTTTAGCACCAGCATTTCCAAACAGAAATCTTTGCAGAATTTAATCACAGAAATTCTGTGATTAAAAAGATGTATTATAAATAGGATATAAAATGTGATTTTGATAAGATTGGTAATAAAAATTAAGGATCTTAAGCATTCTTTGTGATCTATATATGATGCTTGTTGCGAAGGGGCTAAAGGTAGATCACAATAAAGAATTCAGGGAAGGGGCCAGAATAAAAGTCTCTGTCTCCCTAAAGGATTTCAAACAGGACTGGCATGACATCACGCGGGGTCCTGCCAAAGCAGTTAGTGGGGGGCCAACGTTTTATAATGCAATAATAAAATGTATGAAGAAAACACACCTACTTTCACGTTTAAAATATGCATACTTATTTTTTGAGTTGACGATTACTTTCTTTCAATCTATACATTCCAGGACAATTATGTCAACTTTGCCTGTAAGGAATAAAGTTAATACTCATTTATAAAGTTAATAACATTTAAAAATAAATCTAGAGAAAAAATATTATTTTATACTGAGAAAACGTTATTCCAAATTCTATGGAGAGAGACTGTGCCTCTAACAAGACCTGCGAAGGCCTGTAATCTGCAATCAATTTATGAATGTAACCAAAGAAATTCGATTCTTTAAAAATGTTTCAATATTGACAAAATTTCAAATTTTGAAATTTTTTTTCACCAAATTATAGATTAAAATGATAGTACATTTAATTGGTATATTATTTTATTTATTTATCCATTTATTCATACAGTACTTGGAAAATACAATTTGAGCTCTTATGAAAAAGTATGTTTTTAATGCAGGAAAATGCTTATTTAGACAATATATTTAATCTTTTATTATTTTTTTAATTAAATTGTAACTATAAAATTGCAAAAAGTATGAAAAGAAATTTTATATTTATTACATTTGAGCTCTGATTACTATTTAAGGCTGTTCTCAAATACAAAGTGTCAGCTTTCTGACATAAGTTTTAATTCATTTTTGTTTGGAAACGCATGAAACTAGAAAGTGTTGTTAATCAGAAACTATGTCATTGAACTGTTTTTTCCGTTTTCTTGTGAACGCAATACATCTTTCAGAAAATACTGGCAAAGTTGGCATTTTGAACCGAATTTCCAAACTAAAGAAGAAAATCTAGTCAGTAAGGGGAGAAAAATGATGTGTCACATCATCAAAATCGCTTATAACTCAATAGGTAATTGATTGATCAAAAAATGGAAAAAACAGTTCGATTCCAAATTGCTTCCATGGCCAGACTTTTCAATTTTATATCTTTCCGTTAAAAAATGAATTTGTAAATGTGTCAAAACGTTTTGCACTTATTGAGCAGAGCAGTTAAGAACAGCCTTAAGGCTCCGCTGCACACAAATTTATTTTCGTCTTTCAGAAAAAGCACGTCTTGTAGAAGTTTCTGGGGGCGTCAACTATGTACCAAAGATTGACAGGAAATCCTCCAATTGAAATAAGAGGCGATTTCAATAGGGTCAGATCCACCCTGCGTATGGTCAGATATCACTTTAGGGCAATGGTTATCTGTCCTTTTGAACGTAGCGCGAAAAATCTCCCCTCTCTGCGGGGTCGGCGGGGTCATCTCTTGACCTCAGAATGAAAGGGGGGATTAATTTCAGGTGTGTTTCGAAAAGCAGTTCAGTAAACTCTGTCTAACGCGGAATCGATCGGGACCGGGAAAATTTTCCGTAGTAGAAAATATTTCGCCTTAGACAAATTTCACTCTATGTCTATGGATTTGCAGGGACTTGAAAATCTTTTCAAGTTAGACAGATTTCCGTCTTACACAGAGTCCGCCTTAGACAGAATTTACTGTAATTCTATTTCATTTTGTTCAAATAGAAAGGAAAAATAGTGTAAAATATATGTCCAAATAGGAAGAAGAAAAATTTCATCAATCAGTCACATAATTTTTAATATTTGGCTAATATGCATATATTATAGAATATATGGGATGCCATTGTTATTTAATTTTTAAACAATATAAAGAAATTTACTATGTTCGAGTTTTGTGTTTGAATGCAATTTTCCATATGAAACAAAATAAACATTTTCGGAGATAAAGTAAAGTTTTAATCAACTTACGACGATCTCGTGAAACATTCTCCATTCATCAATTAACGGTAGTTATTTATGTTAATTAATTAATAATTTAAAATATTGAATTTAATAACTAATATAATTATTAATTCAGATTTAATATTTACTGTGTTATTGCAATTATTATTTGATATATATATACATGCATGAGCAGGATACCAAATTTAAAGTAGAGACACATTTCATCCCAATTCAAATACGCATCGTTGACACGTATGAATCGTAAATTTTAATTTAAAAAAAATAATGAATAAAATGCAAATAGTTTAGAGAGAAAATATTTCAAAGGGATAAAAATAAAATAAAAATGCTGAATATGTCATTTAAAAAAAAAAAAAAAAAAAAAAAAAAACTTAAGGGTGTATTCCGATCCAAACTGCTTGATTCACTTTTAAATTCATTTTTGCTCTCAAACGCATCAAACTGGGAAATTCTCTTATTTAGAAACTACATAATGTGCCGTATTTCTCGATTTTTTTGATAAATGCCGAAAATATTGTAAAAAAGGTTGTCAAAGTTGGTGTTTTAAACCAAATTTTTCGAAGCAGGAGATCTGGGAATGAAAAAAAGGGTCATACTGAGAAAATAATTGCTTAAAACTCAAATTCTAATGAATTGAGCGAAAAATGAAATCACATGGCCTCTTATACATGTCTTCAAAAATCACCTCAGCAAGTTTCATGTTTTTTCTTTTAAAAATGAGTCTGAAAATGTCTCAGAAAATTTCGAACTGTTGAGGGTGGAAAATAAAGTTTTTTCGAATACACCCTTAAAAACTTAAAAAACTACAAAGCGAAAATATACTATTATGTTTCAATTAAACAAAAATGCCAAACGGATAATAACCAAACGGATTTTCTAAAAAGTGAACTATGAAAATAAACAATTTATTCATAGGATTTCTTCTTCGAAAAGGTAGATTTCCAGATAGTTAGGCAAAATTATTATAAATTTTATCTTTTTTGATAGAATGCAGTTTGGTTATGATAAACGAGTGTTATCATGATATACGCTTTCGGTCATCGAAGTATTTAAAAAGTTATCAAAGAAACGTGCCTTATACTTCTGCAATAGAAATATTGAAGACGTGACATTCCGATCTCTCTCGCTGTCTCTCTCTCTCACTCTCTCTCTCTCTATATATATATATATATATGGGATCTGCACGGGACGGGCCCAAACCCACGCACAGCCCGGGCCTCAGGCTTATTTTCATTCACGGCACTCGGGTCTAGTCTCTACTTTTTTTGGGCCGAGCTCTGTCCTTACTTTTTCCCTGGAGGATCGAGCTGAGTCGGGCATTAGATATTTTTTCTGGGCCGAGTCGTGACTGGTTTCATTCTTCACGGTCAAAATTTTCAGTCCCGGTTTCAACCCAGCCCATATGAAAATCGTTGTCTCGGCGTTGCATGGTCCGTTCAAAGATACGTAAAATTTGGTCTGGCCGAAAAAAAATTTGCCAAAAATGCATACATTTTAAAATCGCCATTATTCTATTATTTAATATTAAAATTTATTCTTTTTAAAGAATAGTAGATTTCTAGGCTTATTAAAATATAGTAAAACGTGGGAAAAAAGAACCTGCCTATGACGGATTATTATGCTAATATTAACGATAACTGAAACATTTACATACAACAAATAGAGATTCATTAAAAAAATATATTGCAGCCTATGGCACTTCTGTAAAAATGAACATTTTAAACATGAAAAAAAAAAAAAAAAAAGGCTAAGTATTTTTGGTCAGAACTCTTCGTAAGAGACAATTTTTAACCAATTCGACGTAAAAATCAATGTTTTGTAGAAATTCACTCGGGCAGGGCTCAGGTGCAAGATTTTAACATTTTTCCGTGTCAGGCTGGTCCCGGACGGAACTTTTAATTTTATACCGGGCCGGGCCGCATTTTTTTTATTTGTCGGACCGAGCCCGGGCCTGATAATTTCGGCCCGAGCAGACCTTTATTATATATATATCGTCATCAAACGTTTTCAATCTTACTGCTGAATATAGGTCTCGCCAAAATTTGTCACTTATTTCCTGCTAGTGCGGTAGAAATCGCAGTAATTTCTGTAATAACTAAAATCTAGTAGAAAAGATAGAGGCCTGCATCGGCTCGGGCTAATTTTCATTCACGAAACTTGAGCCAACCCAAACTTTTTTTTTCCGGGCTGAACGGGACTGTACTTCTTTCTTCCTTTCTTTAGAAGTCCGCACGTGCCGATATTTCAAGTCCCGGTATAGAAGCTAGCAGTTCACTGTAAAAAAAAAAAAGGCGGGGGGCTGAAAAACGGAGGTTCTACTGGCAATCTAGACGCCAGTACTATTTCCGTTTTTTTACAGAAAATTTCCCCATAATTTACAGAAAAATTTCCGTTTTTAAACAGAAAAACGGAATTTTTTCTGTAATTTATAGGGGAAAATTTCCGTAAAAATACGGAAATAGTACTGGCGTCTAGATTGCCAGTAGAATCTCTGTTTTTGGTCCATTTTTTTTTACAGTGTTCGGTTCGTATCAATCCAACTGAGCTCGTATGAAGACTATCATTAGTCCGGCCCTGCTCGGCTCATGCAAACCTCTAAATTATTCACCTCAAGCTCACAATGGAATGAGATTTTATTTATTTATTTATTTTTGTAAAAAAATATAGTGATGTTTCTTTTAAATGACTCCTTTTAACGAAATCTTTAGAAATTTATTTTGGCTTAATCACAGAATATATATTCTAATTTTTAGGTAGCTTTCATTACAAAAAGCTACCTAATTGCAGCTGTCCGGAGGAAAGCAATTCCGAAAAATTTTGGTATATTTTCACCGATCATAACCCCCAAACCCTGAAATCCTCCTCGAAGCGTTGTCTGGATAATTTTTACGCAAATGTTGATTTAATAAAAATAGTTAAAGAAAAATAGAAAGGTACATTGTAATAATTAGTTTCAAAGTTTATGTTGGTTGAGATGAATAAGCATTTCTTATTAATGCATAAAACCATTATAAATCATATTAACTTACTTCTATGTATTTTATAATAGATTAATTACGATAATAATTTATAATTATTATATTTATATTATTAATATTATTATTTACTTGGTGTAATGATTTTGTATTGTCAGAATTCGCTTTTTACTATAACCCATTAATTAAGACGGGGGTTTTGCTGTCATTAGGTAAGCATGATTACAATTCATTATGGTATTTTAAAATATTATATGATTCTATTGCTGAGTAAGCTTTTAACTCACATGTTTCATTTTTATTTCTATTGTGCATGGCTTTGTTCTGTCCGAGTCTTTACATATTGATTAATTATGTATTTCTTTCATTTTTTCATGGTGTGGTTAATTGAGAAATGGAAGAAATAAACATTTAAGCAGTGTGTAAGCTTATTTCTTCCTCAGAAATTATCCGCTTATTACTAATGACTTTATAATATTGCCCTTGAAAATGAGTTACGAATCATTAGTTCCAATTTTATTCATAATTGCTCTCATATTAAGTACAATTTGTAGATTTTCTTTTTGAATTAATGAATTTTCAATTTTGAGATCATGCATTTCGTGCAAAGGATTTGTTGATGATGACAATGATTCATTATTTCAGGTCTTTTTTCCTTGGTTAAATTGATTTAGTTACAAATAGTTTTAGAAAATATTTCAAATTATTATGATTTCCTTCACATATTTCATTATTTACTTGTTCTTTTTATGAATTCGGCATCCTGTTGTTTTTCCCTTCGCCCCCCTTTTGAATGTTTTGACTTTTTAATACTTCATATATTGGTGATTAGGATATAAGTTTATTAAAAAATGCATTAATGATTAGTTAAATTAATAATAGTTGATCTATCTTTATTATGTACTAGCAAACCCCGCGGCTTTGCTCGCGTAATATTTGAAATATGCCAAGTGATATTTATATGTCTAATTTTTATTAAAAGGTACTAACTAAATTTTTATTTTATTAAAAGGTAATATTTTATTTTATTAAAAGTTTTTTTTATTAAAAGGTACTTATTACTTTTCGGAATAATTCAAAAATTACTATTTAAAACACAGTTTGATTAAACATCATTATTACACTGCATTAGGCAGAAATGAGACTTAAATTAATAAAATGAAGTAAAACTAAATAAATGATAATTTAAAAAATATTTTGAAACTTTTATGCTCAATTAATATGCTCATTTCAGTATTCATTTGAAGTTTTGAATTTTTTAGAAACCATCTTCTTACATCTTAAAATTAACCATCATGCCAAATTCCAAGTCCTACCACCTCTCCCAACATAAAGGGCTATGTTGAAACAGGAACTGTCACCATTAATTTGCAAACATTAATTTTTAAATCGGTTTGTTATTTCCTAATATTCCACAGAAACGTAATTTAAAAAGCTTTTAAAGCCCTTTTTTAGAACGTTTGTTGTTCCTGTGAACCCCAAATGGTAGAATTATCGGCATAAAATATAGCCTGTGTAGGATCAGAGACTGTTACCATTGATTCACAACTATTACTTTTATAATCGGTTTATATTCCCTGAAATTGCATAGAATCGTAATTTAGAACTTTTTTAGAATGCTTCTCGCACCTCCACTTCGCTTCACCCCTTTTTAATTCGAATTTATATTCGACGTTCCTTCGAGGGCATTTATATTTTATAAGTAACTACCATGTCATATTTAAAGTTTCTAGCCTTTTCAGTATCACAGAAATCGCAATTTAGAAAGTTTTTAGCTCCTGCAACCCTCTGGTGGTAGTGGAACAGACATAAAATATAGCTTATGTTTGAGCAGATTCTATCACCAAAATTTGTCATCATTATTTTTTTAATCGGTTTGGTAATTTATAAGTTTGCTTAAAAATTGTAATTTATAACGCTTTTCACTCACTTCATTTTTTTAAATTTGGAATTTTCTTTCGACTGTTCTTAGAAAGCAGTTGCATTTTGTAAGCAAATACCATGCCATACTTCAAAGTGTTAGACCCCTCAGTTGTGCAAAAAACGCAAATTAGAACATGTTTTGCTTTTGCAACCCTCAGCCTCAGATGGTAGTGACAGCAACATAAAATATAACCTATGTTATAGCAGGGACTGTCACCATTTATTTGCAACCATTACTTTTGAAATAGCTTTGGTATTTCCTTAGATTGAGTAGAAATCGCAATCTAGAACGTTTTTAGGACGCTTTTCGCGCATTTTCACCCCTTTTTAAATTTCCATTTTTTTCGAAACTGTTCTTAACCCCTTGGGGACGAGCGACACATATACGTGCCGGAAATAGACCTAAGGATCCTCGTTTATCCTCACCAGTAAAATTTTACTGTAAAATTTGCCTTATTTAATCCGAGCATTTTCCCGATTTGAATAGGCACAAACTTCTGTTTTTTAAAACCGGTAGAAAAGTAATAAACATTTCGTAAAAGGCTCCCGTCGCGAAGGGGTTAAAGATCATTTATATCTAATAAATATGTACCTTGACTAATTTTAAGTTGCTAGCCCCTACCGATCACAAAAATCGAAATTTAGAACTAGGGATGCACCGGATATTGATTTTGCCGGATACCGGATATCCGAAGCTCCTTCGTCTGCCGGATTCGGATATCCGGCCCTAGATATGTTTTTAGTTATATATTGAATTATTTCTCTATATAATGTCATTTCAAAACAATAAATTACAAACATGTTTCACACAGCATTGAAACATTTTAAATGTATTGAAATATAATTTACAAAAACTATATCTCTTTGAGTATCATGGCTTGAATTCAAGTTTTCCCAAGAGGGGAGTTTCGTACCCAAAATTTATAAATGCAGGGGAGTTGAACTGTTAGAAAGGGAAAAAAAATCTTTACACCCCGTTATTTTTTTATGTGCTACTTAAAGAATTACATTTATACAGACATGACAAAATACCATTGAAACAATTTAAATTAACAACTCAAGATAATTATTCAAAATTTTTATTTTATTAAAACAAAGGAACAGAATCAAGCTTTATATATACCATGTCTATTTTTCAATTTTCACCCAATGTTATGGACAATTAACAATCGGATTGCTAAATGAATTTCTTAATTTAGATTTTATTCCATTTTGCATACTTTAGCCTCTTTCAGAAGTTACACTTTTGACAAACAGTACAGAGCGATTTTATAACTTTAGAAATTATCGGAAACACATGGTTATGCTCTCTTAAAAAGTTTTAGAAAACTTTGTAAAATCTGATGTGCATTAATTTTTAACTTACATGAATAATGCACATCTGTGATGGTATGTCACTTCTGAACAATTTTTTTTATTATATCCTTAATGGAATTATAGTCAAAACTGTAATCACTGGTATTTTCGTTAATTGAACTATGTTCTACGCATTGGAATCTACGCTATGAAATCCATATCCAAAGTTTGAAAAGGGAATAGTCAATTGATTTCTTCTTTACACGACAAAAGTTTGATTTCAAAAAGTCATGTCCTAATTTCTGTTAATTGCGAGAAACAACTAGTTTGTTGTTTCTAATTATGTTTTTTTTTAAGTTCATCAAAGTTATTTTTTTTTTCATGTGCATCACAAGTGTAATCTCATTTTCTTTAGTGCTGACTATTGGCCAATTTGATAGAGCTTAGTCTCCAGTGGCCGTTGCTGCCCTTTTAGTTATTTCCTATTTTGGGCAGACAGGTAAAACATCGCAAAATACGTAAAACGGTCATAGAAAAAACATTGCTGATTTCGTCAATCATGGTGAAAATAAATAAAATAATTTGTTGATTGGTTGCGAGAAAAAAACTGAAGTTCATGGGAAATCGACAGTGGAAAAATATCACAAAATTCGTCAATCGATCATGGAAAACTATCGTGAAATTTACCAGTCCGTCACGAGCAAATATTGTGAAATTCCTCAGCTGGTCGCAGAAAAAAAATGCAAAATTTTTCAATCGGATGCAGAAAAACAATCGTTACTTTCATCAGTATGTCACAAGAACAAACAGGGAAATTTGCCAATCGGTCACAGAATAAAATTTCTAAATTTGTCAATTGATTGCGAAAAAAAAATTATGAAATTCACCAATCTGTCTCCAGAAAAAAATCAAGAAATTCGTACAGTCGGTCGCGGAGAAAAATCGCAAAATTTTTTTGTCAGATGCAGAAAAACAAACATGAATTTTGTCAATTTGTTGTAAGAAGAAACTGTGAAATCTGCCAATTGATAGTGGAAAATATCACGAAGTTTGTCAGCCGGTCCTGAGACTTCATCATTTCCAAAGAAACATTTTCAGAAAATGATTTTTTTGGAAACAGGAGTCTCCCGCCCCCAATATTCTTTAGGGCACGAATCCTACCATCCCATCTCGAAATTCAAGACATGTATCTGCCATTCAAGCGATGTAATGTATATTAATAATGTTGTATAAAAAATGTTATTTAAACATTAAAATATTCTGTTTATTTGTACAATAAAATGCTGATAATTGCTACTGGATTTGGATATGGGATTGAGTATATTGATAATTGTTAATAATTAATTTGTACAATGAAATGCTGATAATTTGTGTAACAAATTTTAACCAATTAAATATGCCTATAATTGTAGAGTATTTTCACAAAGAAATACATACATTCTTTTTATAATTTAAACATAAAATATCTACTAATATACCCAGGATTAAAGAGTGATTTTCTCCAAATAAAGGTTTAGTTGATGCCTTTTCTCTGTTTTAATTATTTAATAGTGTTTTGCTTTGAATCACATTTAGTTTTATTTTAAGTTAAATTACTGTGATATTTATAAGTAAAAAGAAAATTACTTTTAATTTTAAATATTTTATTTATAATGAAGTTACAAACAGACTCGCATAAAACCAAAAACTTTCTGCGCACATAAATATTGGGTCAAAAACTTTCTGCAAATTTAATGGTTAATAAAATGACGTGTTATATTACTTTGACTGTATGAATTTTAAATAGTAGTTTTAAAATAATTACCGTTTAATTTAAAAATTAATTAATATTAATTACAGAATAATTATGTTGGCTAAAAAAATAATAAAACTAAAAATCCATGATATGAAGGGGTGAATTCTTATCAGTTATTTTGTCAATGCATTTAGAAACAGCCCAATCCTTAATATTGTGACCTCTTCTCACAAAATGCAATAATGGACATTGCTTCTGAAACAACGGAATCACATTTTGTAAGGAGAGGTCCATTCTTAGGTATCATCATTAAAGAGACCGATGAGTTTTTATTGCAGCCCTTTGACGAAATTCTCATTTTTTTCCGCGATCATTTAGCGAAATTTCCGTTTTACCGTGATATTTTGACGACATTTGCATTTTTTGACAAAATTCGCGTTTTTTTAGAGATCCTTTGACAAAATGCGCTTTTTTTCTCCTATCCTTAGACGAAATTTGCATTTTTTCGCGATCTTTTGACGAAAGTCAAGCTTTTTTCACGGCGTTTTGACGAAATTCGCAATCCTTTGATGAAATTAGTTTTTTCTGCGGTTCTTTGCCGAAATTTTCATTTGTTTCCTGATCTTTTGACAAAATTCGTGCTTTTTCCGCTATGCTTTTACGAAATCAGTTTTTTCCTGCGCTTTTACACAAAATTTGCTTTTTTCTGCGATTCTTTGATGAAATTCGCTTTTTTTTTCGCAATCCTTTGATGATATTCGTGTTTTTTCTGTGGCCTTTTGAGAAAATTCATTTATTTTCGCGATCCCTTGACTAAATGCGTGCTTTTTCCGCGGCCCTTTTACCAAATTTGTGTTTCTTTCGCGACCCTTTAACGAAATTAGTTTTTTTCCGCGATTCTTTTATGAAATTTGCGGGATTTTTTTTCACGATCCTTTGACAAAATTCGCGCTTTTTCCGCTATGTTTTACGAAATTCATTTTTTTCCTGCACTTCTTTGACGTAATTTGCGTTTTTTCTGCTATTCTTTGACAAGAAATTTTTTTTTGTCCACCATTATTCTTTAAAGAAATTAGCGTTTTTCCGCAGTCCTTTAACGAAATTTTCATTTTTTCCGTGATGCTTTGACAAAATTGGGTATTTTTTCTGCGAACGATTGACGGAATTGGTTTATTTTCGGCGATCATTTGTTGAAATCCGCAATATATTTCAGTGATTTATTTGTGTCTGAATTTTCGGACTGATGGGCAATTTTTTTTTAATTTTCGGAACCGAATGCCTTAAATTTTCGGAAAATTCGGAACAGAATCATCCCTATCAAACAATAAATAAATCGTACATAAAATTGGAGAACATTTTTAATTTTTCGGTATTTAAAAAAAAATACAAGAACAAAAACTACTTTTCTTTTCTAAGAAATTTTCCGCAAAGTTCCGAATTTTGCGGAAAATTTTCCGCGCACGGCGTGCGGGAGTGCGTCTATATTATACAACTCTGGTTACAAATATAACTAATTGGATGTGCCAATCCCAAAACTTTCTTCTATCTCATACGTCTTAATATTTCTAAAAGTAATTTTAAATGTTAATACTTCGATATTATTAGTTCAATATTATACCAACTTTGATTTTGATCTAAGATTTCTGCTCGTCTATTAATCAAAATAAGAATAAGTTAATCTCAATCATGATATTTATTAAAATCAATAATTTTTTTCGTTATTCTGTTGTACATCAGCTGATTGTGAATAAGACAGCTTAGCAGGATGCGAAGTTCCCATGACTTCACGAGCCATGAATATACAGTACAAAAACTGCAAAAAATTGAGAAAATTTTACAAAAAACGCTGTCACAGTGACACCTTCTGGCGGAATATTTCCAAATTCAAGGAAAAACTGATGGCCATAGCCAAAAATATACACAAAAAATTGGTTCAATTCTATGCTTAGTTTCATACACTTTTCGATGGTAAAATAATGGAAATAACACAAAAATCATTATAGCGCCCTCTTCCAGCAGACTATTTTCAAATTCAAGGAGGACCCGTTGGCCATAGCCAAAAACATACCCCTAAAAATTGGTTCAATTCTATGCATAACTTCATACAATTTTCGATGGTACATACAAGAATGAAAATGGCACAAAAATCACTGTTACAGCGCACCCTTCTGGTGGAATATTTCTAATTTAAAGGAGAACCTGCTGGACATAGCCAAAAACATACACAAAAAATTTTGTTCTATTATATGGATAACTTATTACATATTTAACAGACACTTTTCGACAGTACAATAATGAAAATGGCACAAAAATCGCAATTACAGCAGCACTCCTTTCTGACAGAATGCTTCCATATTGAAGAAGGACCTGCTGGCCACAGCCAAAAACATACACAAAAATTTGGTTCAGTTCTATGCATAACTTCATACACTTTTTGATGGCACAAAAATCACGATTACAGCGCCCCCTTCCAGTGGAATGTTCCAATATTGAAGAAGGGCCAGCTGGCGATAGCCAAAAATATTCACAAAAAATTTGGTTCAATTCTATGCATAACTTCATACACTTTTTGATGGTATGATGACAGACAAACAGACATTTTGTATAAGCATGTTTTGGGATCTCTGACCCCTAAAACGTCTAAGCCCACCGAAAACCAGAAATCGAAAAAAATCTCAGTTACAATACTTTCTTCTATTGAAGATAGAAGAAAGTAAAAATAGGCCTGTTTAATTGTTAAACTTAAAAGAGAGAAAGAAAATTAATAAAGTCATACTTTAATAAACAACTTCAGATTTTGTTTCACATTCTGAAAGTAAAGGTACAATTTTCTAAAAGATGTAAACATAAATTCTTAAATTTATTATAGAGAGTTCAAATACCAATGATAGGAAAGCTGGTAATTCTTTAAACTTTTGGGAGTTACCTTTTACTCATAAATAGTGGACTTACTTTCATATTTTGCATTATAAACAAAAGTCGTTTGGCATTGTTTGGGTCAAACGATTTCTCTTATCCTTATATATTTGCTTTGTTACGCATTGCCGGATATCCGGCAGAGAAGTCGGATATCCGGTGATTGTGATTCGGATATCCGACGGTATTTCGGATATTGAAAAATCAGCCGGATGTGCCGGATATCGGATATTTGCCGGATATCCGTTGCATACCTATTTAGAACGCTTTTTTGCTCCTGCAACGTCTTGGTGATAGTGATAACGACATGAAATAGTGTCTATGTTAGAGCAGAGGCTGTCAGCATCAATTTCCTACTATTACGTTTGAAATCAGATTCATTCTTCCTGAGATATTGCCGACAAATCGGCATTTAGAACGTTTTTAGAACGCTTTTCGCGCATTTTGCTCCTGCATCTCCTCTGGGGTAGTGGAAACAGAAATAAAATATAGCCTATCTTGGAGCAATGTCTGTCACCATCATTTTTACACCATTATATTTGAAATCGGTTCAGTACTTCCTGAGATTGCATAGAAATCGCAATTTAGAAAGTTTTTTACAACGCTTTTTGTGCATTTTGACCCCCTTTTAAATTTCGATTTTTTTAGGAAATGTCTTTAGAGATCATTGATATCTTATAACTAACTACCATTGCAAATTTCACGATTCTAGGCCCTTCCTTAACGCAAAAGCCGCAATTTAGAACGTTTTTCTCCTGCACCCTCTTTGGGATAGTGGCACCGATGTAAAACATCGCCTATGTTGGAGCAAAGGTTGTCACCATCATTTTGCGCCATTATTTTTTAGATCGATTTGGTATTTCCTGAGATTGTATAAAAACCACCATTAGAACGTTTTTTAGAACGCTTTTCGCGCATTTTCACCCCTTTTAAATTTCGAATTTTTTCAGAACTGCTCTTAGAAATCCTTTATTCTAATAAGTAGTTAATATTTCAAATTTCATATTTCTAGGCCCTTCGGTAACGCAAAAATCGCATTTTTAGAACGTTTTTTGCTCCTGCACCCCCTTTCGGGTAGTGGCACCGACATAAAACATAGCCTATCTTGGAGCAAGTGTTGGCACCATCATTAAGACACCAATATTTTTTAAATCGGTTTGGTATTTCCTGAGATTGTGTAGAAACTACCATTTAGAACGTTTTTTAGAACGCTTTTTGTGCATTTTCACCCCTTTTAAATTTCGATTTTTTTAAGAACTGTTCTTAGACATCATTTATATCTTATAAGTAACTAATATTTCATATTTCTAGGCCCTTCAGTAACGCTAAAATTGCATTTTTAGAACGTTTTTTGCTCCTACACCCCCTTTGGGGTAGTGGCACCGACATAAGATATAGCCTATGTTCTAAGTTGGACTCACACCATCATTTTGATACCATTACTTTTGGAATCGGTTCGGTAGTTCCAGAGCTTACCTCCGACAAATAAACAATTTTTTTCTCTTTATAATAGGAGTATAGATATAGATAATGTCAGTGTCAGTATTGATAATCTTTTTATTGATTTTTAATTGAAAGGAGAAAAAGGGAAGGAAAAGATGATGAATTGTAATATTAATATAATGGTTATACTATGTATATATATATATATATATATACATATACATATCTGATCTTTGTCATGTTGTAACTCGTATTTATTAACTGATTTGGTTGTAACTTGGTGTGTACATACTATACACCAAATGCTACTTTTCTAAATATTTCCACTTTTATATTTTTAATTTAATTTGAAATTTTTTTTTTTGAAATTTCATCAAAATGGTAGCAATCGTATTATTTCCACTGTTGCAGAAAAAAAAGAAATATTGGGGTTTATTTATCCTTATTTATACCATTTACTCATTACAATTTAAAAAAAGCAATTTAACAAATTACAACGACCATTTGGAAAATGATTTTTTCGAAGACTAAAATTTAAGACATAAAAAATTGCACGGAGTTGATCATACATTGCGTACGCCATGAATTAAACATTAATAGTATTATTACACGTAAAAATTGCAAACGACAAATATCGCCTATGCGACTCCTCAGATTTCCTGAAACTTGCGTATTATCCACCTGAAACTTATGTATTATCCAAGCATTTCATTGGCTGTTCGGGAAAAGGCTTTTCCATCGTCAGATTTCCAAGAAATCTGATATCATTTTAAAAGAAATTTCATTTTTAAACTTCTAAATATCTCATAATATTACTTTTTACACCGTCGTATAGAGAAAAAAATGTACTTTTAAATGCAATTTGTTTGAAAGCTGTATCCAGGGATGAGATATCCACGTTTTTGCACACCAGTATTTTGTTAGAGAAAATCATATTTCATTTAATCGGAACACTGTTGCGATTTAACAGAACAACTTTTTCTCTAAGAATATACCGGTGTGCAAAAAAGCGGAAATCTCATCCCTAGCTGTATCTCAATTTGTTTCTGAGTTATTAATTTTTTTTTTGTAGTTTTTATTACTTTTTTGCCATAGTGGCAACAGAAGTATCCATCTCTGTTGAAAGTAAAGGGAAATACAGATTACTGTATAGACCAATCAGAAAATGAATAAAATGCAGATTAAACCATTAAAAAGATTTAGATATGCTTTTGATTTCCTACCCTGACGAGAACAATAACCATTTTTTTAAATGGTTAAAAAAAAAAAAAAAAAAAAAAAAAACTTTATAGGGTCAAATAGTATTTAATTGTCAGGAAGAGACTAAAGTAAACATAAATAAATAATACAATCTATTCAGATTAAAATATATATTTATTTATTTATTAAATGTAAATTGAAAGTAATAAAAAAAAAAAAAAAAAAAAAATTCAAAAGTTATTATACAACCAATTTAATTGATAAAGGACTTGGAAATATCTGGCAAACTGTAATTAAAGAAAATACATATGCTTTTCAAAAACTTCATTACTTACATGACACCACAATGATCTCGATGACGACATTGACGATATTTCCTAAATGTTTGTTTAAGAAAACTGGAACATTCCAAAAACAAAACAATTTGGGAAATATTTTACGAGAAATTTTTACAAAATGTCGACTGAATATGACAGGGGGAATTGTTGAAAAAATATAAAAAATAAAGCAATATGTGATCTCATTGATTAAAAACTTTGAAATAACTGGCTCTAAGAAGGCATTGGATGCTATATGCAGACGTATAAATATCTGAGGACATTTCCTAGTTGATTGTTTAGAAAAACTGGCCCATTGCATTAGAAAAGAGGAACTTGGGATATATTTATATATATTGTATATATATATATTTTAAACAAACTGAAAATGACAGCGAAAATGTTAAGAGATATAAAAAGAGAAGCTACATGTGATTTCATTGATTGAGTTTCGAAAGCTACAACAGAAGAAAATAATTGTTTTTCAAAAACATCATTATTTAGATAATACAACATGTATTATCACGATGTCCAATGACGACATTATCACGATAGCAAAATGGATGTATAGAGATATCTGACGATATTTCCTACATAATTACTTTAAAAAAATTGGCACATTATACAATAGCGAACAAATTTAGGAAAGATATTGAGCCATATTATTTTATTGATGAATGACCTAATTTTTAGAAAAATGCTTTTTCTAAACTGCATTATTTACACAACACAATGTATTTATGTTGTAATGTATGTTTTGGTATTTATAACATGATATTCAATGCGATTTTGGGAGATTTTTTATAGTTTTTTATTTATTTTTTTTTTATTTTTATTTATTTTTTTTTTTTTTGTCATTTATGAAATAATTCCGACTGCAATGTTGTACCCCATTATAGCAAATTTTGTCTCCAGCAATTTTTGAATATTTAGCGATTTTTAGTCTCACGAGGATTTTTTTGACATTCGGAAAAGGAATTCGGTTTCAAACTTTTAGCCTAATGTAGTAAATTTTCTCTTGGCGATTTTTGATGCTTTTGCGCTTTTTAGCTATTTTTTTACGCTTCATGTCGATTTTTTTATTCAATTATGATATTCAATGCGATTTTGGGAGATTTTTTATTGTTTTTGATCGATTTTTTTGTCATTTATGAAATAATTCCGACTATAATGTTTCATCCCATTATAGCAAATTTTGTCACCAGCAACTATTGAATATTTTGCTATTTTTAAGCCCCGCAACGAATTTTTTGACATTCGGAAAAGGAAACCCCAAACTGTTTCAAACTTTTAGCCTTATATAATAAATTTTCTCCTGAACGATTTTTGATCTTTTGGGGTTTATAATATGATATTCAATGTGATTTTAAGTGATTTTCTGAGATTTTTATTGTTTTTGATCGATTTTTTTTTCCTTTTGTCATTTATCAAAGAATTCCGACAACAATGTTGTACCCCATTATAGTAAATTTTGTCCCCAGCAACTTTTGAATATTTAGCGATTTTTAGTCCCACGACGATTTTTTTGACATTCGGAAAAGGAATTCGGTTTCAAACTTTTAGCCTAATGTAGTAAATTTTCTCTTGAGTGATTTTTGATGCTTTTGCGCTTTTTAGCTTTTTTTTTTTTTTTTTTACATTTCATGTCGATTTTTTTACATTCGTAATAAGAATTAGATAACTTTTATCCCAATATAGTAAATTTTGTCCTACATGATTTTTCGAAACTGTTACGATTTTCACGTTTCTTCGCGATCTGTAGCAATTTTTAAATTTTTTGATCTCATATAGTAAATTCTGTCTTCTTTTGCAATAAATTTATTTGGATATCGTACCGCAATTTTTTAATTTTTTTGTGAAATTTTTAAAGTTTTTTTTTGCATTTGGTACAGATTTTTTCGACATTCATAGAAGAAATCTGGTTTTAATCTTTTATCAAAATATAATAATTTTTGTCCGCGGCGATTTTCGATATTTAAGTTTTTTTTTCTTTTTCGCGATTTGCTGCGGTAAAATTAGAAAAGTATCTGGTTTCAATCTTCTAGTTCAATATAGTAATTTTTTTCTCTTCTCAGTAAAGTTTATTCGGAATTCGTGGGATTTTTTAATTTTTCGTGATTTTTAGTTTTTTTTTTTTTTTTTTTTTTTTTTTTTTTTGCGTTTTGTGATATATTTTGACGGACCTGGGCAACTCCCAGTGAATCAGCTAGTCTAATAATAAGGAAAGTAGAATGCATTCATTGTGTGTGTCTGTCAAATGCATTCTAAAGAGACTGCTGCACACAGAAGTACAGAATTTGGTAAGAAGGTGCCTCCATGTATGTAGTTATGTATCTTGAAACCCAATTTCGGAATTTAGATTTTTTTAAATTTAATTTCTTATGCAATTTTTAGCATTTTTTCATGTTTCTCAGAGATCTTCCAAATTATCAAAAGTTCGGTTTATTAGCGGTTTCAGTCTTTTAACTCAAAATAGTAAATTTAGTCTTCTTTTGAAGAAAGTTTATTCAGAGTTTGTACAGCGATTTTTTTAATTGTTCGCGAAATTTTTATGGAATTTCTAGAGTTTTTTCGCATTTCACAGTGAATTTTACTATTAGCTGAAACTGATTTCAAACTTTTAGCCTAATAAAAGATTAGTTTCCTCGATTTTTGAAACTTTACTGAGTTTTATTATGATTTTTAGCGATGTTTAATGGCGGTTTTTTTTTTTTATATTTATGAAAGAATTAAGGTTACAATATTTCAGCTCACAATAGAAACTTTTGTTCTGCGATTTTTGAATTTTTAGCGATTTTTACTTCATTTTTGTTTTCTTCCCGCAACGATTTTCTGCATTCATAAAAGGTATTCTATTTCAAGCTTTGAGACGCACTGTATGCTAAAAATCTGCACGGGCCGAACTAGGGCCTATTTTCACTCACGGCACTCGGGTCAGACCGGGCTTGGTCTCCACTCTTTTCGGGCCGGGCCAAACTTATTTTTTTCTGCACATAGCCGGGCCTGATTTCATTCCTAGTCTTCACGGCCCAAAATTTTCAGCCCTACTTTTGACCCAGCACGTATGAAAATCATTGTTACAGCGTGGCCTTGTCCATTTAAAAGTCAGTAAAATTAGGCCTGGCCTAAAATTTTTTGAAAAATATGCATGCATTTTTAAATCGCCATTATTGTAAACTTAAACATTAAAATTTATTCTTTTTAAAGAATAGTAGATATCCACAGTTATTAAAATACAGCTAAATTAAAATATAGTAAAACGTGTGAAAAAGAACCTGCCTATGACGGAATACTGTTTTAAACTGAAAAACATACTGATCCATGCAAAATTAATATACTAATACGTTATACTAATACATATAATACATTTACACTTGTTAAAAAGGTAACTTGGCTATAACGCATTTTTTTTCTTTTCTGTGCAATTCCGTCTTAGAAGATTTTAATATATAGCATTTTTTAGATTTTTAACACTTCAGTACATAATACATGGAATATGGATTAATAATATTAATGATAACAAACATTTACATACAAGAAATAGAGATTCATTAAAAAAATAAGTATCGCAGCCTGCGACACTTCTACAAAAATGAAGATTATAAACATGAAGATAAATATTTTTGGTCAGAACTCCTTGTACGAGACAAATTTTTAACCAAATCGATGTAAAAATCAATGTTTTGTAGAAATTCACACGGATTAAGCCGAGATTTTATACTTTTTTTTCGGGCCGGGCGGGGCTCGGGCCGAAAATTTAAATTTTTTACCGACCGGGGGAGGCCAATATTTTTTTTCTATTGGCCGGACCGAACTTTTAATTTCTGTATCAGGCTGGGCCGAATTTTTTTCTATGAGTCGGGTCGGACCTGGGCCTGGATATTTCGGCCCGTGCAGACCTCTACTGTATGTTGCTAGCTATCATAAAAGAGATCTTCTGTGTTGGAAAGAGCGGCTCTTTTTCCTGTGCGAATATCTTCTGCTACATCTCTCTCTACATGTATTACATTTATTTATATTTACGTTCTGTGGGATACATATCATTATCTTCCATTCCCGATACGCCACTGAATTTTCTGAAAATCGCAAAGAAAGGATAAATCTGCAGACAATGATTTTTTTTATTTTCCACTTTTTTTTTTTTTTTTTTTTTTCTGGCGAGTGTGTTTACATTTTTAGAATATACAAAACATTAATCCTGCTGCAGGAACTTATTTCATAAGGAAGAAATTTATCAGAAATATTTTTTATAATGGAAAATGCACACACACACATATAGATATATGCGTGTGTGTGTGAAAATTTAATTATCAGTTATTCTTATTACAGTTGATTTTGCAAGTTAGTTACTGGATAAAATATAACGAGCATAAACGTTAATTGTGTAATTATATACATGTGTGCGTGTTATAAAATTCTGAACTTCAAAACATTAATGCAAACCACATATGAAAGCATAGTATATTTCTAATACAGACAAACTTGGTTATAACGAGAACGAATCCACAGTATTTTCGCGTTATAACAGAGTTATATTTCAATCAAGTTTAAAATAAATAAGTAAAAGTTCCGCTTATTGATCAAAAGGCAGAATTATTATTGTGATTGACACAATTTTCTATTTATATATTATTGATGCCTCCTTGAGATTTATCATTATTTTTTTTTCAATTCTAAATTTATAAAATGGATAAATCTCTATAAAATTGATTTAGATATGGATAAGGAATTAAACAGATCTTTAAAAGTTACTACTATTTTTTTTGTTGTTGTTCTTTATTTATTATTATTATATGTATTTATTTTTCTTCTTAACATTATTAATATTAATACTACTATTATTGTTATTAGTAATAGCAGTAATATTATATTTTTTATTTTATTTCATAGCACAGTTTCTGTTATGTCTTTTTATAGTCAACAAAAGATTTCTTTTTGCTCATTAAAACCTGTACTCGTTACATCTAAGCTCGTCAAAATCAAATTAGACTATATTATTTAAAATTAATACATTAATAGAATTAATAACTATACTTTTTCTCCATGTTGCAGGATTTTTGCCTCTATTTTTTTTTTCTTCTGGTAGTTATTGTAAGATGCTGCCTTCTTTGTTTTTTATACCGATAGCTCATTTTTTAAAAATATGTATATGAATGACTTTTATTTAGTAAATGAACATATAGCTCAACATTTTCTGTTAAAATATAAAAAATATATAAACACACATTTATTGGAAAGTAAAATTTTCACACTCGCATATGTCAACTAAAAAACAAGAAATGGTTCTTCCTGACCGCTGTTGACCACGCTGAAAATTCTATTAAGGTTTTCTTTCACGGGAGACAACCTAAGAGATAAGAGTGTAATAGGACACCTTTCTTGAGTCCTCGAAAAGGGAGAGGCAGAGGATGCGAAGTTTCCCCAAAAGCACAATTCCATCACACCCACACGGATTTCACCCCCACGACTTCCCCTTAACCAGTAGGGGCGGATTTCTTACGCAAAATGCTGCTTTTTCACAAGATTTTTTTTGAATTCCAATGCAAATTACGCTTATTCTAATTTGCGCAGAATTAAAAGAAAATTATATTTAGAAAGCTTGAACTTTCATGAAATGAGATTAGTTTTTCAAATTCTAGAGATGCTTGTTTTTCAGTCTCTATAAAGCTTTCTATGGAAAAGTACCTCAGTTTTTGTCGAACCAGAATTTCATCCTATTTTACCACTGAATGACAAAACAAAACAAAAAAGTGCAAACTGACTTAACTCAGAAAAGGCTTAAAGTATCTTATGCAAAAAAAAAATTACGAAAATCTTTAAATGCAAATGAGATATAGCTATAGGAGTTTTACATTGGTTTAACATTAACTACGAAAGTCCAGAAGCTCTGTGAAGCGGAGCCTTAATGATAAATTGCAATGTCAAATCTTAATAAACATCGATTACTAATTTCAGCAATAGATGACGCAACCACACTTATGCATTAAATAATTTTATAAATACTATCCATCTTTTTTGCAAAGTAATTATAAAAATAGTATTGAAATAACAATTAAAATTACAAAATATAGATTTTTCCTTTTTTACTGTTACTATGATGTTATTATGATTAATAATTTTGTTTTTTTGCTTATTTCTGACATTTGTTTTTTATTTTTAAAATTTCCTAATTCTTTTGTTAACAAAAGTTATCAGATTCTTTGATCTGAAACTTACTAATGATTTTACCGTAATTTCGCACGTACACGCCGCACCTCTGAAAATACATTAAATTTTAAAAAAATTCGTCAGAAGCGCCGCACCTACCGTAAGCGCCGCACTGTAAAAAAAAATTGTTTTAAAAAACGAAATAGCTGCGTAAACGGCAAGGCAAAAAAGTATTAGCAAAATCTGATTAAAATTAACAAAAAATATTGATAAAATCTTAGAAGAAATATAATTCATGTAATGTTTGCAATTCCTAAATATCGACGCATTTTAATTTATCTCCTAATTTTTGTCCTAGATTCCCATGCTACGTTTTTTTCACCCGCTTCCTTTTTTCAACATGCAAATCGCCGATTTTGCATTTGTTTTGATTTGCTAGTTGCTTGGTTGAGTTGAATGATTGTAGCGCTATTTATCTTTGACATTCGGCAATAAATTCATTGTGATCGCACCTGTGATTAATGCGATTTACTTCATACCAAAATTTATTTTAAGTCAATTAAACTTTAAAAACTCCTTTTTAAGACATACTTTGCATTTTTATAGGTCTTTTAAAGTTTTTGTAAGATTTTATAAAACTTAATTTTTTTTTAATTCAAAAGTAAGTTATCGTCTGGGTGATGCAAATCGCATAATGCTTCCTATATTCATAAGTTTAGTTGGTTGAATTTGACAACAGCCAATGATTGTTTACTTCTGTGTAAATGCGCGATGCTGTGTAGCAAGAAATAAGATATTCAAAATATTACATTCGTCTTTTAACGTTTATAAATCTTATATTGAATGTATATAAATGCTTTTCCAAAAATAGTCAAAAGCTTGGCGTAAGATAAAAAGAAGATTTTAAAATGTGAAATTGGCGTATACGCCGCATCAGCGTAAGCGTCGCTCCCAGCATTTTTAAAACTTTTTTTTACGTATGCGCCGCGGCACTTACGCGCGAAATTACGGTAATTTTTATCCCCCATCTCTGCTAATTAGAAATTTGAAAACATTTTAAAAACATATATTAATAATATGTATTATTAAGATTGTTTTCATAACATCCTAATAAAGACTTTAAAAATTCAAATAAAAACTTTAGTACTCATTTGTAATAATAGATGGTGACACCAGACATCAGCTAGGAATCGCAAATTTTAATGTTGAATGTACTGCTAAAATCTTTGCTGTCTTTTTTTTTTAGCATTATTATCCACAAATAAATCATTTAAACTTATTCATTTATTATAAAAAATAAAAAATTTCACTGGTTATATTATTCTAGAAAGAAAATTGAATTAAAGAAAAATATTTACATTTTTTAAACAACGTTTTGTAACTCAACAAGAACTTATGACTATAGACTTTAAGATAAAATTCAACAATATAAACCAAATGCCTTAAAGCAGACAACCATTGATGCCATGTTTCAAAAAAATTTTAAATAATAAATTATCATTTTTTTTTAAATAGTTTTTAGTTTATTTATATATTGAAATGTGTAATTGATTTATTTTTAAAAATTATCTAAATTTGTTCAAAATATGAATTTAAAGAAATGTAAGCAAAGATTAAATAGATATGACTTGTAATCTGCAAAAAGCCTCTCATCCGCACAACCCTTGAAACAGAACGTTACGGACTATGTCCGTAAGGACCAGGTCTTCTATATTGTATTTCTTCAGTTTTTGAAAAAAAAGTCTTGCTTTAAAACTACTTTAATTGAAAAATAAATAAATCATATTTGAAGGTCTCTATTTGGAATTTTGGAAGATGGTTGCATCTATTATCCATGACAGGAACATACACTACTTTATTAATAGTACCAATTGCAATACTAATTACAGTTACCCCTTTTTTTCATTCCTCATTGTAATTGCATAATTAATATTATTTAGTTATCACATTAACACATTGGTTGCCATGGCACACACATATGTGTGCCAGAAATATTTCCTAGTGTGCCTCACTACACATATACATGTGTCATCAATATTTTTATTAAAGGCAATTTATTGCTAGGAAATGGGACTATACATATTTATTACGAAGCACCTTTTAAAAAAAACACTTCCCTCCCCCCACACAAACACACACCTCTGCAGGCATGTTTCAGGATTTCAGTTTAGCGTTCAATGTGTTAAAATAATCAAAATTTTATATCTTTTGATTTTAAATGTATAAAATTATCACTTTATTAGCAAACATTGCAGCAATTGAAAAGTGTGAAGAAGATCCATAAAGAGTGAAAACCATTTTGTAAATGCCTACCAAAAGAGCCACTTCATTGTAATCTCTGGCGGTCAACATTTTAAAGACAATTGCAGAAATATTTATATACAGTTGAACCTCGATTTAACGAATCGGTCAGGACTAGCAACTTTGTTCGTTAAATCGAGATTATTTGTTAAATCGGGATAATCAGAGGAATTTTTTATGCAACAGCGCAAGTTAAAAAAATGGCTGTAAATAAAAAGAATATTGCTCACTTACCTTAATAACGATTTTAAACATTTGTTGCTTTACGAAAATACATTCTATAAAAATTCGTTCTTTTTTTTATGCACTGCTATAAATCACAATCATTTTAATTAAGAAAAAATCTCATTTATTCAAATTCTGTAGATAAATTATATTTTTTATAATTGTTTGTTTGCTTTATTTCAATTTTGTATCCCAAACTTATTTATCGATTTTTTTCCTGAAGCTGTGAAAATGGTATTATCAACATTATAAGGCATCAAATTCTGTTTCAAAGAATCTAAACTGCTAATTGCTTCTTTGAATGTTGAATGCTTCATCTCTATTTCATCTTTTTCATCCGATCTGCTAGTATCCGATTGCTATTAATAATCTCGCTCTAATGTACATTTTTGCATGTAGATATTTCTGTATCACAAGATACGTATTCAGAAAATAGACAATCAGGAACACTGAAAATATTTTATAAATATTAGAAAATTTCTCCAATTTTTCACTTGTTTTACATGGAAAGTTATTTGTTAAATCGGGATTATAAATTCGTTAAATCAAAGTATTTTTGTTCCATTTTCGCTGGGACCATAAAAAAATTCGCTAAATCGAGAAATTCGTTAAATCGCGATCCGTTGAATCGGGACTCGACTGTATAACTATATACAGTGTGACCTTGAAAATCCGGCTTTCAGAAATCTTGCATCAGTCATCTCCACCTCTTTTTTTTTTACGCTTCCAACTTATAGGAGAAAGAAAAATAGCAATTGTTTTTTAAATAAAAATTTCCAAAACGCAAGCAATGGATTAGTGGACAGCGAATGCTAACATTGTACTAAATAGAACCACTGATAATACTGGTAGCAGCTCAGCGAAACAAGGACGAGGAGCCAGTTGAAGAAAAGATGTCACTTGAAAGATCCATAAATTTGGCTGGAAAATTAATATCTCACTTATAGAAAGAAGACTGTATTTCTGAAATCTATATTTTTTACTTGTATTGAATCTAAGAAAAACTTGTTAAAGAACAGCTGTAAAAAACTGAAGCAAATAAAATTGGTGGAAATTACAGGAGAAGAAATGACTTCACTGTTTATTAGAATTTTTTTTTTTCTTTTCTTTTTGTAATATAGAAAATATCAGTTTAAGTAAGTTATCTTTTAAGTGTTTAATTCTCTCTTTTTTTCAGATAAATGTCACTTGGCTATAACTTAAATTATGAATAAAGGCACCATTAGGAATATCAGATGTACTTTTGATATTCTTTTAAAAATCCAGCTTAGTCTCGGTCCTGGCGATGCCGGTATTTTGAGGTTATACTGTAATATTATTATATATGTTCTGAACTCTACAAACAAGAAAAAATGTGCTCACCAGAAAAGTTTTTAGTTGCCAGTACAAAACATTTATCCCCAACCCCTTTCACACACACCTGCATTATTTAAAGATAGATTTACTAAAAACACAATTTTTTTTTTTATGAACTGATTCAGTAAGAATAATTACTTGCATATAGTAATGATATATCATGAATTGCTTTAAGTTTTCAACTTAGCTAGTGAAATAATTTAAAAGAGTTATATAAACACTGTTGCCAATTAAAATACTTTTGCTCACAAGCAGCGACTGCCAACTACATTTATCATGCTCTGTATATATAAATATATATATATATTTTTTTTTTTCATGGTTATAATATTTATACGGAATACATATAGTATATTTATTCTGATGGTCATAACATTCTACTAGAAATGAAAATTATCATCATAAATATCTTTTATTGCTAAAAGCAGACAAACTGATTTTAGGATTTAATAAATCTGTACTAAATTTCTGTTTTGTATTATTATTTAAGTTTGCTTTTATATTACTACCATAGGATACCAATAATCTGCAAACCTGTAATTCAAACTGTATCTATCAGTGTAAACAAAGAAATTTAACTGTTAAAAAATAATTTACCAGCATCAATTTTTTTTCTCCTATTTTAATTTAATTGTTGATATATACTATAACATATTATTTAATACACTTTTTTTACAATTTAAAGTGATAATACATATATCTGGTCATCAAGGATGAAATTTGTAGAAAAAAAAGCAAAGTTAGTTGATAACTTTCAAATATAAAGAATTACTGTAGAAGATCTTTATAACACAAAATGCAAGGTATTGTGTTATATAGAACTTTGTGTTTTATAGATCACCTTTCACACATCATTAAATTTACCTTGTAAACATGGCCAAATATGTCTGGAACATATCAAAATACATTAGAATATCTTTATACTGCATTTCTCGTTACCAGGAGTTATCCAGATTATAAATTTCCGCATAATATAGATCATTCCACACATTGTTAAATTTACTTTATAAACATTGTCCAAATATACTTGAACTTGAGCCAAATCACTCATTATATTACTCATTTTCAAAAATGTTCATTGTAATAATAGCAATTTTTTCATTAAAAAGGTTTTTAATTAAGAGAAAGTTGAACTAATGTATTAAATTTAGTCCCCTAGAAAGTAGCAATTTTTTACAACATGGGAATGCATTTTCTTTTTAACTGAAAAATTCATTGTTTATGCCTGAGAAGTTGTGTGTTATATGGAGAATTGTGTTATAAAGATCTTCTACTGTATTTTATTCAAACTTAAGGCTGTTCTCAACTGCTCTGCTCAACAAGTGCAAAATGTTTTGACACATTTACAAATTCATTTTTTAATGGAAAGATGTAAAATTGGAAAGCCTGACCATGGAAATGATTTGGAATCGAACTGTGTTTTCCATTTTTTTATACATAAATTACCTATTGAGTTATAAGCGATTCTGATCATGTGGCACGGCATTTTTCTCCCCTTATTGACTCGATTTTCTTCTTCCGTTCGGAAGTTTGGTTCAAAATGCCAACTTTGACAGTATTTTCTGAAAGATGTATTGCGTTTACAAGAAAATGGAAAAACAGTTCAATGACATAGTTTCTGGATAACAGCACCTTCTAGTTTCATGCGTTTCCGAACAAATGTGAATTAAATCTTATGTCAGAAATTTGACCCTTTGGATTTGAGAACAGCCTTAAGGAATTATTTTATCCAAACTTCAATGATAATTCATAGGCACTCTGAGTTGGATCGGACTCAACGGTGACTTTTAGTTTGTCATTATTGAGACCCTTGATTCTGGGTGACCGCATGGCTCATTTGTGAGGTTAAAGTTACTTATGTACGAAATTTGGTTAACCAATTTGATACTGTCTGCTATGTAGTAACACTAGAGTCAAATACACTATTAATGTTTCACAGTCTGCGATGAAGTAGTTCCATATTTTATTTATTTAATCATTCATATACTAAATATTTCAAAAACTTTTACTTTTAAAAATTTATTCTTTAAAAAAATTTTGTGTTGAAAAGAAAAGTTGTTAATAAAACAATATATATAATCTCTCATCTAGAAATAATTATAATTTACAGAATTAAAAATTAAACCATCTATTCAAAAAACTAGCAATAAATTCCTTAAATCTATGTTAATAAATATAAACATCAGCAAAATTATTGTTTAATCCTGACCGGTGTATTTACAATATTAAGCCAAGGATATTGAAAATTCTAAAAACAAAATTTGTAGTTCAGCAGTCATTTATGCCTTTTTATTGGCTGCAAGATACAATACGAAAATATCAACCAAATCTTTTAATAAAAACTACTGTTGATGCAAGGGCAGATCCAGTCCTCCATTTAGAGGGGAGGGTCATGGCTTTTGGGAGGAAGGGAGGGGGGATCACATCACTTCATAATCAATTTTTATATTGAAGGCTATTCCTCACTTAAAACTGATGATTTTTCTGATACTTTCGAGAATTCATTTTCATTCTCAAGTACAAAAAATTTGCATTAGTATTTGTAAAAATATATAATTTGCCGATTTCATTCAAATACCGAGAAATTATTTTCTTATAAAGGCAAAGAATGATTCAGAAATGTTGTCGAAGTTAGCATTTTAAGCCAATTTTAAGAACTTGACAGCCACAGAAATGTTATGAGAGAGCAACTAGCAGTCGTGTCCAGAAATTCAGTTTCAAATGCCAAATTTTATGGAATTTTTTGAAAGATTCTTTGCTTTTATTGAAAAATGAAAAACACTATTTAATCACATAGTTTTTGAATAAGTGCACTTCAAAATTTTTTGATTAAAAATTATTTCACGGATGTGTCAGAAATTACCTATTTTTGATTTGAGTAGAGCTTTAAAGAATGAGAAAGCTTTGAGTTGTTAAGTGGGGGAAAAAATAGAAAGAATTTAATATATATATTTCTTTTTAAAAATGATTTTTAACATTTTGTTTTGTTCAGGGAGAGGGGGGGTGGATCATGACCCCTGTGACCTCCCCCTTGGAATCCACCATTGTATTAATGATGGATTTTAAATAATTCTTACTTTATTTACATTTTTAAGTGTGTAATTTATTTTTACACATTAACAATCTAAATTTGTTCATAGTACGAGGCATGTTTTTTAAGTACTGTTTTGGAATTAAAAAAAGACGTGCAAAGATATTGCAATAATTTTATTTTTACATGAAGGCCTGTACCTTCATCTACTTTTCTACATAATTTCCGTGATTATTGAGGCACTTGTCATAACGTGGCACCAGTTTTTGAATACCCTCCTCATAAAATTCTGCCACCTGACTTTTTAACCACTGTATCACAAATGTTTTGACTTCGTTATCGTCTTGAAGACGCTGACCACCCAGGTTTTTCTTCAAGTGCAGGAACAAATGGCAGTCGCTGGGCGCCAGATCAGGGCTGTATGGAGGATGATCTAGAGTTTCCCATTTAAAAGATTTGATGAGATCTTTGGTCTGATTAGCCACATGTGGACGGGCATTGTCATGCAGCAAAACGATACCCTTACTCAACTTGCCACGTCTTTTGTTCTGGATTGCACGACGCAGATTGTTCAATGTCTCACAATAAGACGCTGCATTGATTGTCTCATTACGAGGCAGAAACTCCACTAGCAATACTCCTTTTTTGTCCCAAAAAACTGTGCACATGATTTTCTGGGCAGAAATTGTTTGCTTAAACTTCACTTTTTGGGTGATGATGAATGTCGCCATTCCATGGATTGTTGTTTCGATTCTGGTGTAACGTAGGCCACCCATGTTTCGTCACCAGTAACAATTTGGTCTAAAAAATCTTCACCTTCATTGTGGTACCGCTCAAGGAAAGTCAATGCACTGCCTAAACGCTGGGTTTTGTGCAAATCCATCAGCATTTTTGGAACCCAACGTGAACACAATTTCCGGTAATTCAAGTTCTCGGTCACAATGCGATACAAAACACTACGAGAATATTGAGGAAAGCAATCGCACAATGATGAAATTGTAAAGCGTCTGTTTTCTCTCACCTTTTCGTCCACTTTCTGCACCAAATCTTCATTAACGACCGAAGGACGCCCACTCCGTTCTTCATCATGCACATTTGTGCGGCCATCTTTAAATGCTCTCACCCATTTCCTTACCATTCCATCACTCATAATGTTTTGTCCGTAAACTTCACAGATCTCACGATGAATATCGATCGGTTTTACGCCTTTAGCACTAAGAAATCGTATAACAGCCCGTACTTCACAATCAGCGGGACTCACGATTGTCGGAGGCATCTTAAACACTCAGTAAACAACGTATACAATGAAGAATCAGGCTGTAATGGCGTCAGTGCGTAGACAAGAGATGTATGTAACCAGCGCGCATGCGCGGAACGCCGACCGTAGCGCTGCGGCGGCAGAATCGCAAAACGGTACTTACTTAAAAAACATGCCTCGTATAAATAAAAAAAAGCTATAGCCAAAGATTAAATAGACATTACCTGTAATCTGCAAAAAGTCTCAAATTCACAAAACATTTGGAACCAAGATGTGCAGATTGGTGATTCCCTACTGCGTTTAATATTTTCCACGATGTTATGTGTTTAATAATATTTATATTAAATTACTGTTTTGGACACAATCGGAAATTGGCATCAATATTTTGCAATCTATTTTCCCGGTACTGATGCAGGGCCTGACTTAAACTATCCAGGGTCTTTGGGATAAGCATCATTCTGAGGCCCCCTCTATCTCCATAGAAATTGTTTGTGAATTATGTTGAAGTGAGTAGTACTACCTTTCATACCTACTGTGGTTGTAATAATTATGGTACTATTTTATTATCGTGTCAACCAATTTCACCAAATTATACAAATCGAAAAAACTGTTCACCAAATTATACAAATGGAAGAATGTTGCCATTCTAATATTTTAAGATGGAAAATTGATGAATTTAAATTTAAAAATCACTTAAGAATAGGGTTACTGTAATGATGACGTTCACTTATGGCGTAGCGACAAAAGACGTAATAAATATCAATGATAACGGAAAACTGTAAGAAATTTAATGTTCTTTATTTAGTCAGCGGATAGAATTATAAAATATTTATAAAAGAAAAAAAAATCTAAATTTGCAGTAATTTTAAATAACGAAAGAACAAATAAATTAGTAAAACGTTAATAAAAATATAAATTAAACATTGAATTAAAAAGACTTGATGACATAACAAACACGTGTAACATGTTTAATGTCAAATGAATGTGACATTTACGATCATCCATTATTATCATTTAATCTTACAGCTTGGTGACAGTTTTTTGGTCAATGGTATAATCAGTTAATAACACAATTAAGTATGCATAAATTTTGTACCAGGTACTATTCACATCTGTATACAGAATGTAAGAAGAAAGATTGTCACAACTTTAAGAATAAATACCATTAGGAAAATAGAAAAAATGATGGATTGGTTGGCAAAAGTACTTGTCTGCAAACTTTCTGTTTGCTTAACTATGTATGTCATAAGACGTCTAAGAAAAAAAATGCCACAATTAGTCATCATTAATGGTTGTTATAAAGAAAATGTCTGCAATAAATATATCTTAAAAACAATAGAACTGTAAGTTATTATGATAAAATGTTAATCAATTTTTTAATGATGTAGATTTTTTTTTTTTTTTTTTTTTTTTTTTTCGCAGTGAAGGGGGGTATAGGAAACAGAGAGGCAGGGGATTGCATTCCTTTCTAAATCTTTGAAAATGTAAGAATTTTCTTCCTTTTTTGGCCAATTTTAACCATTTTGCATTATCTTAATAAAAATCCTGAATACTCTCATGGGGACCCCATGAATTGTGGGGGGCAACTGCCCCACATGACCCTGCATTTGCCAATCCCAGTACAGAGTATATGCAATTCCCTCTGAAATTGTAAGTAATAATTTTAAATCTTGCCAGGTGATATAATGCGTAGGAAAGAATCTTCATTGTTATTTTCATGCATGTTTAGTATTTGTTGTGAAGGGATTTTTAATGTTATGTTGAATATTTATACTGAATTTTGTTTTTCTCTTTAGGTACATTCATTCATCATTTCAGTTCCTTGTAAAGAAACAGCTGCTGCTGCTGTTGCTTTATCTCTTCTATCAGCATGGACTCTCTGGTATAGTACAAATTGTGTATTTGCTGTTCTTTTAAGGGGGCAATCATTGCACAATCACATGTAAAACAGCTGACATTGATGTACCTTTCATCCCAGGAACTACTTAAGGATACTTACAAATCCACTGTCTACTTTTTGACACATTTTTTAATTCATTTTTGTTTGAAAATGCATGAAATTGGCAGGTGCTCTTATTCAGAAAGTTTGTATTCAAAGTGTTTTTCATTTTTTTTGTAAAAGCAGATGATTTTTCAGGAAATCAAGCTGTTAAAGTTAGCATTTTAAACCGAATTTCAGGAGGCAACAGCACAGAAAGGGAAAAATACTGATGCTGTAAGACAATAATTGTTTATAATTTGAAATGTGATTCATTTATCAAAAAATACAAAAACTGTTTGATTACAAATTACCTCAATAATCATACCTGCAAGTGTCATGCTTTTGTATTTAAAAATGAGTCAGAAAATATGTCAAAGTTCATTTGTTGAGCAGGGAAAAATATTTTTTTAAGAACCACCTTAAGTGATTTCACTATCTGTTTGTTGTTGTTCTTGTTTCTATGGTTTCGGCAGTAGCTGAACTATAACTTTGCCATTCAGCAAGAAATAAAAATATTAAATGTAATATTTATGCAATTTTGCAAACAATAAAAAAAATCATGTGTAAAAAAATAGCTGGTGTACTCAAAAAAATATTTTTTCATCCTCAACAGCTTGAAATTTTCTGACACATTTTCGGACTCATTTTTAAAAGTAAAAATATGAAACTTGCTGACGTGATTTTTGAAGTGATGTATAAGCGGCCATGTGTTTTCATTTTTTGTTCAATTAATTAGAACTTGATTTATAAACAATTATTTTCTGAGTATGACCATTATTTTTGTTCCCAGCTCTCTTGTTTCAGGAAATTTAGTTCAAAATGCCAACTTTGACAGCGTTTTTTGCAATATATTCTGCCTTTATCAAAAAATCGACAAGCACGGCACATTATATAGTTTTTGAATAAGAGAATGTGCCAATTTTATATGTTTCAAAACAAAAATGAATCTGAAAATAAGCCGTAAATTGATCTTTCAGCAAAAAATTAAATGAAAAGTTTAATGGTTTTGTTAATTTTTATCTTTAGATTTATTTTGTTGTGAAATAGCATAGCTATTATATTTTTTATTTCTTGATCAATGATCAAATTATAGTTCAGTTACTGTCAAAACTATTTTTTAAAGTATTGAAATCACTTTAGTAGTTTCTGAGAAAAAGATACATCAGTATCAGCTGTTTTACACATGATTTTGCATCTGTTGTCATCCTCTTAAATTTGTTTTAGTTGTATGATTACATTGCTTGATTATAATTTGCTTTAATGTTTATTTATATTCAAAATATTCTTTGTTCAAAAAGGTAGTGATATCTGGGGTCTATTTAGAAAGAATTTTGGTCCTTTAAAGCAATGCTGTCCAATGCAGAACCTTCGGGCAACCATGACGCTCTTTGAAGGTTTTCTTGGTGCCCTTTCGTATGTCACTAAGTTTTTGTAATATAAGGATAAAGATAATTTTTTAAGAATGCTTTTTAAAAAAGTAAATAATGTTTGCATATATTTTTTTAATTGTTATTAAAAGGTTTCTGGCTCCTTGCCCAAAAAAACCTTTTAGATGGCCCCCACCCCATTAATCTTCCACTTGCTTTAAAAAAAAAGTCATTCTAAACTGACTACTTTATGTTATCTCTTCAAATTATTTTTACATAGAATTTATGAAACGTAGGGACCTTATGTCTACCACAATGAAATACAGTAAAACCTCCTTAAAGCAACCACATTCCATTCCAATAAAAAGTGGTCGCTCCGAGAGGTGGTCTCTTAATGGAGGTCATGTTAAATCTAGATTTTAATTGTTGAAAAAAAGGTAACAATTAATGTTATTAAAATTTATTTTTCACATTAGTAAAAATTATAAAAAATTAAGTGTCAAAACAAATGTTAATTACATAAGTTATATAATGCAGAGTTTAAAAAATGAATACATTGACGTTTGCTATGATTTTATGGTTTTAACTTTTGTACTTTTATTTCTAAGTCCTTTCGAAGTTCAGTAAATAAATGCAATTTTTTTTTTTGGAATGGAACAAATAATGACAATTTCATTAATTTATCTATTTCTGTGAGAGTTTCCTGACTGAATAGGACAGGGGAATTTATCGACCATCATTCTTAATTTATCATCATAGTTAAACTCATTGCCTAAAAAGGCACAAAGCGGTTTAAACACTTAAAACTTACCGGGAAAAAAAACTAAACTTAGTTTAGAAGTTTGAGGAATAAAAAGAATCCAGAATTATTTTTCTAATAAAACCTTCTTCAAGCGACCAGGAAAAAACAGAATTTAATTTTCTTCAAAGAAATTGGTCGCTCATAGAAAAAGTTCAACTGGCATGATCTCTGAATGGGGGTAAAATTAGTATTGAGCCAGATAATATTGGCCAAGAGAAAAGTCAGGATCGACCCCTAAATATATTTTTGTCATCTAAGATTTCTTAGTGAGAAGCATATCAACATTTTCAGTTGCATCATGAACATAAACCTTCATTAGTTATTGTCAATTCACTGGGAAAAGGAGGGAGGGGATTCTTTTCTATTGAAGCCATACCACTTGGCTCTTGTTTTGTTTTAGCATATTTCCTTGATGCTAGGGATGATAAGTTTGGTTTGACATGGAATAAATTGGGAATAAATTTCGTTCCATGAAAAATGGCCATTCAGGGAGGTGGTCGCACAGGGAGGTTTTACTGTATATGTTCAATGTATAAGATGTGTGTGACATATAAGACTACCAATGCTCAAGGCATGATTACCACAGGAGCAAACTTCCGTCAATATTTCTGAATAGTAAATGTTCGCCATATTTATCACAGAAATTCTTAATTTAAATAGAGCGATGATTACTATGCGAAAATACTGGTGGAAGTTACCCTGTGTGATAATCAGACTCTGCCAACTACAGCCATGAGAAAATACGAGTATTCGTTGTATGATTTAAGTTATGATAATAATGGCTCCCTTCATTGTTTGTAACAAAGTGAGGGGCACCCCTGTTTACTGAAAGTTTGGACAGACCTGCCTTAAAGGAGGATCCTTCACAATTTTTCCTTCTTGAACAGGACCTTTCATAAACTTTTTCATCTTAGAACAAGATCATCACAAAAGTCTTAGTCTTGAAAAAGGATCTTTCACAAATATTTCATATTGAAAATGGATCATGTTCATTCACATGTTGATCATCTTGAAATAAAATTGGATCTGGAATCATCAAGGAAACTATTATTTAGCTATACTTAAAGAATAATTATGTATTCGTGTAAATTTATATATCATAATTGAAGGCATTGTGCATGTTCATATAACTAATAAAACATTGTTAAAGTTCAGTTGTCTAAATAATAACCTGAATATAATGCTAAATTTATATTCACAAAATTATAAATAGATTTTTAGTATAAAAAAGGTGTTCACAGTTTTACAAAATAAGGATACCAAGAGAAAAGTCAGCACAGACCCCTAAATATATTTTTGTCATCTAAGATTTCTTAATGAGAAGTATATAATCAACATTTTCAGATGCATCATGAGCATAAATCTTCATCAGTTAGTGTCAATTCACTGGGAAGGGGGGGGGGGGGATTCTTTTCTACTGAAGCCATACCACTTGGCTCTTGTTTTGTTTTAGCATATTTCCTTGATGCTAGGGATGATAAGTTTGTTTTGACATTTTTGCTGGCAATAATGGTCTTTGCAAGGCCTGTTTTCCACACAAGCTGACGGTTTCAACCTTGTGTCCAATCCAAATACGATATTTTCCAGGGTACGCTGATTTAAATCAGTTTTATTTTAATCACGATTAAAATTATGATTTTAAACACTTGATTTTTTTTTTTTTTTATCATTGATTAAAATCACACAATTACATTTTTTCATTAATATGGGTTTAACTATACTATAAATCAAAATAATCTTGAAAGGAGTACATATTATTTAAACAAAAAAAAAATAATAATAATAAAAGGTATATGTTCTCAATACACTCTAAGAATGTTCTTTCATTTTCAACAGCAATCCTGTGTGGGCTTTTCTTTGTAGACAATTAAGGGAATTTATTGAATGCTATTGGTGGTATTCCAGAGTAAATACATAACAAAGAAGAATCCCCTTCTTTTGATCACTGACCAACAAGTGTTAGTTACAAACCTGTTTTTAAGCACACTTGAAGCAAAGAACTTGAATCAACTATTGAAAGCTCTTTGCTTGAATTTACTTTTACATACTGAATTGTAGATAGCAATATTTGGTATAGTACAGAACAAATTGAAAAATTTAAGACAAAGATGGCAGGTAGGAAAAATGATCCAATATGGCTCCATTTTACAGAAATTGCAACATTTTCTGGTAAAGCAGGAAAATTAGTTTTTCACTAAGCATTAAATCTGCCTTAGCTAAAAATTTCATGATTACATTTCCCAATTTAAAGTAAATAAATAATTGGTTATCTTGATACTTTGCCCATTTTTTCTCTGACAATGTCAATATAAAGAACTTTTATTATAAAAGAGCTTAGATTTATAATATGACCAGCTATAAGATTAATATTTTTATTGTTATTTTGATCTTACATTGAACAAAGGATTCATTAGTATTTTTCTGGATCAATATTTTAGGTTTAGTCTTGCATTTGTTTACTGGTGAATTATAATCCTTTTATATATTGTACTAATAATATATATTTAAAATAATATGCAATAATGGGAGTTGTTCTGGTGAGTTCGTGCAGGGAGGCAATGGATGGTAACTTTAATGGTGTTAATAGCTCTTAAGGTAGGTGATGTAATGATTACACAAAAGTATAAAAATTTATATACATAAAAAATTAAATGCTATTTTCAAGCCTCTATCTTAATTACATTTATAAAACTGTTGAAAATACCATGCTATAGCAGTGTTAACTCTAGAAAAAAAAAGGGGGGGGGGGCATCGGGCGGAAATTTTTCAAAAAAAGAACACTATTCTAAAAAAAGGATACATTTTTCAAAAAGGAATACTATTCTAAAAAAGGGTACATTTTTTTAAAAAGGGAACACTATTTTTAAAAAAGGGCACACTTTTTTCAAAAAGGACACACTTGTACCTTGTTCACAAAAAATATTTTGAACTGGTTTGTTTAGAGTCCTTAGAATTTGCTATATTTTCCTGGGATCAATTGAATTGTCACAGGGTGCATATGAAGTGTTAAAAAGGGCAGTCAGGCACATTGGAAAGGTTTAAAAGAGTCGCTGGGCACAAAAAGGAAATAAAAAGGGCCGTTGGGTGCTGCGCCCTGCTAAAGCGGCTTAAAGTCAACACTATATAGCCTTCAAAGTTAAAAATAATGTTGTTAGTTAATTTAAATTTTAAAAATCTGATATTTTAAAAAATCTGATTTAAATCAAAATAATCAGTTGTTTTTTCATGATTTTTTTCATGCCTTGATATTTTCCCACTATAGAGGCTTTGCCGTTTTTTGTTTTTTTTTTTAAGCCTGGTGCAATTTGGACTTCAGAAAGTGAAATTTGTTTCCAAATGATATAAGCAGCTATGAAAACAAACCTGCTGAACTTTTATGTTTTATATATGAATTTATATGTTTATATACAATTTACTTCTGTTTGTACAAAATAAAAATACATATCCCCTCTTTATATTAAATAAATTACAAATATTGAAAAAAATTGCTAATGTCTATGAAACAGTGAATAGGTTGCCAGAAAATGTGCATGTAAAATTTCCTCCTTCTCGCCAATGCTATTTTCTCTATCTCGCCAAGGACCCCATTCTGGAAAGTACCCCAAGTATTTATCCTCATGAACAAGTCCCTCATCAAAAGTTACTTTGATTCAGTCTTTGTGAGTGCTCTGAACACTGCATTCATTATACTTGTTATAATTTTTTCATCCGTTAGATGTTGAGTAACTAGTGCTTCATCAGCACAAACTATCCAACTTAGAATTCACCGATCAAAACATGGTCATCATGATTTTTTTTTTCCTTCCATTGAATTTTACCTGATTTTTTTAAATTTACATTGTAAGTGATGTGCAGATTTTTTTTAGTAATGATTGTACTCTGTATTTCTTCTATTTTCCTGCTCTGTGTTATAATCAAATCATTGTTAATGCACATGATTTCTCTGCCATTTTGTTTTGGGTGTGTTCTATGGCATGATGGTATGTGTTATATGCATTTCCTTGTGTGAGAAAAATGACTAAACTTCTTAATATTCTTTTTTTTATACAAATGAATTCTGCAATATCAACAAAAGAGGTAAAATTCAACTGCTACAACATAGCTATACAACACACCAGAACTAAAATTATGTACTGTGTTGAAAAGAATTAATCCCAATATTTCCTTATTTGTAGTCTTAGCTCAAAAGGTATTCATTTAAACGTTAATCTGCATAATAATGCAGTTCAAAATCCAAGAGCTTTGTGATTTTAACCTTTTCAGGGATGATTTTTTTATTGTGAAAAAAAATGACTTAATTTTTTTTTTTTTTTTTTTTTTTTTTAACGATTTATTCTTTTTATATTAATGGGAATTCAAAAAGAAAAAACAATAGGAAAAACAATAAGATATTATGAGTGAAAGGTTTTCTTATAAAATAAAAAAATGAACTGTAAATTTCTTTCTTACATTTCTACAAATTATTAAAACTTAATATATATGATATTATTTTTATCAACTATTAACGACTTGTTTAAATAATCCAACAACACTGACTGCTAAAAAATTACTTCATGCTATTTATATATCTAATTGGTGCATCAGTGCAGGCAAACCATAAAATTTTTACTTCTCTTGTTGGGGATTCTATAGTGAATAAGTTATTATAAAATGTTTGTTTTTTTTATTATTGACAGTAATTAGGTTGAGAAGTTTGTTGATTGGAAATACTGGTGTAAATGTTTTCTGTGCCAAGTTTTTTCGGCCTAAACAAGCATTATTAGTTGTATAAAAGTTATAATATGAAAATGCAGAATTTTCAACTTCTAAAGAAAACAATCAGCCGATTTCCTCTAATCAGCTTTTGCTCAGTGAAAAATCTATTAATTTATTTTTAATTGTAGAAACATATCGTACAAATTTAATTAATATGGAATAAGGTTTGATTATTGTTGAATTTTAAGAAATATATACAACACTGTAACACAAATAGGACTACATGTTAAAATATCTTTTTAATAAGATGATTTCATTCTTCTTATGACATTTAAGATGTTTTAACCAGGGGTTCGGAGTCGGGCCCATTTTTGAGCAAAACAGTCGGAGTCGTCCATTTTACAAGCAGGTCTGCGTTATCGGAGTCGGCCCATTCTTGAGCAAAAGAGTCAATCTGTTAAAATTCCTGGAGTCGGAGTCAGAGTCATCCCTTTTCCCCACCGACTCCGCAGTCCTGGTTTTAACATAATTTTTAATTAATTATAAATAAGTAAAAGGACAGATTCTGTTTTCCCATGAAAATATATAAAGGAACAAAGAATATCTCAAATAATTTTTATGCACATCTCAGTTAATTTCATAAATATGGATTAACGATTATGTCTTGGGCTACACGCAAAAGGTCGCTGGGCCACAGGTTGAGTATATCTGACAATAGACCATTTTATGTCTGCCAGAGTTCAAAAAGATGATTAATTACACCTTTGACCTCTTACATTCATGAAAATGTTAGAAAAATTGGCAAATTCACTGCCAAGCCAAAATTGTAACAGTATCCTTTGGGGCTGTGCATATAACGTTATCATTTTAGGGGAGAGGGGTTTCTGGCGCATGATATCGTAAGATATCTCTAGGGTGAGGGGTGGTTTGTCTTTTGATATCAATATCATTTTTGATCCAACCAAAATTTTCTCTTTTTATTTGTAACACGGTCTTTATATCAAAATAGTATGCTACCTTTTTTTAGTCTGTTATATATTTTTATGAAAACTAGGGGGCTCGGCCTCCTACGAGCTACGCTCGCCAACCCCCCGATCAGACACTGCAGTCTCTAAAAGCACGCTAATTTGATCGGCTTTAATTGAAATTTTTTGGAAGATTGAATTATAATTAAAAAAACAAAGGCGATCTCCCTATAAACGGGTTTCTATTCATTTCTCTTTGATTGAAGAATTTTACGGAAAAATCAGCTGCTGTTAAAAGATACAATGGCATTTCAAAATCATCTAATATAAAAGGAATTAAGTAAACAGAGTCTTTGTCTCCCGGTATTTTTTAACAAAGCGAAAAGAAAGTCCTTTTAAATAGAACATTTTAAATATATCGTTTTAATCTGACGTAATTTTCACCAAACTTTTCTTTCCCTTTTTAATATTCACGTGAAAATGCTTTTATTAGAAATGAAATATTATTTGCGCTGTCCAAAAAAAAAAAAAAATTAGTTGAAAAGTTCATCTCAAAATATCAAGTAAATGTCTCGCGCTATTTTTAAATTTAAACTACTATTTTGCAATATTATTTTTTGTTCATTTTACGTAATAAGTGTAATGTGACGTAAATGTGATGTAATTTCTCCTATTTAAGACTTCTAACGCATGTTAATGAATTTATTACTTTACAATATCCTTTCTCTGTTAAAATTCACGTGTAATTATAGATGAAGTAATTTTCAATGAGTACCTGCTTTTTATACGTAATTATTTAATTCTAATTTGAAAGTTTTTCTTTTCTGTTTATAATAGTCACGCGTAAATAAATTTTTAATTTGAAGCAAATATTATTGTTTCCGTTGTTTATACAGTTTGGCAACAGGTTAAATTAGTACAATTTTCTGAAATAAGTAAAAAAATATCTCTCGAAATGCTGAAAATTTGAATTTAAAATAGAAATGAAACCTCGAAAAATGAGTCAAATCAAAATAATAAATTAATTCTGCACACCGGGAAATTATAACGTATAAAATGATCTAAAAAGTATTAAATTCCGATGTATAGTTTTTGCTCCTATAAAACTTTTTTAATGGAACGATTTTGTCCAACTTTAGCATTAAATATCTCTTAAAATAATTCTTCGATTTGAAAACTGTCTACATCAGCGTGTTTATCAAACATTTCTGTATAATACTACTAATTTTCATATTTTTGTATGCATTATTTTTCTTAATATTAACGAAGAAAGACCTCCGGTCACAAAAAATTCAAAACCGGCGGCGGCGGTGACAGCGGGAGTTACTTTTTTTTAGAATAGAGAGATACAAAGTTATTATTAAAATCACTAAATTGTTATAAAATTGTTTTATTCCAAAATATAGAATACCCCCAACATTTGACATTCCTATTCTTCTCCATATGTGTATGCATATATAATCGCTGTTCGAGAAACCATATGCAAAGTATATTTGAAATGAAACTTGTGTTTACTAATAAATAAAAGAGAAAGAATGTTGTCCTCTTGTTTTGTTAATAAGAATTTCTATCTTGCACCCCCCTCTTCCTCCGTGTGGGGCAAGTGCAAAAAGACATTATTACTGTTAAATGCATTATGTAAACAAAAAGCTATTATAAGATACTTTTAAATAGTAACTATTTCTTTTAAGTGTTATTTGATATAAAGTTATTTCATATATAAAGTGATATTTTATTTGTTTATCTTCATTTGAATCAACAAAGTATGCGAAAAATAAATGTAACCATTTTTGTATATCACTCCAAACAAAAGAAATAAATTCTTAAAAAAAAAAAAAAAAAAAAAATTAGACATTGATAATGATATTATCAAATCGGGTTGGGGGGGGGGGGGGTTGAGAGATGTTAACATATGATATAGGAAGGGGGGGTTGACTCTCTAGCGAAAGCCAGGTTGAAAAAAAAAATCAAAAATTGAAACCGGATAAATTTAAAAGGAATATTGCACAAATTAAAGACACCGAAAACCGGGAAGGGAGGGCTCGGAGCGATGAAGCTACCGAATGACTCCTGCTGCTTCTAGCTAATTATTAATTAGCCTGTTTCTAAATCGGGTACAGCTTAAAAATAATTGAAATACTAAGTAATGCTGTATTCCTATTAAAATATTAATTAATACAAATAATGGTTTCTGTGAATTAGTAAATGCAGAATTTATAGAGAAAGCAGTACTTCTAATTATGAAAATAAGAAAAAAATTTAAGTAGCATCATAAACATGTATTTGTTCTATCTAGCAATGTACTTTTTAAAACTGGTTTTAGTTAATTTTTGTTAGGTGGAAGATGAGATTCAATCAAAATATTTTAAGTATTTATATCTTTACTTGTTATTCATAGCCCTTTTTATTATTAATCTTATTAACCACATTGATATCAAAGCTGTATCATTCACACATTTTGGTAGATTTTAATGTAAAGTGTAGTTTTTTATTTATTATTTTACATGAAATAAAATGAGAATGTTGTCTTTTTTTGCCATTTACCAAAATTACCAAAAAATTGATAACGTTATATATACACTGCCCCTTTCACTCTCTTCCACCCCCATCCCTCACCATATAACTCTTGTGGACATTTTGCCGATCTTTTGCAACAAAGATGGGAAAATTTTGGTTTTGAGTTTTCAAATCATTTGGTGGTATAGATGGAGGGAAATTTCGTATTTTCACTATTAAACCAAATGATATGTAGGCTCCTTTCTTTTCTTTCCTCCTAGGCTATCATGCATCTGCAGCATTACTGATATTATACAGTAGACTCCATTAAATCCGCATATCATTTCAGATGTAAACAGCAAAGGTTTCAGTTAAGCTGCAGGAACAAAATTCAGTATGGTGCCGAAATCAGTGGCGATCGCAATTTTTTTTTACTAATTTTTTTGTTAATCATGCTCTTTTGTCGATTACAGTTGATTAATTACTAAATACAATTAAGTTATTTTTGGTTTTGATGTAAATTAGTGTATCTATAGCAAAAATTCACCATATTGTAAGTCCTGCACAGTATTCACAAATGTAAACTGTAACTAAATTGTTTATTTTTTTGCATTTGTTTCCCCGTGTTTCCATTTTTATTTTTTCAATATTATGTATGCATATTAGTTCTGGTTTTAATATGACCAAAATCAAGCTTTTTTGGGAAGAAAATATGAATTTATTTCCAATAAAATCAAGATGCCACTAATATTAATGGTAATCACAATCTTTTTTCCAAGAAATTTTTTTAATCAATCAAGCTTTTTTGTTTATTAAATCTGAATAAGCATGATATAAAATGTTATTATTTTGTGATTATGATGTAAATTGTATTCTTATCTGAGATAAAAATACGGCACAACAGTAGCTTTTGCGCAATACCTGTAACTATTCAAGTTGTATTGTTTATATTTACTTTTTTGCATTCATTTCTGTTTTAATCTGTAATGATTTTTACTTTTCCGTATGTAATTCTGCCTAATATGGCTGATTCCAATATTTCTAATAAAAAATAAACAGAAAAGGAAAACTCGTTTCAGTTTGACAATAATCCAAAAAGTAGAGATCATAAAAAAGCTTTATTCTGGTTTTAAAGCTAAATTTCTATTATTTTACATAATTATTTTATGTAATTATTAATGAATTACTAAATTATTTTAATATTTTACTGAATTATTTTAACTTACTTTATTGTAAGCATTCATTATAATTGTAAATGCTTAACTATATTCAAATTACTGTTTAAAAAATGTAAACAAAACAGTGACGAGAAATCTGCCAAATTTTAAAAATCTGCATAACCTCTAGTTTCAAGCTGTGCGGATTTGAGGAGTCTACTGTAAATCACACAAACATGATGGCAAATATCAAAGGTAATGTACACAAAAGGAAAGATTAAGTCTGTACTTTCATTGTATATGATGCATACAGTTTTTAAGGCTCATTTTAAGAGTAAAAAAGTGTATCTTATGCACTGAAAAATACAGTATGTATTTATTAAGAAAGAAAAATGGTGCATTGTATTCATTTTTTATAACAAAATTTTGCATAGAATGATATTTTTCACATCCTATATTTTTCATGAGAAAAGACCTATATTTTATGAAACTGTCACTTCTAGTCTTTCTTTATTCATGAACTTATACTTCTATTTCTAGGTTAGGGAATCAAATGATGCAGTTTGGAGCATTAACTCTCTACCGGAAGAAATGTTGATAAAAATTTTTGGCTTTATATCACAGAACCAGTTGGGTCACATTGCACGGTACGTAAAATTCATTTAAAGGTTTCATATTAAAATACAGTGAAATACGTTTAACACGAAAACGCTTAACATGAAAAATCGGTTAACACGAAATGATATAGCATTCCGGACAGTATACTATGCAGTTTAATACATTTTTTTTTTCTTTTAACACGAAACAAAAAAAATCTCTTCTAATCTAGTTAGTTTTAATTGAAATTGGTGAATTTTGTGTTAAAACTACTGAATTTTGGGTGAAAATCAGTGAATTTCGTGTTTTTTGTAAATTAGCTTATGGCTGAGAAATCTGTGAGAAAACAAAGTGCTATTTCGCTTCAAAAGAAAATGAAGCTGCTTAATGCAGCTGATGAAAAAAAAATAATGAAAACAGAAATCTGCAAAGAGTTTGGCATTGCCAATTCTACTTTTACAACGATAATAAAAAGCCCATTACGTTAATGTTTGAGCACAGTATGTTTAAGCCAGAGAGAAAACATGTGAGAACTGCTAAGAAGGAAAATTTAGAGCCAGCTTTGCTTATTTGGTTCAAACAAGCTAGATCTCAGAATGCTGTGAAAGACCCTTGAAAAAAAGATATGATTATTTTCCTCAAAAAACAATATTTTGTTACTTGCTTTTTATCCTAATGGATGCAACCTACTGGTAGTTTAACAGGAAATAGCAATCAAATTTGACAACGTCGAAAATATTTGTGAGTTTTGTTCTTTATTTTACGAATCTTTTAACGAGAAATTCTTTTAACACGAAAAAAATTTTCGGACCCCTCAGTTTCGTGTTAAATGTATTTCACTGTACGTATTAGACATATGGTGGGTGCTGAGATAAAGATTTTATTATTATTTAACTAATATATAACTTCAGTCAAAACATGACGGAATGTTGATCTGTGTTTCAATTTCCTAAGACTTCATACAAACAAACAGCATGAATATTTCATTATTGAAAGGTTTGTCTTGTCGAAAAATACATTTTCAAAATGACAAATGAATTTCTACATATCCAAATGATGAGAATACTTTTTTACTCAATAATTAAATTTCTGAAATAGTTCAACCATCAATAAAGGCAGGGGCATAGCTACAAAACTTTTTTTTTGGGGGGGGGGAGGGGGGGAGAGTTCAAAATTTTCCCAATAGGAAACAAATTGCTCTATTTTCCAACTAAAATTATATGTTCAGTTCAATGTGTATTTAATATTTAATAATAATAATACTTATGCCAAAAAAAAATTAAGAAAATTACCGAAACTAAAAACTTAAAAATTATAATTATTGGTTCATTTAATGAAAGTTTTTGTCTTCAATTGTGTGCGATTCATAATCGTACTTCATATAAAAATAGCCTCATATTTTTAGATTTTTAAGAAAGGAACAAAGTTTTGGAGGAAATGTATTAGAGACACTGTTGATGGATGATAGTAGAGAAATTCAGGTCTGGTAGATGTATGATATTTTCGTAGCACAGAGAAATTGAGTCTAGCTGCTTTTTGTATTTCATTTGAAAGTTTAACTATTTTACTATTACAGAACTTAGAAAGCTTACAAAACAATGAGAAATTCTTTTTTTTTTTAATACTTTTTATAAAAAAAAAAAGTTTCAAAAATCTATAATTTTCCAACTCTAAGCTCAAATTTCCCAAGTTCACATATATTGTGTGTGTGTGTGTGTGGGGGGGGGGAGGCTCCCCTGCCCCATAACCCCCCATCGCGACGCCTCTGAATAAAGGCTTCGATTGTAATCTTTAGAATTAAGAAATGAAAAATCAGTGAAATATTTTCTATTTAATTTTAATGAAAAAAAGCAGATGAAGTCATAATGCATAAAGATAAAATAAACCCAATAGACAATATTCTTGTCATGTCACAATAAATATGAATTTTTATTCGCTTATAAAAATAAAGTACACATGCATGATTTATGATTTTTTTACTGAAAATAACTTGCAAATGAAAAAATATGTTCAAAAAGCCACATGTCTGAATATATTTCATTATTTCTTTTTTATCTGAAACGATGGAAGTAATCCACTTGCCAAGATTTTGAAGAAATTCATAAAAAACTTTTTTAATTAAAATTAAAATGTAACAATGGGAATTTCTTTAAAAATAGCTAGTGTGGGCACATCTATAGATGAACAGTTTTTATTTAAAAAAATGATTAACAAAATCGGTTCAGTAGAAAGCTCAGGACAAATGATTAAAAACGCAGCCTTCTGTTTTAACCCTTTAAGCCCTGACTCACACAATTGTGGGGATGATACTAAAGTAAAAGAGAATGACTATTTCCTGTTTTTGTGAGATTTAAAACCAAATCTGCACATTTATATGAGTTAATTGGCTTCAGATGTTTTGATAAGACACAACTAGGGGGCACTAAGTAAAATACAGGGTTAGATTTTCTGCTTTTAAAAAGACTATATCATCTGACAGCAATAGACAAAAAGTATGTACTGTCGTAATTTCTTTTAAATGTGATTTTTAATGCTTGCTTAGATTTAATTTTTCTTTTCATATACTTTATTCATGATTTTAATTGATTTTGTCTTTGATAAATTTAATTAGGCTTTACAAATGTTGAAAAACAAATGACCCACACAATTGTGCGGGTCCAGGTTTTACCGTTTCCAAAATGGGTACAATTCCTAGTATGTAAAATTTTTATTTTTAAGTGATTTTTTTTAAACTTATGTTTTTAGCAATTTATTTTTTATTAATTACATTTTTAAACCAGATTAATTTTAAATAGGCTTGTACTATTCATGATTTCTATTTAAAATATTCATTATTTCTATTTAAAATTGATAGTATTAGATATATAATATGCACATGTAACGAACTGTATGTTTTTGCTCTGAGTTCTGGATGTCATATATTATTTATAAGTTTTATATGAGTTATATGCATATCACGAGATAGACTTTTAAGTTTGATAAATTCATTCCATTTTGTCGACACAGCAAGTAAGCCACCAGGAATAAATAATAAATTATGGAAAGTTCAGCAAATGCTCGACAGATTCCATAGTGTCTGCTTGAATTTACCAGGAGATCAGGGAAAATTTTCCATTGAGTAGCAGACTTTTTTTTTTTTTTTTTTTAGGACATGCTTCAGTAAAGCAGTATATAAAAAACAAACCACACTCTGTTGTAACAGTATCACCTGGGACAGTTTTAAATTTTGTAGTTTACCAGTGGGAAAGTACAGACCTAGTCCACAAGGATCTGGGCTTAGTACCTGCTGCAGTCCTTACTTTGGTTCAAACCTAGTTTTATGTATTTCAATCGGTATTTCAACAAAATACTGCTGCTGGAAAAACTAAAAAAAGAAATTTGAAGGATCAGGCACAATCCAAATGGAGTGAAGGGCATACCATTTGTCAAAGGCTCTTAAGAGGGGTACGAGCATTGAGCACATCTCGGAAAATGAAATCGTAGTGGTCTGTCCAAAAACAAAAATTGTTTCAAACATTTTCATTGTGGCTGATGAAAATTATTTCAATAAACAACAACTTTTTTTGCTTAAACTTTTATTTTTAGATATTTGCACACGTAATCCCAAACTACACAATTGTGTATATACAGCCCAAAAACGGCTGCATTAAGCTTGAACCCACACAGCTGTGTGGGTCCTACCTTGGCATAACCTGACATTGGGATATATTTTTTTTTTTTTCCAATCAAATACGGTCCTATCGGTAAGTGGAAAACACCCAAACTTTAAATTTCTACCAAAAAATCTCCTGGTCTTAAAGGGTTAAATAAATAGAGGGCATGGTTTGCCCCAGAATGGTGGATACCTACAGTTTCCTACACTTGGATTTTATATACCATAAAATTCCATTAATCTACCTCCCTGGAGGCGGCGAAAAATTGTAAAATAATCTGAGGGGGCACTTACACAGGATGAAAAGTGTATATAATATGTATGGTAGGGGGTTATGCTAATTGCTTATCATTATGCATTTTTGTATAAATTTAGAAAAGAAGAAAACATTATGTACTATTTATTATGACTAAATCTATACCAATAAAGAAATGCTGTTTGTCAGTCTGTCTGTCTGCAATGGCTGTCGAAATCTACCGCATGTAGAAATCTAAAAATATGTATAAGGGTAGTCTAAAGCCTGCCTTGATACTCAGATTTTTTATATTTTGTTAATCAACTGAGATAATTAAAAACCAGAACCTAAAAAGCATGAAAAGGCATATTTTCGAAACATCATCCACCACCATTCTTAGAATTGACAACACATTTTCAGCAGTGATGTAGTCGTAAAAAACCCAGAGGATATACACTATGGATACAGGGGGTATACGCTAAAGTCATGAACATCATACCTAGGGTATATGTTATGGCTTTATTTTAGAAACAGAAGGTATACGGAGCTCCTTAAAAAAGCCAGAAGGTATACTGTATACCCTCCACTACACCCCTGATTTTCAGAAATCAAAAATCTGATTTTCATGAAAACGGCAAGCTCCAATCTTCGATGTCATCGCCCACAATTCAGCCAATCAAGAGAACGAACGAAGGGAGAAACATTTATTTCAGCATGATTCAGATGCGCACAGTGAGCTGGGAGAAAAAGCGAACTAGAGGGGGATGGAGGAGCAGTTTTATTTAGTTCCAAAAGTTTAGTTAGCAGAGAATTTTGTTCCAAAAGTGAAAGTATCTTCATAAAAAGAAAAATGGCAACCAAAATCAAAAAAGTAAAAGTTGGCCTTTGTAGAGATCCAATTGACCTAAATTATCCAATCCAAAAAAAATTATTTAAAAATATTGAGATGCAAACAAGATATTTTAAAATACCCCTCCATTAGGTTTAATATTAGCTTGCAAATATCTTGCAAATGAAGTAAGTACCATAATTTCCTGCCTATAATCCGTGGATTATCTGTTAAAAAACCTAAAAATTTTTAAATGTGGATTATCTGCTGAAATTTTCTTAAGCAGAAGTTCACATCAGATATCCAGTTTCTACCAGCAGTAATAAAACAAAAATATAAACAGCTATCGCAGGATTGCCTGCTATCAACCATTCGCGGAGTTGCTCATGATTGGTTCACATATGACATGTATGTGCTAGTGGGAGTGGTTTCCGATTTTTATGTTATTTTTTTTATCCTTTTGGCAACATGTTTATCAAATATAAAGCTATGTCTAAGAGAAAATGTGCTATATAACACTGCAGAATTTTAACTGAGCATTATTAAAAAAGTGGAAGATGTTGAAGATAATTTAAAAACAGCAATTATTATAGAATTATCTGTATTCACAAGACATTCTACGTTTTAGATATAAGATTCAATGTAAAAACCGTATTTGTATTTTTTAACCTGTAATTATTATATATATATATATTGGTAATTATTTTATTACAATTATCATTTAAATAGAACAACTAAATAAATAGGAGGTGGTTTATTAGTAGTACTTTGGAATGTTGAAAACAATGAGTACACATTGTATAGTCCAGTGTATAATCTGCGGATTATGCGTGCGGATTATCTGCTGAAAAATTTTTTTAAGGACTAAAAATTGTATCTGCAAATTATACGCCACCGCAAATTATAGGCCGAAAATTACAGTACCTTAATCTGCAAACCTGTAATTCTCAAACACTTATAATCCTTACTGTTTGTATGAATGTAAAATAATAATTTAATTCTTAAAAAATAATTTCTGAATAGAGTATTTTTGTTTTTCTATTGTATTAACGCTCTCGCAGACAAACCCGTGTTAATAAGTTCACTAAGCTCCAAGTTTCACTGCAATATAAACATTGTTTAAAGTAATACATTTCTATTGATTTAATGCATTTTTAATATATTGAGCAATGATTAATACTCTTGTGGGTTACATTCATATTCGAAATTACATTTTTTAATATATAATGTTAAAAGAATCATCTTTTTTTTAGCATTTAAACAAAATACAGAGAAAAAAAAATTACAATTTTGCCCATTTTCTAGGCTGTCAGAGGGTTAATGAAATATAATTTACTTAATATATTTAATTGCTCATCATCTAATCATGTCTAATCTTTATAAATACTAATGATCTAATGATAATCTAATAATCATCATCTAATCAATGTTAGCAAATTTAACACAAATGTTTTAATCCAGATAACTATTGATAATATATTTAAATAATATAAGATTAACAATCTAAATCTGGCAAAAATAAGAATTCAAAAATATATATACAGTAGACTCCCTCAAATCTGACAATCTAAAATCTGACAATATTGCTGGTGCTGCAAACAATGAAACGTACAGTTAAAGATATAGGGGGGGGGGGGGGAATTCAAGCTTTTTTTTATATGTACAGTGAAGCACCGCTTATACGTTTCTCGTTTATACGTTTTTATCATTTATACTTTTTTTTTTTTTAATGGTCCCGGCAAAATCCAATGGATATTAATGTTAAATAATTTCATTTATACGTTTTTCCTTAAATCACAGATTTCATTTATACGTTGTTTTCAACAATTCAAGAAGAGAGAAAATGAACATTTAAACCTCAGATTCCCAACTCCCGATTGCCCAGTCTTACAAAAGGCATGTGACCTTAACCAACACCTGCCCAGTTGAACAAAAGCCTTACCCTAAGGAATGTGAATATCTCACTTTCTATAGATAAGGGTTGTTGTTGTGCTCTCCCCAGGCCCATCAGGGCAAGTTTTTTTCCCGGCAGCTTCAATGTCTGGATTTGTATCATTCACTAGCGGTTCACGATGACTTCGCGTAATAGAAAAAATCTCTGTCGTTAAAGGAAAAAATGTGCATTTTTAAAATGTGGATGAAAACCAACATTTAAAAGAGTGAATCTTGCCAAAAATTAGGTTTACCAGTTTCAACTTTAAATACGCTAATTTATAAGCTTAAAGATCATTGAGGAAAGCCATCATCAAAGTGGTTGTAGTGCTTCAAAAAAACTTTGAGTCCAAAGAGGAAAATTCACTGATGTTGAAAAATGTATTTTACAGTGGTTTAATCAGTGCTGTAGTGTAAAAATTCCCATCAGCGGTCCTTTGCTTATAGAGAAAGCACGAGAAATTTCTAAGAAGCTGAATATGGAATGCAATGCATCATTTTCTTCAGGATGACTTCACAAGTTTAAATTAAGACATGGCATAGCAGGCAAAACTGTAAGTAGAGAGTCTGGAAATGTTGATTGTGAAACAGTGGATGATTGGATTCAAAACAAATTGCCAGATATGATAAAAGGAAATGAACAAAAAGACATTTTCAATGCAGAAGAAACTGGTTTGTTTTATAATCTTCTGTCATCTAAAACTCTTGCAATCAAATCGGATACGTGTCATAGTGGAAAAAAGAGCCAGTGATATTGTGTGCCAATGCTGATGGATCAGAAAAATTGTCACCTTTGATTATTGGCAAATCAAAAAAGCCCTGCTGTTTCAAAAATGTGAAAGCATTACCAACAATGTACCTGACCAATAAAAAATCATGGATGACAATGTCCTTCTTTACCGATTGGTTAAAAGAATCGGATGATAAAATGCGAAACCAGAAGCAGCGAATCATTTTATTCATTGATCAGTATCCAGCTCATCCACCTGATATGGACTTTCTAAAAAACATAACTGCCAAATTCTTCCCTGCAAATTGTACCAGCAAATCGCAGCCACTGGATTTAGGAGTCATAAAATCCCTAAAACAACATTATCGAAAACTTTTGGTGAAAACAGCTATCGCCAGTTTAGACCGCGGTGACTTTGAAAATGTGAACATTAACATCTTACAAGCTCTGAATTTCATAATGATAACTTGGCGAAATGTTTTACCCAAAACGATAAAAAACTGATAACGATAAAAAGCCTTAGTGGATTTTTAACTCCAGTGGATGTCGATCCTATTGAAAACGCCGACCCTAATCATTTTGCTCCACCAGAAAACAGGTCAAATTTAAGTGATGTTACTACATTTGAAGATTTTGTGCAATGTGATTCGGAACTTGCAACATGTTCTCTTCTACCAATCAATGAAATGATCGCAAATGAGAAAACTAGCAGTGAGGAAGAGGATAACTGCACTGAAAAGCCACTGCCAAGTTTTCAACAAGCTTTGGCGGGTTTTAACACCATGCAAGAATACCTCATTAGCAGTGATTTGGATGATAATGTTAAGATGGCACTTTTAACTGTGAACAATGAACTTTTTTCTGTGTAATTTCTGTTCAAAAATTCCGTACGACAATTTCCAAAATTCCGTATAACAAAATATTTTGTACATGGTGAGTGAATATGTATAGTAGTAAGTTGTAAATTATATCTGAAATAGGAAGTTTAGTATTACATACTTCTTGTATTTCATGTATTTTAATTTATCACTGATTTTTTTGTTGTTGGTAATTACGGAAATGTTCGTACTTTTGCGAGTTTCGTTTATACATTTTTTCATTTATACGTTTTTGTTTTTTTCTTGGTCCCTTGAAAAACGTATAAACGGTGCTTCACTGTAATAACATTCCAAACACATTTTACCCACAGGTTTAACATGGCAAAATATCTTAACTCGGTAAGTTTTAGAATTTTTTTTTTATATCCTTTTCAGATGAAGGATAGCTTTTTTTTGTAAATCTATATGAAATAGGAGCTGTATAAAAAAAAAAAAATCAGATATTGTAATTTAATTTGCAGATTTTTTGTATAGAAACACATGAGATAAGTCTCACCCCATTTTGTCTCCCAGTAAATTTTTGGCTAAATGCGTTTTAAAGACAAATCTACTGCTCTATACTGTAAAATATGTCAGTACTACTCATTTTAGGGAAAAAATCATGCTTTTCATATTTATTTTCAGATTGTGTAGCATTTCTGTAAAAATCATGTTTATTTATTTATTTATTTATTTTTAGAAAATATGCAAACATTTTGTTTTGCACCTTAAAAAATGAATTATTTCACAAAATTTATATTCATTTTATTTAATACCCTTTCATCAATATATACAAGTAGCCTTTGTGTTAGTCTTTCATTAAAATTATTTTAGTGCGTGTTATCTCATAAGAAAAGAATGTATTGAAATGAAACGTTTCTACACGTGCAGGATTTTTTAGCCCCAAGAGGTATATTTTCCCCCTTCTAGCGAACAAAGAGAAGACATTGCTTCACCCACCCCCTTCTCGACCTTGAATGAGGCAGGTCAGAAGTGGTCTTAAAAAAATTTATCCTTTTTTTTTTTTTTTTTTAAGAAAAAATGCGATTAGGGTAGATTTTATACCAACGCATGTGCTGACAGGTTAATGAAATTAATGTATGAAATATAAATACAGTCAAGGATCCATAATCTGCACACACATAATCCGCAATTATCTATAATTCACATTGCTTAATGAATGTAAACAAATTTACAAATTCTTGATCCAAAAATGATTTTTTAAAAGAAATATCTGAAAATTTTAAATATAAAAGTGAATATAATCAATTTTTTAATACAAGAATTTGAAAAATGCATTTTTTGAGATAGCATATTAAATTAATTATTATATTTCATATTTTTCTTTTCGTGTTATACTGAAAATGGAATTAAAATAGTGTCCAGAAATAAGAAAATGACATGTAATCCATAATACTCCATAATCCGCAATATTCCATAATCTGCACAACCTTTGATCCCAACTTGTGCAGATTAAAGAACTTTGCCTGTATTGAATATTTCTCTGATTCCCAAAATAGTGTAATCTAAAAGCTCAAATACCATGTAAAGTTTGTACAAATGAACATTATGTTTATTTTTCTTATTACAGAGTATGCAGAAAATGGAATATGTTGACTAAAAGCCCAACACTATGGAGAAAAGTGGACGTGGCATTTCGAAGGCGGCGTGGATCCCAAAAGGCTATAGTTAATTCTTTTGTTAACAGACTACCCTCTTGTGTAACTTGCATTCGGTTTGATTTTAGGGATCATAGACATTGGAGAGAGCCGGTGAATTTCAGAGAACTCTGTATTAGACTCCAAGAAAAGTGTCCTCATCTTAAAGTGTTAGTTTTGCATGAATCTAAATTATCAGACAGTCTTCCATTAGTTATAGATCTGTGCATCCAGTTCTTACCGAATGTAACGACTCTGGTACTGCATTTTTCTGAAATTCCTGGTTATCCTACGAGAACAAAATGTGACGCTGATTCTAAAATTGAAGTTTTAGATGTTTATGGTTGTTACCTTGGACATATGAATAGGCCACCTTTTTCAAGAATGTCATGTTTGAAAGAACTGCATTTGGGTCTAACATGTGTACACGATTTTTGTTTTGAAGAGGATACGTCTTTTTTGAATCGGTTAGAAGTTTTGAATCTCAGCGACACATGGACTGGCTCGACTGCATTTCAAGCAATACAAAATAATGCTCTTAATTTAAAAGAGTTGTACATGTGCGGTATAGCTCTAGAAGATGAGGATTTGAGATTTAGTAGCTCGGCATTTCCCCAACTCAAAACCACCTGCCTCGCATCATGTCACAGAGTGACATGCTGGGGTGTTTACTTACTCGTCCAATCATGCGAGTCTTTGCAGAATGTGTATGTAGATGAAGATCTGGCTGAAACATTTGCGGGACATCCCTTTATTATCAGTAGATATAAGACAGGAATTGTAAAAGCCATTGATTGTGATCATAACCATAATGTAGATTATTTGCATAGATAGTATGATATTATTTCAATGTCTTTCTAATCTGTGATATTTTACTTTTGATTAAATTTGTTTTGTTAATTATGCACATTAATGTGTTTTTTTTTTTTTTTTTTTTTTAATTGCATGAATTTTTACTTTGCTGACTAGGCGTAAAACCAACAGAGTGAAAAAGTGCCCAGGGTCATTGGCATAGTCAGTGTCTGATTTATAGCAGGGCATTTAGGGCACGTGTCCAGGGTCTCTGCTTTTCAGGGGCCCGCAAATGCTGCTGAAGGTTTTTCAATTATTGCCCAAAATCTGATGTCAATTTAACATCAAATGGAATTTTACATTCTTTTGTATTTTATTTTTATGACATTGTATATTTTGTCTGAAATATCCATATTTAACCCCTTGAGGGGCACCGGTATATATTATATACCACCTATGATTAATGAAGTTTTACACCAGAAAAATTTTACTAAATTTTACTTTTCTAACTTTGGTGGAAAACACCCGTAAAATTGCTTTTACTTATTTTAAAATAGAATTTTTCAAAGATTCCGGTGAGAATTCAGCATTTCACAAACATAATTGCTTGCCCCTCAAGGGGTTAATTACTTTATTATGGTGAATACTTTCTCTTATCTTTATCACTTTAAAAATATATTGTATTTTTAATTGTTATTTAATCCTGTTCTTGTTCTCATCAGATTATTTGAAGGTTGGTGAGTGTAATTCGTAGGGGGCAAAGCCCCCTAATATTTTAAATAATTGTAGCTTGGTATTGCGGAAAATTTATTATTAGTTGTTGCATACTTTATCATTCCAGATATAATAGACTTGTGTAGGAAAAGATAATTAGCAACACACAATTTATTATCAAACGTCTACTCATTTAAATTTCATAATTATGAAATAATTATTTAAAAGTTAATTAATGATTATCAAATTTAATTATTTAATAGATATTTTAAAGTAATTATTAAAATCAATAATCGTTATCTTAGTAAGTAGATTTTTCAATATTTTTTTTTACTCAATCTCCCTGTAAGCATTGGTGCAAAAGGGCCTCCATAAGCATGTGTGCCTGGGATCCCCAAATTTGTAAACTGGTCCCTGGGCATAGCACTTGGCCACTTTTTCACTCTGTTGGTTTTACACCTAGTCAGCAGTGCAAAAATTCATGTAATTTAAAAACTCAATATTTCAAACATTTCATTTCTTTCATCTACATATGGTTTATTTTGTTATAATATTTATAGCAGGGATTTCTAGGTTTTTAGACTGGCATACCACAAAATTAAAATTCATACTTTTGCTGTACCACTAAGCAATAAACTCAAAATACATCAGAACTCAATATTTTAAAGTGCCATCAATACTTCAGGGTATGTTCTTGAAGGATAGTACTAATCAAAATGTTAATAAAATGAAAAAAAAAAAAAACGACTTATTGGAAGATGTTATGATAGATTATTAGATGATATTGTTAAAATAAAAATGTAAAATTTTTTTCTTCTATCTTATCCCTTGGCACATAAATCAAACTAAATATCGCAAATTTTAATTTAACATTTTTTTCATTTTAGTTTTATAACTGAAACACATATGAAATAAGAAATATTTGACTTTTTAATTGAAATCCCACACCCCGAGTGATATATGGGCTATTTCCATCATATTTCAAGCAGGGATGGTGCAACCATCGAGCAAACGGGCAGTTGCCTAGGACCCCGCGTCTTTCTGCATGATTCAAAATCATTTTCTTGTAAAAAAAATAACAATTTTGTTCTTGTTTTGATCAAGTTCTCATTTTAAAAGTTCTTTGAAAAAAGAAAAAGCTAGTATGAACCAGAGTTTATAATTGCTGGTGTATGTATAGATAGATAATAATATTTAAACGTAGTAGATAAATGATTTTAATCAAAGCCGACAAAGACACGGGTCCCCACAAAGTGCTTTGCCCAGGGCCTCGCATGACATTGTACGGGCCCTGATTTCAAGCAATACAAAATCACGCATTTCATTTGAAAGAATTGTCGTGTGTAGTGTATCCCTAGAAGGAAGATGCTTTAAGTTTTAGTAACTTGGTGTTTCCTTACCTGAAAACACCTACCTTAGATTTTGTTACTAAGTGATTTATGAATGCATTGTCTCTTTTGTCCAATCATATGTTATTCTTGAGGATGTTTATGAAGGTATGGCTGTATTCTTCATGGCACATCCTTTTGCTGTTTTCAGTGGAATTTTAAAAGCCTTTGATTGTGACATTATGTGTAGTAGGGGGCAAAAAAAAAATGGCAAAAATTCTTTTTTCTATGAAAAGAAAATCCCAAATTTTTAAATAAATATAGCAATTATCACTTTGCTTATTGAAATACATTACATAAGCAAACCTAATGGTAGCATACATTAATTTTATTTTCATGAAAATAGGGCATTTGTTATAAAGATATAATAACGTAAGGTTATGAAAATGTAATTTTGAAAAAAAAAAATAGCAAAAATTCTTTTCATAGAAAAATCCAAATTTCAAAACAAATACAGCAACTATAACTTTGTTTTTAATGTTAAAATACACTACATAAGCAAACATAATGACAACGTACATATAGGTAATTTTATTTTCATAAATATAAAATTTTTGTTATAAAAATAAAATTATACTCACAATGTTGTGAATGTGTAGTTTTGAAACCCTCTTATTTCTAAGCAAATCTGGTATTAGGTTTGTCTGAAGGCAGGAAAAAAGAGCCTAATTTGAGAAGAGGGATACCCTTTAAAAGGCGTAATGGAGTGATGAAAAGTTTTGATTAGGATGAAAGCATATATTTTAACACTTGATCATGACAGAAGAAGAATTTTCACTCTAAAGATCAATGTTATCTGACACAATTCACAACTTTTCAACGAAATACAGTCTAAAAATTGTTTCAAAAAATGAAAATTCAAATTTAATGCTTTAGTCTTACGATGGACTATGGGTGAATTTTGAAAAGTGTAGATTATTTCAAATAGGTCCTCCTAAAAATACCAATTTGTAAAATTTCTTGAGAATCATGGAATTCTAGTTCTACGGTTCAATGGCTCTAAACTTTTCAGGCTTCAGTCATATTAAAATTTAGTGAGTTATCAGTAAATACAACTCTTTATAAAAGAAGGTTCAAACAGTATTTTGGAATGGAAACTCTTTGTTGTGGATTTATGGGTTAATCTCCATTCATGAGTTTTGCAGTACCTTTTCGTCAGTATGAAAATTCAATTACAAGAGTGTATTTCACGAAATTGGGAAAAAAGTAATAAATTATTATATGTTTTGTAAATTAGAATTTCTTCAACAAATTTATGTAAGCTATGTTATAATAAATGTTTTCCTAACATAGTTATGTATATTTATATGTTTTCTGATATTTCTGCTCCCTACTATAGAATAATTTTTTAATTAATAGTACAGTAGAACCTCGATTATCCGAAGTAATTGGGACCAACCCTCTTTTGGAAAATCGAAATTTTTGGATAATCGAGAATGCGTCAGTTATAAGATTAAAGACAAATATATGCACTATTTCTTATTATAGTAACTAGTGCTTAATAAAAATAAAGCAATAGTAAAAAAGAAACAAGAATAAATTACCTAATTTTGAAATTAAGTACCTTTTACATATTTCACAAGAGTTAAGAAAAAAAATTTGTTTGTCGCAGTTTCGATTGCCTTTGCTTTGCAGCTCTAACATGAAGTTTTTTATTTAATACTATTAGTTCACCAGTATCACAGTTTTTCTGCTGCTCCATCCATGCCAAACGTTTTTCAAAACATTCAAAAGCTTCAGAATTGCTAATTTGTTCATTGTCTTCGCCCAAGTTATTGTCCTCTTCTCTGCTTTGATCAATATTATAGTAAAAAAAAAAAAGCTTTAAAAATGGGTTTTGCACACAAGGAATGTGATAGTAAATATGAGGGGGGGGGGGGGGAGAAAAAAAGCAAGCTTTAAAAATGAATTTCGGTTAACCGGGAGTTTCGAATAAAAGAGGTTCTACTATATATTATTTTAATCTTGATTAATTCAACAAACACTGCATTATTCAGACTATGATAGCTCATAGACATTTGCTCTTAAGAAAACCTACATCGATGTTTCATCACTGTTACTTCTCTCTCTTAATGTTTTGTCCTATTTTAACTGACTGCTGTGTATTTCACCATCTGTATAGAAATTTAAAACTTCATCACTGCGTTTGACAAATCTTGCAATTTGTTCTGAAAGCATATTGGTTTTTATCACCACATTTGATTTTTTACCCATTACATAATTTTATGTCAGATATTTGATTTTATATATATCTTTGTTATCATCAGTATTATATAATATGACTTTATACAAGTTGGTAACCTCATTCAGATAAATATTTTACTTTAAAAATATTATTATTGTATACAACCAGTTATCCAGAATGATATTTCCAATTCATTGATTTCAGAATCTCTTCGGGAAAAAAGCTCCATACAGTGCTAGTTTGACATGTGCATTGCTTGATACAATACAATACAGTAAACTCCCGACTATCCGGCCTAATGTGGCAGAATGGTAGGCCGAATAACAAAAAAGCCAGATAGGCCAGAGTTCTATAAATATTTACTCATTTCCTGCCCCCCCTCCCCCCCATTATATTAAAAACACATGTCACACATTTTAAGATAAATTTTATATATACAGTACATACAGTTTCAAAATAAAGAAAAACATTATCGTAAAATGTAAGCCTAATTCGTAAAAAAACGAGTAAATCTTATTGTTTATTAATAAATGATTGAACAAATATGAAGAGTTATGCATAAGATAAAAGAGTCAAAGCTTAGTTTTTAGTTTTTGAAAAAGTAGTTGATAGATGACTGTCTCTGCTGTTGCATTCTACAATACCTTCTTGCTCCTTCTTATTGTGTGTTAGCACTTTCCTACAGACAAGAACCTGCCTGTCTTGGCTGCTCGCAACATTCCTCATTTTTTTTTTTCACTAGGCCAGATAGTCAGGAGTTTACTGTATGTATAGCATAACTTTATGCCAACATCTAGTACTTGAAATAGAGGCATATTTAGTTAGATATTAGACATTTTGATTTTTATGCAATGAAAACATAAGAATTTTTGTTTCCAAGATATTCCCATAAATTGTCTTCTTTCAAACTCCAATTAACTTTTGAATCTTGTTTGGACTGAATCTTAATTTGTGTAACCTAATAGTCAATTTTAAACCAGAATCAATGCCATGGCCACATATATTCTACCAATCTGATCAAATGGAAGTTGCTTTCATCCTTTATGTACTGAATTATGAATTCATGAAAATTTTATCTTCTAAAGCCTTTTTTTGTGAATTTTTGAAACTACATTAGAAGAGTTACATAATCATTTAATAAATTTTAGAAGGATTAATTAAATTTGAATTTATAAGGATTTTGTGTAATATTTATAGCCCTACTCAAATCTTTTATTTTAAATATTTTTCTTAGTATTTTGTAGAATTAGGAAATACACAAATATAATCTTCTTACAATAGAAATATAGAAATATTTCCCAATTGAAAAATCTCCCCTCTCCCCCCATTGCCAAGAAAGCTGAAAAGATGCAAAGACAAAAGAAATCATACTTTTAAAAATATTTTTGTTTTGTGTAACCAATAACGCTTTTGGAACAAGATAAAGTAATGCATCTATAACTCATTCTAAACTGTCAATTCTAATCAGTGTATTATTACTAATCAATGTATTAAATGAAGTTTATAACAAGTTATTTTAATGGTACTTATAAGTACCGTCAGTAGGTAAAGGGTTAATACCCAACCAGTTAGCCAGAGAAACCAGTTATCCAGAATACATCTGACCACAATCATTCCGGATAAGTGGTTCTATACTTTTTCTGTATATTTAACAAGTTTTCTAAAAATAAAAGCTATTTGATATTTCAGTTACCTATATTTCCAATACCCTTATTGGCACAGCGTGTTCATTTATTGACCTTGTGACATAAAACCTAAATCAACCCATCCTTTAATGTATTGGTTTTGTGAAATTTTACTTTAAATAAATTTGTTTTATTAATTATTATGTATTTGTGTGCTTTATTTTGTTAAAAGTCATAGCAAATGTTCCCAATCTTCTAGACTGGCATACCACTAAATCAAATTTATATTTTTCTCATATACTGTCAGGTAATGAAGATAATACTTTACAGGAGGGGATTCAGCACAAATGCCTAATACCTCGTTCGCACGGGATATTTAAGATATCTTAACCTTTAATTGCATAGCAGGGGTCGATTCAGGTTCTTATTCTCAGGGCCCATTTTGTGAAAAGTAAAAGTGATTTTTGTGAATTTTATAATATTTTCGTGAAAAATTACATTTTGTAACGAAAGTTGAAATCCAGTTACTCAAATTCGAACCAAAAATTTACTAACAAAAACTTCTTTAAATCCCCTTGCTAAAGTTTTTGCTTTTCGTGACCTGGTTTTATTTACAAATTACACATTTTAAAAGTTTCTATGAGAAAGGATGTTATGAAAGGGGCTTATTTTATTCAAAGGAATTTTGTGAAGGGGCCTGTTTTATTAAGTTCAGTTTTGTGAAGAGGCCCATTTTATTAAATTTATTTTTGTGAAGGAACCCATTTTATTAAATTTAGTTTTGTGAAGGGGCCTGTTTTATTAAACAGATTTTTGTGAAGAGGCCTATTTTATTAAATTAATTTTTGTAAAAGGGTCCTAAATAGGCTCCATATTTAGCCTGGATCGACCCCTGCATAGTGATGCGTATCTACATCACTTTTTATTTCATTCTTAGCAACCAGTATATTTATATAGAAATATTAATCCTGTAAAAATTACAAAAATGTAAAGTTAAAAATCTATCTTAAAATTTCTGCTGTCTAATTTTTAATATAAAAGTAAAAAACATAATTCTAAAAAATAATTCATCCATTTAAGAGTTAAGTTTTGCAAAATAAAAAATTAAATTAGGTATTTAGATTCATTTTTATTAAAATATTTACTAATTTGCAATATTTTAGTTTTTACTTGTATTGCAGATGTGCAACATAAGAAAAGGTTGACGTATTATATGATAAATGTATCTCTGATTTTTTTTCATTACTTTTCCTGTGTTATAAACCTTTCAGAGAATCATATATAATTTTTTCTAAAAATAAACTAGTGTGTTGTGGCCATCACAAAACTTTCTTCTATATAAATCACGTCAATTAAATCATTTAAATAGTACAAGAAATTACATCAATTTAGCACCAATTCATATCAAAGTGTATCTGAATTTGAAGTTTGATGGAAAATCGTGCATTAGTTATTGAGATAGAGCTATAGCGGACATTCTGAAAAATGCAGAATAGCAGCACCACCTGTTGAGCGATTTGCACCACAACATAAACAGCACTAACTGGTATCAAGGTATAACTGAATCTGAAGTTCGTTGAAAATTCAAGCATTAGTTCTTGAGATAGAATTATTGCAGAAATCGCAAAAAAAAAAAAAAAAAAAAAAAAAAAAACAGCATAGCAGCGCGACTTGTTGAGAGATTTACACCAAAATGTATAAAACGTCAATTCCTGTCAAGGACTAACTGATTCTGAAGTTTGATGAAAATTCGTACATTAGTTCTTGAGATACAGCTTTAATGGAAATTCTAAAAAATGCAGCATAGAAGCGCCACCTGTTGAGCGATTTGCACCAAAATGTCAATCCATGTCAAGGAATAACTGAATCTGAAGTTTGATGAAAATTCGTGCATTAGTTCTTGAGATACAGCTATAGTGGAAATTCTGAAAAATGCAGCATAGAAGCGCCACCTGTTGAGCGATTTGCACCAAAATCTATAAAAGGTCAATGAATAACTGAATCTAAAGTTTGATGAAAATCCGTGCATTACTTCTGGAGATTGAGCTATTGCGGAAATCGTGATAGCAGCAGCACCTGTTGAGAGATTTACGCCAAAAACTAATCAGGACCAGTTTATATCAAGGTCTAACTGAATCTCGAGTTTATGAAATTCCGTGCATTATTTCTTGAGATAGAGCGCCCACAATATTTTTGACATATACAGACTCACAGAGTGACAGACAGACATTTTCTAAAAACCATCAAATCGTGTTCAGGACATTCTAAAACGTATAAATCCGTCGAAAACCGGAAGTCGGAAATTTTCACGAATCCAATACTTTCTTGTAAAGATAGAAGAAAGTAAAAATCATGCATTTAAAGGTTAAACTGCCTTTTTTGTGGTGGTACTCTCTTGGAATTGAATGTCTGTTCACATCGCAAACAAAGCTCATCTAAGATTAAATCACTGTGTGTGAGATCTGTTATTACCCGTCAAAGTGAGATATAATACAACAGATCAAATTTTTGAGCGTGCCGAAAACTGGAAAACGAGTGGCAAAAACGTGAATTGTTCAAGTAATGCAAAGAAAAGTGGGAGATTAATTAAAGTTAAATTATGTAATTCTGGCAATTTTTTTATGTATTTTTTTTTTTTTTTTTTTTTTTTTTTTTTATATATATATATATCTTCAGTAATTTATTCTTATCTATTGAGGGGCTACTTCCCTCACGCGAAAATACCCGCTCGCTAATGTTAACCCTTTCGGGTCCAATTTTTTTTCAATTTTGAGAAAAAAATTATGTTAATAATAGCTATCCAAATAGATTTACTGAAGTTTAAAGAATAGGTCATTGTCTGAAATCTAACGAATGTAGTTATTTTGTGTATTATTCAATTCATATTTACATGACAATAGTCCAAGGAAGAATTTTCGGAGACGTCTGGAGAATGTTGTATTACAACAGGATTTAAGAGATATTACTATTCCCTAATATTTTTTGCGTTTTATTACTCATGGTTCGTTCAGAAGAGTAACCTATATTTCGAATTTAAAGAGTGAAATATATGTTTAAAATAAAAAAATCGCCAACGGCTAACGGCACAAAGAGAATCAAGCAAACTTTTATTATTATTATTACTAAATACCAAAACATAAATGGAGGCATAATAAGATATGCATGGACATATACTACTATTACTACATATAGAAAATAATAAAAGTATTTGTTAAAGCAAAATAATAATGAAAAGACATGTACTATTAATAGTACACCAGACCTGAACGGGTCAATCCTATGGGACATAATTTTAAATATCTCGTTTGCATGTCTATATTTTTATTTTATTTCATTTTTTTTTTTTTTTTTTTTTTTTTTTGCAGTGGATAGCTACATGATCCATCTCTACGATGGGCGTTTTTTACTTTTTTGATTTTGTTTGCAGGTTTATATTTTATTTTATTTCAAAACCTGTTCCGAAAGTGAAAGTATCCCCATATATATATATATATAAAAAAACCTGCAAACAAAATCTAAAAAGCAAAAAGGGGTCTTTGTAGAGATCGACCTCAGCTAGCCACTGCAAAGAAAAAAATCCTTAAAAAATATTGAAATGCAGATGAGATAAGAAAAACTTGGAGTTACGCTGTCAAAATTTAATAATTAAACATTCTTATGATACTTATCAGCGTGCACATAAATAAAAATTATATTTTAAAAAGTTTGTTGTTTTTCAGTTTGACGTTGTGAAAGTGACTGTGCTGTTTGTAACTTTGCTTCGTGGAGGTCAAGAACCCTCTCCCCTGATGATGGCTCTTTAGAAAGAGCATGAAACGTTGGGATTAATTTTTAATGTGTTTTTAATATAATTTTTATTTATGCGGATGAGATATTTAACAAAAGTTCTGCCATACGATTAACATTACGGGTGTTTTCGCGTATGTGAAGTAGCCCCTTAACAAATTGTCACTAACTAAAATTACTAAATTTTAACTAAAATTACTGATTTGGCAACCCTTTTTGGGGGGGGTAACAACACTGTTTCCAGGGCCCGACTTAGGCTATGGGGGGGCCCCGGGGCAAAAATCATTCTGGGGGGGGGGAGCCCTTCTATCTATCTATAGATTATTTTTAATAATGTGGAGGTAGCTAGTACTGAACTTCATACATATTGTATTATATGCATAAATTTTGTACCTTTTGTACCTCACATCTGTATACCGAGCGCCACAAAAAGATGGTCTCAACTTTAAGAAAAAATGCTAGTAGAATAATAGTTGAAAAAGAAAAATGATAGATTGGTTGATACGAGTATTTATTTGCAAACTTTTACTTTGCTTATCTACGTACGTTATAAGATGTCTGAAAGAAAATGCCGCAAAATAGTGGTTTTAATTTGCCATGTTATGAGGAAATCGTTAATAAAGAATTTCTTTAGTAAAAGAATACTAAGCTGTCATAATAAAATATTAATCATTAGTTTTCTAATGATATAGTTTGTTTTTTGCATGGGTGGAGAGAGTACTGGAAGCAGAGAAGGGAAGGGGGACTGCATTCTCTTCCTAAGTGTTTGAAAATATATGAATTTGGTCACTTTTGACTAATTTTAATCATTTGGTACATTTTAATGAAAATCCTGACTACTCTCATGGGGGGCCCGGGGCAGCTGCCCCGCATGCCCCTGCATAAGTCGGGCCCTGACTGTTTCCCTGTCTCTGGCTGCCGGTAAAGTGGTTAAAGATTTTAGGTAGATTTCGTAAGAAATACTACCTATTGCAGTCGTTACAATGGTGCGACTTTTGAAAAATTCCTTCATAACTTTTCATTATAGGACCTCAGGAACCCAAAACCAGCCCCACCTAAAACGTTTATATATATATATATGTATTTTTCGTTATAGCAGTTGCCAGCAATTAAAAAAAAAGCAATAAAATTCTCACCACAACAATTGCTTTTCTATTGCAAGATTTTCGCGTGAAAAATTAAATTAAATTAATAGTTTGACGAATTGAAAACAAATTGAATATTACGTCATAAGTTTTCTAGAGCAAGATTTCCGCATGAATACTCAAAATGAAAAAAATAGTTTAACGAATTAAAAACAAAAAAAAATATTGCGTCATATTGGAAATAAAATGGACCTCAGCAGGTGAATATGTAACGTCAGGTGAGTTTGAAGAAAAGTATTAAAACATGATAAAAACCCGACTATGGAAATATTTACTTATTTTAACACTTTGAGGTTCTCTTAATTTGCTTTAGCTATTTTTTAAACCTATTCCATATACATGCGTGTGTGTATTCATGTACGAGGTATATCCACAAAGTAAGTTCCGTTTGGTCATATAAAAAAACGTGTACAGATGTAAAAAAATATTTATTGTACAAAAATCTACAACCATGAAACTACTTTTCTACATAGCTTCCGAAATTTTGTAGGCACTTGTCGTAGCGTGCCACAAGGTTTTGTATGCCCTCTTCATAGAAGGTTGCCGCCTGTGTTTTCAACCATGTGGTTACATCACTAAATGCGTTCGATTGCACACATTTTGTCGAACATCTACAAAACTTATTGGCGAATTGTTCTTGAACTTCTGGGATGAAAAGAACATGTTTCATTTCATATTTCTCGGTGAAGATTTAGTCGGGGGTACAATTAGGGGGCTAATAATAAATTTAATAATAAAATAATATTTGCGATCACCTATGTAACAGAAAAGGCTGGAAATGGTTTGTCACTGTGGTAAATGATTATTTGGGTCCTGTTCAACATTTGTATGCATTTGTGTAAGCATAGCACTCATATTCGGGAAGATGTAAACGTTTTTGTGAAAAACTCAAACTTTTTTTTTTATAGCATACAGAGTTTTCAACCAAATTTAACACAACTTTCCAAAAACCTGACAAAGAACAGTAGAAACAGTATACTGCAATTAAAATATGAATATATTGAATATTTGATGAGATATGGGCATTTTATGAGATAATTTTTAACTGCGCATGCGCGGCAGATTTCAAAATTTTTATTTCAGAATTTGGTAGTCAGCTATTTAGGGCAACTTATATAAAAAGTCTAGTCAAATATCGCGAAAATTCATAAAGATAGGGTCGATATAGTGAGTTGCTTCCTAAAAATAGCTTTATTATAAGGGATTTTACACAACTTTTCAATCAGCTCACTACATCTTCCTAAGTTTTCACAACATTTGACTAGACTTTTTATAGAAGTTGCCCCAAAATACGGAGTACCAAATTATGAAATAAAAATTTTGAAATCTTCCGCGCATGCGCAGTTAAAAATTATCTCATAAAAATGCCCATATCTTATCAAATTTTCAATATATTCATGTTTTAATTGCAGTATACTGTTTCTACTGTTCTTTGTCAGGTTTTTGGAAAGTTGTGTTAAATTTGGTTGAAAACTCTGTATACTATAAAAAAAAAAAAGTTTGAGTTTTTCACAAAAACGTTAACATCTTCATGAATATGAGTGCTATGCTTACACAAATGCATACAAACGTTGAAAAGGACCCAAATAGTCATTTACCACAGTGACAAACCATTTCCAGCCTTTTCTGTTACATAGGTGATCGCAAATATTACTTTATTATTAAATTTATTATTAGCCCCCTAATTGTACCCCCGACTAAATCTTCACCGAGAAATATGAAATGAAACATGTTCTTTTCATCCCAGAAGTTCAAGAACAATTCGTCAATAAGATTTGTAGATATTCGACAAAATGTGTGCAATCGAACGCATTTAGTCCGTGTACCTTAACTTTTGGAGGCCAGTGTAGTATTGGTCAAATATTTAGTTTCATAAATAGAAAATGATCGTTTTGTTTTAAATATGACATCATTTTTACTCACTGAATCATTTTGCCTTGCGTCTCAAACTGAGTATCAGCGTAATATAAAAATACTGAAATGTAACTGATTTATGAAGAAGAATGCTTGTTTTTTTTTTTGTGTTTTTTTTATGTCTGCCGTCATTTTCTGTTCAAAAATTATAAAAAAGTTACTTTTATTTGTAATGTGAAAATGGCATCAATAAGGATATAATCAATAAAAATAATAAACCATGACTATTTTCTCTTCACTTTCAATATAAATGGAGTACTTCAGTTGCCACGATTACAAAATTTGTATTAAAAACTACAAAAAAATTAATATCTCAAAAATAGATTGAGATATAGCTTTCAAACAAATTGCATTTAAAAGCACATTTTTTTCCTGTACGAAAGTGTAAAAATTGTAAATGTGCTATGTTTAGAAGTTTAAAAATTTGTAGTAGCGAAAATTGCAAAACCGAAATTTCATTTCAAATTTCGAAGTGTTGCCATTCGCAGAATGACGTATGCGTTACGCACAAATATGTTTGTCCTTTATAATATAGACTATTGTAAATGCCCGTCCTAGGACGGTGGGTAAAAATTGTGTTTTTCACTTAAAACTTGAAAAACTGATAAAAAAAAATAATTGAGAATATGGAAGCGTTTAGATGAGCAAAGTTCGGCTAGTTTATGTTCTAATAAACACACAATTAGCATTTACAATATTTCTGGGTAAACCAGGTTTTCCGGCTAAAATACTACTATAACAAAATTAAGATTTCTTAATAAAACAAAAATTTAATAAATATGCAATAAAAGTGCGTAATTAAAACAGTCTGCTGCAACTATTGAAATAATACTATTTTTTTTTTAATAACACTTTGAAATTGTGTTTTATCGTTTACCCCCCCCCCCTTCCTCCCCCCCTCCAAACTTTTTAATATGTATATTGATTAATAAATAAGTATCTCGGGTTGAATCCCAACCGTCAAATCCCCTAAGCTTCTGTCCTCCTGGTGCAAAGCTATAAATCAAAAATTATTAATTTTACTTTTCGTATAAATATTAATTTTTTACTTTTAAAATATGGGATATGTTTTTTTTTTTTTTTTTTTTCTCTAAGTTTAAATTTACATACACCTGTTGACCTGTATATAGAAAAGGAAAAGTAATGTGTAATTTAAAAATAAGTTACAAAATGCCAGGATATTATTTCAGGGGGGGGGGGGGTCTAATCCCCTAAGCTTCTGTCCTCCTGATGCAAAGCTATAAATCAAAAATTATTAATTTTACTTTTCGTATAAATATTAATTTTTTACTTTTAAAATATGGAATATGTTTGATTTTTTTTTAGTTAATTTACATACACCTGTATATAGAAAAGGAAAATATAAGTAATATGTAATTTAAAAATAAGTTACAAAATAATAAGCCTAAAATATTTAAATTGATTACTTTTTTAAAAGAAAGTCAGTTTTATCAATTTTTTGCAGGAAAAAAGAAGGATATTTTTAAAAATACCATATCATTGTTTTCCGTGAATCACTTTATATGAGAAATAAATTAAAATTCCTTACATGTCGCAAAGAAAATTTAATATGATTGCAACTTAATACTTGAAATAATCTCAAGTGACACTTGGCGATTTATTTTGGTGGTGTAATGCGATGTGCCTTGCACTGATTTGTTAAGAAGAAGTGTCTACTACTGCTCAATTATCAGGACTTGTAACCTTGAGAAGTAATCGCGGGATTCTAGTTTCTTGTCAACCAATGGGAGAATGGATCCTTTACCCCTTGAGCCTCTTCCTGGGAGAGTGGTAAGATTGATGGATTCGCCCCGCCCAGCGTTACACTGGCTTTTATTATATAGAGATTACGACGTACGTGTGAGTGTGATATTATGTCAAATAGCCAAGAATGATTGGAAAAACTTTATTTACATTTCAACGACTCTCAGGAAGCCTCATATTCTTCTATATATAAAAAAAAGTTTTGATTTGGAAATGGACCAATGAAAATCTGCGTAGATATTCCCGGCAGATCGGCATCCAATTTGAAGGCTTAATCATGGCCTTTCTTCGTTAATATTAAAAAAACTGTTGCATACAAAAATATGAAAATCGGTAGTATTATAGAGAAATGTTTGATAAATACGCTGATGCAGGCAGTTTTCAAATCGAAGAATTATTTTAAGAGATATTTAATGCCAAAGTTGGACAAAATCGTTCCATTAAAAAAGTTTTATAGGAGCAAAAACTGTACATAGGAATTTAATCATTTTTAGATCATTTTATGCGTCAGAATTTCCCGGTGTTCAGACTGCTTTTAGTTTTTTAATTTGACACATTTTTTGAGGTTTTATTTCTATTTTAAATTCAAATTTTCAGCATTTCGAGGGATATTTTTTACAAATTTTAGAAAACTAGAAAGCTCGGCCCCCTACGAGCTACGCTCGCCAACCCCGTCCAGATACCGCAGACTCTAAATGCACACTAATTTGATCGGCTTTAAAAAGATTTCGAAAGATTGAATTATAATTTAAAAAACAGTGGCGATCTCCCTATAAACGGATTTCTATTCATTTCTCTTTGATTGGGGAATTTTAACGCCAAATCCGCTGCGGTACTACTTGGTTATCCCGTCGACCAATTTCGCCAAATTATATAAATCGCCAAATTATACAAATTGACATAATTTTTATTTTAAATAACGAAAGAACAAATAAATTAGTACAACATTAATAAAAATACAAATAAAACGTCGAAATAAAAATAACTTGATGACGTAGACACGTGTAACAACATTTCAAAATAAGCTAATATAAAAGGAATTAAGTAAACAGTCTTTGTCTCCTGGTATTTTTTAACAAAGCGAAAAGAAAGTTCTTTTAAATGAGACATTTTAAATTGATAGTTTTTAATCTGACGTAATTTTGACCAAGCTATTCTTTCTCTTTTAAATATTGACGTGAAAATACTTTTGTTAGAAATGAAATATTATTTACGCTTTCCTAACAAAAATAGTTGAAAAGATCCTCTCAAAATATCAAATAAATGTCTAGCGCAATTTCTAAATTTAAACTGTTTTGCAATATTTTGTGTTCATTTTATGTAATAACTGTAATATGACGTAATTTCTCCTATTTAAGACTTCCAACGCATGTTAATGAATTTATTATTTTACAATATCCCTTCTCATTTAAAATTCACGTGTGTACTTTTTATGACGTAATTTTTAATAAGTTCCTGCTTTTTGTACTTAATTATTTAATTCTAATTCCAAATGATTTTTTCTGTTTATAATAGTCACGTATAAATAAATTTTTAATTTGAAGCAAACATTATTGTTTGCGCTGTTTATACATTTGTCAACAGTATAAATTAATACCATTTTCTGAAATAATGTAAAAAATATCTCTACCAATGCTGAAAATTTGAATTTAAAATAGAAATAAAATCTCAAAAAATGAGTCAAATTAAAAAAAGAAATACAGTCTGCACACCAGTAACTTCAAACGTATAAAATGATCTAAAAACGATTAAATTCCCATGAATAGTTTTTTCTCCTATAAAACTTTTTTAGTCGAACGATTTTGTCCAACTTTAGCTTTAAATATCTCTTAAAATAATTCTTCGATTTGAAAACTGTGTGCATCAGCGTGTTTATCAAACATTTCTGTATAAAACCACCGATTTTCATATTTATGTATGCATTATTTTTCTTAATATTAACGAAGAAAGACCTCCGGTCACAAAAAATTCAAAACCGGCTGCGGTAACAGCGGTAGTTACTTTTTTTTTAGAATAGTGAGCGAGAGATTGTATTAATTTAAACTGTTGCCAACTGTATAAACAGCGCAAACAATAATGTTTGCTTCAAATTAAAAATTTATTTTACACGTGACTATTATAAACAGAAAATAAAAAAAAGCAGGAACTCATTGAAAATTACGTCATAAAAACTATATTTACACGTGAATTTAAAAGAGAAAGAATATTCTAAAATAATAAATTCATTACCATGCGTTAGAAGTCTTAAATAGGAGAATTTTCGTCGCATTACACTTAATGCGTAAAATGAACAAAAAATAATATTGCAAAACAGTTCAAATTTTAAAATTGCGCGAGACATTTATTTGATATTTTAAGATGATCATAATATTTCGTTTCTAACAAAAGTATTTTTACGTGAATATTAAAAAGAGAAAGAAAAGTTTGGTGAAAATTACGTCAGATTATAATTGTCGGATTCAAATTATAATTCAATCTTCCGAAATCTTTTAAAAGCCGATCAAATTAGCATGCTGTTAGAGTCTGCGGTGTCTGAACGGGGGTTGACGAGCGTAGCTCGTAGGAGGCACAGCCCCCCCAGGCTCCTATACAAAAGAAAAGTGTTATTTCGATCTATCGTCACCGATAAAATCTTAAGGATCTCAGGTCTCTTAAAATCGGAAAAAAGGAAAGAAAATACCATTTTCAACATTTAATACCTTAAAATGTATATGATTTTAAAACACAATTTTTATTGGGATGAAAGATATAACTATGTTCTTTCATTTCATGCATTTAAAAAAAATCCCTGCTGGTTCGGCCTACAGGTGGAGGTAGATTCAAAATTAGAGATAAACCCAGTTTAACAATTTTATCTGGCCGCGTTTGACGAGTTTTTAATTTCATTTTTTGCAAGAGTCTGCTGGTTTTATCAGGATCATGTTAAAACGATAATTTTTTCTTCAACCCCTATTTTGGTTTACTCTGTTTTTGCTGTAAGAGTTGGTCCTATCAAAAACTTGTCAATATAAAAGTTGTAGATAATATTAAGAAGATTTATAATAAATTCAAGCGGATTTGAAATCTTGTGAATTGACGAAGTTATGTTTTTTTTCTTCTTCAACCCCCCCCCCCTCTTTTTTGTCGTTTTTACTTTTTTTGCGGTAAGTTGGTCCTATTAAAACTTGTTAGTGTAAAAGTTGTAGATAGTATTAAAAAGATTTATAATAAGTTTAAGTGAATTGACGAAGCCGTGAATGTTTTGTAATTAATTAAATTTTATGTAATAATAATGTTAACTATTTTGTGTATTCACTTTAATCATGAAACACAACTGTGTGATATTTGATCTTACACTTAACCAGTTGTAAATCTATACCATTTTTGCAATCAGTCAGAAACAGATCGTTCGATCAGAAATAGAACTTTATAAAACGGGCTCTGAAAAATTAATTCAGGAAAACTTTAAAATCATACTGTATGAAACGAAATTATCGTTTATGGAGAAAAAAATATAATATATCTATAGCTCATTTGCTACGTAATCAACCATGGATCACAATTGCAGCAAAACGTACTCTAAAGCGACAAGGAAAACCTTTGATGGAAACGAAACTGGAGATTGAATTTACAGCGAGTTAAAATGCCGACCACAAAACACAATCAATGTGAAAATCCACAGAATTATGTGTTAGATTAGCAGTCAATGGGTATACAGTATAAGGTTTGCGACACAAGACTGCAGAATAAATCATGGAAGACGGTAGTATTTCGAGTGACGCAGCCTTAAGCCTAAAATCGTATCGTATCGTATCGTATCATAGAATTCGTAGATGGCGGAACTCATATATACAGCTAACTCGACATCAAAGAAAACGCGAAAAGCCGCCTTTTAATAACTCAGCAGATATATGTCTTATTGTTCTGAATTTTCTAGAACAGTCTTATATCTGCAGTCTAATCGTATACTGAAATTTTTGCATTTCTACGTGCAGTATATTTTGAGATCTAAATAGCCATTTTTAAAGTGAAAACGTTGGTATAATATCGAGGAAGTTCCTAATTTGAAAATCTCGAAAACGGTTCTAACGATTATTTTTAAATTGATACATAATATAAATGTGATTAAGGCGAGGTGAATAACACTTTTCTTTTTTCTGGGAAAACTCTCGTTCGTTAAATAATTCGATTTTTTTTTCTCTCGAAAATGACACGGGCGATTTTTTAAAAATCAAATAAATATGTTTCAGATGAACCAAATAACAATTTACTTGTTTCCAGCAAGACTCTTGTTCGTTTTATAATGCGCATGAAAAATCGGACTATATTTCTTCGCCATTCTATGGAAATTTCACCGAAAATGCATGACACTGTATTCATACACACGCTTTCTTTTTAACCACTTTTGGGGAGAAAAATTTTGTCTTCCCACTGGCTGAGTGGCTAAGGGCCATCGTTTACTGACCTTAGGATAGGCAGTTCGATACTCGCTGGTACGTGTTTTCACATGTGAATTTTTTTTTTTATATATAAAGTCTGCTAGTTGACCATTATTCTCAGTTCCTTTGTAATTTTTTTAATTGCTATTAAGTTAAATAAAATTACAATTATAATGACGCCAATTTGATGATGATTATTTCTTGGCAATTTTTCAACAATAAAAATATTACCATAAATTTTATAAATATATTTAATTTCAATCACTTTACAAAAAATATACATTAATAATTATTATTTGAATATAAATCACACGATCAGAAACGTAAAAAAATAATTCATTTCAGCTCTTCTTTTTATAATATCATTTTTTATTATTATGACGGTCAATCAATATATAATCACTGACATCCATAATATTATTATTATTATTATTATTATTTTCCTTGCATAAAAGCTATTGTGATGTAATAATTCTTTTATAATAAATAATTTAGTTGAAATGTTTTATTTATAAATATCAATGAAGTTTGATAACCCCGAGACAATTCTTTGCAATATTTACAGTTTACATAATAAGCATATCAGAATTCTGGTGTCGCCATCTTTTGACGCAATTGCGTAGTATTATAGAGAAATGTTTGATAAAAATGTTGAAGTAGACAGTTTTTAAATCGAAGAATTATTTTAAGAGATATTTAATGTTAAATCTGGATAAAATTGTCTCATTAAAAAAGTCTCATAGGAAAAAAATATATACATGGGAATTTAATCATTTTCATTCAATTTAATCATTCAATAGAAACTCGATGTTTGCAGAGTGCATTTATTATTCTTAACTTGCCTAATTTTTTGACGGTTTATTTCAATTTTAAATTAAAATTTTCAGAATTTCCAGAGATATTTTTTACATATTTTAGAAAAGGTTCTTTTAAATTGTTGTCAAATGTTAAAACAGCGCAAAGAATAATATATCCTTTAAATTAAAAATTTATTCACACGTGACTATTATAAACAGAAAAAAATCCTTTTAAATTAGAATGAGGGGGATGAGGAGGGGGGGGGCTATTTTGATTAAATATCGCAATTAGTCTACATGGCAGATATAATTATGATAGACACTAGCGGGCTTCGCCCCTCTATGGCGCCTTATGGGTCCAGCTTCCATAACTCAGAAACTACCTTTCGGACATCAATGCAACAGATTCCAAACGTTATAATTAACTTAATAATCACCCTATATAGCATTAAAGTAAATTTATGAGTACTGCATACTATTTTTTTATCGTAATTTCTGAAGAGAAAAAATTATTTCGGTTCCATTCTTAGGTACTGGTCTGAAAAATTTTGAAAAAGGGGGGAAGGAGGGGACATGAGACTGCTGTTTGTCAAACAACACAACGGGATCTGGCTTATTCAACTTGGTTTTTGATGACTTCAATTGGAAGGTGGTTTGTTTAAAAGAGTGCGTTCCCTGCCCCATGAAAATTGGAACTATTGGTGCTACATCTATGTAAGGATTTAATAATTATAAATTAACATTTTGGATTTATTAATTTAAGGATAAAGTGTTTTTAAAGGAATATCAAATGAAACCCTCTGTGCGATCTGCGATTATACTTACCCACTTGTTTTTATATACAAACTGCTATAAGGAAAATTGTAATAAAATAGTAAAAATTAAATCTGCATTAAATTCCATAAGTATCTTTTTTTTAATCATTTTATCACTAACCTCAAAAAAGTAATGATATCAATGCAAAAACCCTTGACGGGTTAAAAGTTTCTGACGCAGCACTTTATCTTATGCTCTAAGAATTTTAAATATGGAACTTAAAAATACTGATATCAAATTTTGAGTGACGTTATGCTATTTCTTAAAAAATATATTTGTATTTATTTCACCATTTTATTTTTGTTTTATTTATAATCGCATGTGCAAAAGTTATGTTCAACATGAAAAGCTGCATAAAATTTTATTCGCTGTTGCTTTATCATTTACATCTCTCATAAATTCAAAATATGTGTTTTAAAAGATATGATATAAAATTTAAGTGACGCCTTGATGTGACTTTAAAAGGTTTGTTTTTTAAAATTCAATTTAAATTATTTTTGACTTGGTTAAAATATTTTTTTTTACATCTACACAATACTTTTAATTTTCCAATTCACTGTTAAATATATCACTTTCATTGAATCTATACTATGCATTGAAATGTATTTATTTCAATAAATTGATTTATCTTTTGTGTCACGCTATTCAAAATTGTGAGTAAGAATTATGTAAATGGTTTCTTTGCGTCATTGTGTCCAAACTACATGAAATGTATGAAAAAGGATAGTTTGACGCAAATAAACCATTTACATAAATCTTACTCACAATTTTGAATAGCGTGACACAAAAGATAAATCAATTTATTGAAATAAATACATTTCAATGCATAGTATAGATTCAATGAAAGTGATATATTTAACAGTGAATTGGAAAATTAAAAGTATTGTGTAGATGTAAAAAAAATATTTTAACCAAGTCAAAAATAATTTAAATTGAATTTTAAAAAACAAACCTTTTAAAGTCACATCAAGGCGTCACTTAAATTTTATATCATATCTTTTAAAACACATATTTTGAATTTATGAGAGATGTAAATGATAAAGCAACAGCGAATAAAATTTTATGCAGCTTTTCATGTTGAACATAACTTTTGCACATGCGATTATAAATAAAACAAAAATAAAATGGTGAAATAAATACAAATATATTTTTTAAGAAATAGCATAACGTCACTCAAAATTTGATATCAGTATTTTTAAGTTCCATATTTAAAATTCTTAGAGCATAAGATAAAGTGCTGCGTCAGAAACTTTTAACCCGTCAAGGGTTTTTGCATTGATATATATACAAATATTTTTCTGACTATATCAAGAAGTGACGATGGAGTCTTTACCATAATGCACAGATATGTTATGTACAGTAAAATCTCCCTAAAGCGACCACGTTCCGTTCCAATAAAAATTGATCGCTCTGAGAGGTGGTCTCTTAATGGAGGTAATGCTTAAATCTACATTTTAATTGCTGAAAAAAAGATAACAATGTTACTAAAATTTATTCTTCATATTAGGAAAATTTTTGAAAATTTAAGTATTAATTACATATGTTAATTACTGCAGAGTTTAAAAAATTAATACATTGACGTTTGCTTTGATTTTACGGTTTTATCTTTTATAACTTTTATTTCCAAGTCCTTTCGAAATTCAGTAAATAAATGCAATTTTTCTTTGGACGGGAACAAATAATGACGATTTCATTAATTTATCTATTTCTTTGAGAGTTCCTGACAGAATAGAGCAGGGGAGTTTAATGACCGTCATCCTTAATTTGTCATCAGAGACTAATTCTTTGCCTAAAAAGGCACAAAGGGGTTTAAACACTTAAAAGTTACCGGAATAAATAAAAATTCCAAACTTAGTTTTAGAAGTTTGATGAATAATGCGCTCTCCGGAATTATTTTTCTAATAAAACCTTCTTCAAGCGACCAGGAAAAAACGAAATTTGTTTCATTTTCCACAAAGAAATGGGTCGCTCATGGAGAGAGTTCAATTGGAATGGTCTCTGAATAGAAGTAAAATTAGTATTGAGCCTATGGGAATAAATTTTGTTTCATGAAAAATATGGTCGTACAGGGAGGTTTCATTGTATTTTTTTTCCATTTTCACGGATTTTACAGCAATATGAGGACAAGAATCATGACACAACAATTAAGGATTGTTGTAATATCATTATATTACAACAATCCTTAATTGTTGTAACTAACTTTATTGTTGTAATTAATTGTTGTAATCCTTAATTGCTTTAAAATAACAAGCGTTTTCGCATCAGAAAGAAGACAGCAATGTGATAAACTTCTCACAACAATGAATTTTCAGGTTATTGTTCAATGTGTTCATTTTTATTGTTATCACGTTAATAAAATAATAATCCCGTTTCATTAACTCGTGCGTCAGTTATAAGATATACGCTATACGCCAAATAAATAGGTTTAAAAGTTCAGAGCTATACATGTTTTAGCTCAGCCAAGGTAGGCTCAGAACAGAAGATACCATTACTTGGAGGGCACTTTCTTTTGTCGATAACCTTCGCTTAGATGGCATGTCCAATGGTGAGCCTTTACTGATATTATATCTTACTTCTCTATTATATGAAAATACATTAATCTATGCATATCGCACATACAATGTATTTAGGGCTTTACAGTACATTACATCTTAATATAGACAAAACAATTACACGACAATTATAATTTATTTTCAGAATTTTAATGCATTAGCGCACAATGAAAATTTCGTGAATGCAGCGAAACAAAAGTTTTTAAAATTTATCGCATTATATTCATAAATATAACAAAAATATGATTACTAGAAATAAAATGGCTGTGTATTAAGAAGCAACATTAATTACAGCATAAGTTATTACGTTTTACATCATGAAATTTTCCATCATCACACACTGCACTGTAAAAAATAATTGTTGCTTTTACAGTATAATACTGACAGCTAGGGTGCCAGTATTATACTGTACAATTGAAAATGCAGAAATATACCATATATACTACTTAGCGATATATTACTGTTTATTTTACGGTTTATTGTGTTATTTAACGGTATAATTGTAGATTTTACAGTATTATACTGGCAACCAGCTGCCAGTATAATACTGTAAAATCTACAATTTATTTGTTGCATTGTGTAAAAAGAAAAACAGATGTTACTAATTTACGAAAATGTACTATAATCACGAACGAAAATATACTATAACCTTGTACCGCCATGAGTCAGGAATTCAGGCTGGTCTATATAGCTACAAAAAGCTTTTACTTACAACACGGTACAGCTATATAAAAATATTCCGAAAAGTTAAAATGAAGAAATAGATTTTCAAAATCTAGAACTTAACTAAGCTCTGTTCGCACGCAGTGTTGTTAGTACCGCGCGTGGGTTACTTGCGTAGAGTACTCCTACTCTGATTCCACTGTCCGGAGAGAGTTTTATCTCCGCGTCTTGACCTGAGCTACCTGGACAGACCTACGCAGGGAACGTAGAAAATAGGTCTTCGCTTATCTGAGTTTCAGCCGAAACTCCTTGAAACGGCCTCAGGCATTTGGGTATATGAAAGTCAGAGTTATTTGATAACCAGCGGCACTTGAAAATGCTTGAGAAGTATTTAAAGTATTGTAAGAATTATTATATCCGAAATGACTAAAGCTAAGATCTTGGCTTAAAATATGATTTTCATACTGTCAGTTGGAGAGATTTGAAGTGGAATATATTGCAAGTTTAATTGGGTTGTTAGAGATTTTATGATACACAAAATGTATTGGTCTTGTAGCAAGAGAGGGATATTTAGGTGCGACATCTGCCTCTATTGACAGAGTGCTATTGAATAAAACTAGGACTTTACAACCGCTTCTGAGTCACCCAAGATTCCGAAAAGCGTTCCTTTATCTTTAGAAACCTCATAAAAGAATTAATCTTTGAAATTCAAAGAAGAATTTATAAAAATAATTTTTTTTTTTTTTGCTGAACGTAGTTTTCAAAAATGTTTCCGAATAGCTTTTACAATCCAGAAAACCATTTTTCAAATGCTATGAAGTCTCAAGTAAATATTTTCACGTTCAGTAAACATGTTTAACTGAAAAACATATAGAATTAACAGCATTAACATTAACATTATAATTAACACTTTTCTGTTATAATTGTATGCACAATTTTAGTTATGCAGCGGAAAATGTTTAGTTGATACATCCGAAAAACCGATTTTCCAGGTAGATAGAACTAATTAACGAATTGTAAAAGCTACTCGAAAATGCTTTCGAAAATTACGGGAGCTAAGAAAAGTTTATTTTTAGGGTTTCGTTCATCTCACGAAACCCTTATAGTCTCTGTCCGTCCGTCACAGCGCTCGTACTCGCAAACTATTTAAGTTACAGACTTGATTTTTTTTTTTTTACATAGAGCTGAATACCCATTGACTTTGCCAAAATCATAAAATTTAGAAAAAATCTTAATTAACGCACGTTGTTAATTAAAAACGTCAATTAAAAGAATGTAAATGTTCATAATTCAACAAAAGTTTAGATTTTAATCAAACCGCAATGATTTGCTTCCAGATGCGAAGATTATTTCGAATTCTCCTCCGTGTTGCCACAACAGCAAAGCTAGCAAGGCATCCAGATGCGAAACCGCATCAATAAAGTGAACTGGAGCTTTGCAAATCGCATCAAATCTCAGAAACTACCGGACCGAAAAACTCGAAAATCACACAGATATACGCAGAAAAAAATCTACTTTCAGGAATTCTAAAAATTATTCCGATACGTTCGGTAGAGGTGAAAAATTCCGCTAAAAATCGATCGATAAAAAAATCCTTTATTTCATTCGGAAAAAGGCAGAAATTGACTTCATTTCAGAGCGAGCTCAGGTGTATTTATCTGCAGATGCTCGGAGCCATTCTATAGTTGAGGTCTTAAAACGAATGTAAAACTTTTAAGTTACTAAATTTATAGATTAAATTTTTATGTATTCGTGCATAGAATTTTTCGCTGATTTCAAATATGTTAATTTCATGACTGTGTCTAAATTAGGAGCAGATATATTAATTATTATTTAATTAATTCGATAATTTATTTTAAAGTGTCATTTTAACATGCCCACGGGTTGCCAGAATGAGAAAGGCATGGTTTCCAGATGCGCAAGTTAAGCAATAAAGGGTAGCGCGGGTTTTAAAAGGGGCCCCATCTCGGAATCTAAGCGGCGTAAAAACTCGAAACTTGCACAGCCTGACGAAAAAAAAAAAAAAAAAAAAATCCCCTTTCAGAAATTTTAAAAATTATTTTCTGTCTCAATCTCTGAGATATTATTTATTGTTTCAGTAATTGGTTTATTTCTATTAAATGCTTATTTTAAAAAGCAGTCACGTGATTTTTACAGTAACATTGTTCATAACGGTGTCACTTTTTTAAAAGAACAGCATAAATGTTACTTATTCAATATAATATAAAAATTTCATGTGTTGATACCACTATTTTCGAACAGTAATTTCAACAAATACCTTAAACTCTTTCTTAAGACCATTTTTATGCTATAGCGTTCTCTATCGCTTTGCGTGCGGTTTTTTGACAACGTGATGAGATAAATATTATCTAACAAAAACATAGCTGTGAAAAAAGGGAGCCAAGTTCTGTAAAGACAATGGCAAGAAAAGAAGTGATATCTAAGTGGATGCCAAGTTCAAATAAAATTCACTCAAACTTACCTACTGAAGTATTATAGCATTTTTAAAATTGTTTAGAAATAAAAATTATTGATAGCATATTAATAATAAATCTAGAACTTGGCAAGTTTTTACCTACAAGTCATTTATTTTTAATAATGACATTATTATATCAAATCTTGTTATTTCATGATTGGAAGCCTTAATTTGAGAGAGCTCCTTCCCAGCATTTCACGAATAAAAGATATTTGCCCCTGAAAGGGTTAAAGGGGAGCAGTCTCTAGAGTGATGACCAAGAACAAGCGTAAGTATATCTGTCTCTTTGTCAGGTATCTTAGTCAGCTTGCATTGAGGTTTCTGGAGGGTGGGTGCTAGAGTGATAACCAAAGACGAGCGGGAGTGTATCTGTGTATTTATTGGTTTATCAAATCTTTAACATGAGTCATTTGTTTATAAAACTACATTAATTTTTTTTTATTTTTGTAATGTCATTGAAATTAATATTAACATCACCATTTTATTAAGACAGGAAATTGATAGGCATAACATTTATCAAAAACTTGCCAAGTTCTAGATTTATTATTAATATGCTATCAATAATTTTTATTCCTAAAAAATTTAAAAAATGCTATAATACTTCAGTAGGTAAGTTTGAGTGAATTTTATTTGAACTTGGCATCCACTTAGATATCACTTCTTTTCTTGCCATTGTCTTTACAGAACTTGGCTCCCTTTTTTCACAGCTATGTTTTTGTTAGATATCATTACTTTTTGTAAAGTTACAATATATTTAGACACTTTACTTAATGCTTTTTAATGTGTTTACATGTGACTATTTTATTCACCAAGCAACATTCAATTTTAATTTTAATTTCCTACAACAAACTATTTGGCTGTCAATTTGCGGCAGAAATCTATATTTTAATACTACTACATTGAATGCATGTTTTGAAACGAAATGTATTGATTCGAAATTTTTATTGTTTCTGAAACAACAATTCCTATTAAATTTCTATATTAAATTTTCCTATTAAATTTTCCAATTAAATATCCTATAGCCGGGCCTGCTTTTTTGTACTGAAAGTGAAAAATAAAGTTATGTGCTTATGCCACACACTATGTATCATTCATCCATGGTTGGCGGCAAAGAAGCAGTGTAGAGGAAGGACATTGCTCCTCCCTGGATTTTCAAATTTAATTAACTAAATATCCTTTTCTCTGATGATTTTGAAAATAACAAGTGGGTAAGTGTGATCACAGATTGTACCGAGGGTTTCGTTTAATATTCCTTTAAAAACACTTTATCCTTTTGAAAAATCGGTTAGTTCCACATTTCGCAACCAGGGGTGCACTGTATTCTAAACAAACCTCTATCCGAACGAAACTCCGTTTTACATACTATCCGTAGATATATTAGTCGAGGGGATTGAGCCCATAGCACCCTAGTTAAGTAGGCGCCCCTGGCGATGAAAAGTGGAACTAAAATATGTAAGTCTATGGTGCATAATATGAAAGAATGGTCAAAGGGGTGTCGGCAAAAGTTGGAAAAGTGCTCCCCGGGTGAAAAGGGTGCAGGTTAGAAAAATTGCTTAAAATACACAAGTATAGCCCGGAGGAGTAAATAATATAAGACTTTTTGAAAATTTTATGATTTGTCGTGTGGTTTGACGTATTCAGCTATACGTATGCAAAAAGTCATGTCTCCAACTTAATTAGGCACTCCCTTAGAAAGAATTGCTTAAAATACATATGTGGTAGCTCAAAGGGTTAAGCGTAAGACTTTTCAAGATTTTATGATTTGTCGCGTAGCCTCAGGTGTTCTGCTATAAGTATGCAAAATTTCAAATCTGCAATTTAATAAGGGGCTCAGTTAGAAAGAATTGCTTAAAATACGCATGTGGAAGCCCAAAGGGTTAAATGCACGACTTTTTCAAAATTTTATGATTTCTCGTTTGATGTGCGGTGTTCAGCTATAAGTATGCGAAATTTCACGCCTTCAACCTAATTAGAGGCTCACTTTGAATGAATTGTTTAAAATGCACATGGGGGAGCCCAAAGGGTTAAATGTATGACTTTTTCAAAATTTTATGATTTCTCGTTTGATATGAGGTGTTCAGCTATAAGTATGCAAAATTTCACGCCTCCAACCTAATTAAGGTTCACTTAGAAAGAATTGCTTAAAATACACATGTGGGAGCGCAAAGGGTTAAATGTACGACTTTTTCAAAATTTTATGATTTGTCGTTTGATGTGAGGTATTAAGCTATAAGTATGTACAATTTCACGCCTCCAACCTAATTAGGGGCTCACTTACAAAGGATTGTTTAAAATACACATGTGAGACGACAAAGGGTTAAATTTACACCTTTTTCAAAATTTTAATATTTGTCATTTGATGTGAGGTGTTCAGCTGTAAATATACAAAATTTCACGCCTCCAACATGTATAGTTTTTGAGAACGGGCTCTGTGACGGACAGAATATCTCAATTTGTTGATTTTCTGTAAGCAAGTAAACCCAGATAAACCCCCAGTAAGTAGATAGGTTTACAATGGAAGTCTATGGGAATTTGGCGAAATATTAGAGATATCGCTAAGGTGACGTCACTTTTGGCGACTAATTTTGGTTGCCAAATTTGGCGATATATCGCCATGTTGGCGAGAAACGGCGGTATTTGGCGACATAACAGCGTCTCCTCCTACGGCAAATTAAAATTTCGCCTAATAGACGCAATGGTAAAGTAAAAATGGGCACCCCCAGGTGGGTAATTCATCGATTTTCACAATTTTTTTATTTTTTTCCTTAGTTTTATAGTGTAAACGAACTTCGCACCAAATTTGAAGTCTGTAGCTGCAGTAGATATACGAGATCTTTTTGATGAGTGAGTCAGTCAGTCAGTCAGTCAGTCAGTGGTAAAATTATCGATTATCAGACATTTTCAAATGTCATTATCTCGGAAACTAATTATGCGTTATTTATAAAATTTTGAATTTTAGGTAATTAGGGTGGCCTTACTACACATTTCGTATAACAAGTACGTAGGTCTCATAGATTTTCAGTTGCAGAGCATTGAAATTTGATGAAAATAGCTGGAAATGGTTCGTGTAAATAACACACGGCTATGTCAGGCGAACTTGGCTGACACACTGCCGTGTGTCTAGATTCAATATAAAAAATTTCATAGGTGTTGATACCACTATTTTCGAATAGTAATTTCAGCAAATATCTTAAATTGGTTTTAAGACCGCCACCCCCTCGACCAATGTATCTACGGATAAGTTGTAGAAAGGATTTTCGTTCAGATACACTTTTGTTAAGAATAGCGTGCACTCCCAGGTGGTGGAATCTGGAACTAACAGACGGAGATTTTATTTAAATTATAGGAAATCTACCAAGGTTATCTGTTTGAAGCTAAAACAGTTTATAACACATAATAAAAGTTTTAAAAGAATAGCACGAGAAATTTCGGGGCTCGGGGGTGGAGAGGCGTTAAAATTTTTTTTAAACCTTAGTGTTTTTTACCGTTTTATGTGTGGTTTTTTGGCGGAATCCTGAGATAAATGTCATTTACTCAATATAAAAATACTATTTTCGAATAGTAATTTCAGCAAATATCTTAAATTGCTGTTTGAGACCGCCACCCTCTCGACTAATATATATCTACGGATAGGTTTTTTAACGGAGTTTCGTTCAGATATAGTTTTGTTAAGATTAAAGTATGCTCCTCCCTATTGGTGGAATGTGGAACTAACAGAACGCGCTTTTATTTAAATTAGGAAATCTAACACAGCGATCTGCTTGAAACTTTAAGATAGTTTATAACACATAATAATTTTTTTAAAAAAAGAATGGCGCGAAAAATTTCGGGAAAGGGAGGGGGCAATTTTTTTTTTTTTTTTTTTTTTTTTTTTTTTTTTTTTTTTTTTTACCTTAGCATTTTTTACCGTTTTATGTGCGGTTTTTACGGATTTGATAAATATAAATTATCAATTTGGGTTTATTAATTAAAGAAGACAGAGTTTTGAAAGGAATATTAAACGAAACCATCTGTGCGATCTGTGATCACACTTACCCACTTGTTATAAATTCTTCTTTAAATTTCGAAAATAAATTGTTTTCTGATGTTACTTAAGATAAAGGAACGCTTTTAAGAATATTGGGTGACTTGGAAGCGGTTAGCGAATATTTTCATTCGTGATTACAGTAAATTTTCGTAGTTTAAGAAACGCCTGTCTTTTTTTACAGTGCAATATAGTAAGCTTAAAAGAATAAATTTTGTTTATTTCACACGTTCCTTCAATGTGAGAATCACCACAATTATGTAGAATACTTATTGATCATCTACATCGACGTGTTGGATTAGCAGCCTTTGATTATGCTGTATAATGTGTTCGACGACAGAGTGTCAAAAAGACTGCAAAAGAAGGTACGGATGTCATATTCGCCCCATATTGGCGCGATTTTTTTTCGGTTGCCAATTTGGCGAAGACATCAACAGCATAAACAACATAATCCGGTTTACCACATCAAGCAAAATAACGACACTTTGGCGCAAGTTAAGTACCTGTTGCCTATACGATATTGGCGACAGAAAAAAAATCGCGCCAATATGGGGCGAATATGACATCTGTACCCTGTACCCAAAAGAAATGTCACATACATATATTTTTTGGACATGATTAAGGAGTGACGATGGAGTTTTTACCATTATGTACAGATATATTACATATTTGTCTCATTTTCACGAGTTTTGCTGCTATATGGACAAAAATGACGATACAACAATTAATAACTGTTGTAATATAATACTGTAAAATAACAAACGTTTTTTCAGGACAACAATGTAGTAAGCTTCTTATAACAATGCATTTCAGGTTATTGTTGGATGTGTCAATTTTGGTTGTCATCATTTTATAAAATAACAATCGAGTTTAATTCACTCCACGCATAAGCAATAAGATTTAACGCAAACAAGTAGATTGAAAAGTTAAGAGCTGTAGATGTTTTAGCTCAGAAGATACCATTATTTGGAGTGCAACTTCTTTAGTCTGCAATCTTCCGAAGCCTTCGTATAGATTTCATATCAAGTGGTGAGTCTTTACTGATTATATCTTACTTCTGTATTATATGAAATACTATTATTATATACATATCGCATATATAATGTATTTTAGTGCTTTACAATATGCTACATAGACAAAACAATTACACGACAATTATAATTTATTTTCAGAATTTTAATGCATTAGCGCACAATGAAACTTTCGCGAATGCAGGGAAACAAAAATCATTAAAATGTATCACATTATATTCATAAATGTAATAAAAGTATGATTGCTATAAATAAAACGGCTGTGTATTAAGAAGCAATATTATTTCTGTATAAGTTATTACGTTTTACATCATGAAATTTTTCATCATCACAATTACATACTATATACGCTAAAAGACTAAATTTTGTTTATTTCATATGTTCCTTCTGTGTGAGTATATCCACAATAATGCAGTATACTTATAACCTACATCGACGTATTAGATTAGCAGTCTACGGGTATGCAGTAAGTTTTCGACAGAATGTCAAAAAGACTGCAAAATAAATGTCATACATACATACATATATTTTTCGGACTATGATTATCCCTCTCGCTGCACATTCCGTGATTTCCACAGGCAACGTAAAATTTGCGCAAATCCACGATTTCCGCGACTGTTTATGATCTTATGATCTAATTCTATATTAAAATTTAAAAAAAATAATAATAACACATTTTAACTCTAAAATATATGTAGATTTGAAATAGCTAATAAAATAAATGTACAGTTTTTGAACCTATTTTGATAATAACAAAAAAATTACGCAGCGAGAGGGTTAAGAAGTGACGTTGGAGTTTTTACCATTATGTACAGATATATTATATATTTGTTTCATTTTGACAAGTTTTACTGTAATATGAGGACAAAAATGAGATGCAACAATTAATGACTGAACAAGTGTTTTTGGATCAGAAATAGGACAACAATGTGATAAACTTCTTACAACAATGAATATTCAGGTTATTGTTGAATGTGTCAACTTTGGTTGTGTTTACATTATAAAATAACAATCGTGTTCAATTCACTCACGCGTCAGTTGTAATATGTACGTCAAATAAATATGTTAAAAAGTTTAGAGCTGTAGCTCTTTTATACCATTACCTGGAGTGCAAGTTCTTTAGTCGGCAACCTTTGCAAGCCTTCGTCTCAAGTGGTGAGCCTTTATTGATTATACCTTACTTCTCTATCACATAAAGATACATTAATATATACATATCCCTCATGAAATTCATTTAGTGCTTTACATTGCATTACATATTAATATATACAAAAAAATTACACGACAATTGTAATTTATTTTCAGTATTTTAATGCATTAGCGCACAATGAAACTTTTGCGAAATTTATCACATTATACAGTCATAAATGTAATAAAAATATAATTACTACAAATAAAAAGGCTGTGAATTAAAAAGCAATGTTAACTTCAGTAGTTATTACGTTTTACATCATGAACTTTTGCATCATCAAGATTGTAGCAGCTAAAAGATTAAATTTTGTAAAGAAATGTCCTGTATACATATATTTATCGGACTATGATTAAGAAGTGACGCTATAGAGTTTTCACCATTATGTACAAATATTTTTCCATCATTATGTACACATATATTATATTTTACTTTCCATTTTCACTGTTTTTTATGCAATACGAAGACAAAAATGACGACACAACAATTAATAATTGTTGTATTATAAGGCTGTAAAATAGCAAGCGTTTTTGCATTAGAAAAAGGACAACAATGTGATAATCTTCTTATAACAATGAATTTTCAGGTTATTGTTGAATGTGTGAATTTTGATTGTTATCACATTGTAAAATAACAATCACCAAATAAGTAGGTTGAAAAGTTAAGAGCGATACATGTACAGCTCAGAAGATACCATTACTTGCAGTGCACTTTCTTTCGTCGACAACCTTCGGGTCAAGTGGTGAGCCTTTACTGATTATATATCTTATTTCTTTATTATATGAAGATACATTAATATATACATATCGCATGCACGATGTGTTTAGTGCTTTACAATATATTACATATTAATATAGACAAAACAATTACACGAAACTTATAATTTATTTTCAGAATTTTGTGCGCTATTATTAGCGCACAATGAAAATTTCGCGAATGCAGCGAAACGAAAATTATTAAAATTTATCGTATTATATTCATAAATGGAATAAAAATATAATTACTGCAAATAAAATTGCTGTGTATTAAGAATTATATTAATTTCAGTGTAAGTTATTACGTTTTACCCAGGGATGAGAGCGCTCCGACCCAAATGACTGCTTGCTACCACTAAATTTTAATGGTATTTCTCGCCTTATTTAATGACAGAATTTCGTAGCTTTATTAAAGCAAAGAATGCTATTAAAATTTAGTGGTGAAAATCAACCATTTGGGTCGGAACACTCTAATCACTGGTTTTACCTCAAGTAATTTTCCATCGTCACAATTACAATAGGCTAAAAGAGTAAATTTGATTATTTCATTACGTTCCTTCAATACAGATAGCATGCACATTAGCAGCAACTTTGATTTTTTTTCTGATATTATCTTGCCGTGACAAATTTGACTTGACAAATAAAAATCATTTTTAAAAAAATCATATTTTCAAAAGTAAATAATTTTTCAAATTACCTGAATCAAAATCAAAGTAAAATAATTGAAAAAGGCATGTTCAAAGTTTGAACCATTTATCTTTAACGGTTCTTGACTTATGGCAATTTAAATGCGAGAAATGGTGAAAAACCCCATTGTGAAAAAACCGCATTTTCACAAGACGTCGTTTCCATGACAACTATTACTTGAAAGTGAGATTTTGAAAACAAACCAAAACAAAAAAATTAAAATTTCATGTTCTAATTAAGATCGAAATATGATTTAAACGTCCTTTTTAGCAGAAAAAAGCAGAAATTTTTTTAATGCAATATTTCTTTTTTTTTTTCTTTTCAGAAAATTTTAAGATTTTTGTATCTCGGACCCCCTTAAGTAACATTATTTATACATTCAGTGCAGTTTTGTAAAAGAAAGAAAGAAAGAAATTGCCATTAAAATGATTTTTTTATACATATTTATTCTCATTAAGCATGAAACATTTTCATTTGATATGTGATTTTATAGAAATTAAAGTACAGTAAAGTCCCGATTATCCGAGTTTCCGCTTTAAACAAATTATTTTCTACTGAGGGACTGATGGCTTCTATTATTATGAAACAGCCGGTATAAGTGAAGTATTGGGTGAAGATGAAAGAGCAGTCGTAAAAAGTTAGAACTCTGATTTTCTGGTCAGAATAGGGGGGAAAAAATGGCCATTTTTTTCCTTTTTTTTATAGTGGCTGTTTCATAATAAGGGAAGCCATTAATCCATCAGAAGAAAATGATCCATTCCAAAGGCATAAGTTAGATTGAAAAAACTATTTAATACTTTGAACAGAAAGAAGAGGCTACACCTGCAATTTTCATGACACTAATAGAATCACATAGCTGCCAATTTGTACATCGTTGTTGCCGTTTTGGTACCTTTAAAATTTATTACAAATTTTTACCACATTTAATCGTTTTGACAATTGTTAAATTTCGGCGACTAAATGAGGCAAAATTTACTGGTAAGGTAAGTTTAAATCGTAAAAAAAATCTTAGAAATTGGTAGCTATGCAGTAGCGTAATACTGCAGAAAAAAAAGGCAGCAAATTGACATTTAACAAAGAAAAAACTATCAAGGGCTTTTTCAAATGAACAATTTCATTTCCCGTTTTTTCTTTAAGTAGCGGAAATGCACATCAAAGAAATGTAACTAGTACCATAAAAATGAATGATTTAAGTGAAAATTGGGTGACGATTTGTGTAAATCCCGTTTATCCGAGTTTTTTTGCTTATCCGAGGTGAGTTTGGTCCATATTAACTCGGATAATCGGGACTCTAGTTCTCAATTTTTGCTATTTTCACAATAATCCTACTTTGCGTTGTTTGAAGTCAAGAAAATATCAGTAAGATCAGAAATTAAATTCTATAAAACGATGTCTGAAAAATAAATTAAGGGCTACGCAATCCACTCTGCTTCTCTCAATTTTTTAGGGGGTGGGAGTCGTGGCTGGTGAAGGGCCGCTTCGCCGGATTATTAATCCTTCTTTTCTCAGTTTTTTAAGTAGGCTGATGTGTTGCCGTATTGCCCGCCAAACAATAACCTCGAAACCACAGCGGTCGTCCGACAATCTCAGAGCCACGATCCAAAGCCGCCTCAAGACTACAAGCCAGACACGCCCTTCATCTCCCCAAATGTGACGTCACAGCTCGGGGCTGGCTAACTGCCAACGCGCCAGCCCCGAACATTTGAATTTTGTATGTTGCTATTTTACGTGCACGTAGGTTTTACTTAGCCTAATAACATATTTTTTTCAAGGTAAGTTTTATTTTCAAATTATATTTATATGCTATCAGCACAAGTTTTATTTCTTGTGTTCAAAATCTTTTATTTTTAATTTCTTTGAAATAAATTAACTAGCAAATCCTAGTACGATTCTATCAATAATACCGTATCTCAAAACGAAACGATATTATTGTAGTTCTGTTTCTTTCCACATAGAGCAGTAATTTAAAATGGCAAACATCCCTAAATCATGTCAAGACTTATATCATTTAATTTGCATCTTGTCACACCATCCTCTATTTATAATTTGTTCTGTTTTCTCTAATTCATTAGAGTGACCTTTAATTAACGCCCATTTATTAAAAGACACTTGTCGTGTGAATAGTAACTCGGGTTATTTTGTATGCAGAATTAGTTGGACTTTAATTTGACAACAAATTTATGTATATATATATATATATATATATATTCATACTTAAAAATTTAAATATTCTAGAAATTTTCATAAAAGTCGCTGTGAATACATAGCATTTTTATCTTGTTTACTTCTTTTAAAGCAAACCCTGATCGATATACTTGTATCAATTTATTGTTGTTCTTTAATCTTAAACGTTTGCTACCTTAATAAAAATTCTTTTTATAATTTTTTGTTAAATTATAAATGCTTATGTACTGTGTAAATAGAGCTATGGGGATAATGTTTTTGAATCTCTCTATTTTTGCCACAACTGTAAACAATTTATTTACAAGACTAGAGGAAGGGTTGTTAGTACCCTTATGCAAAACAGTAGTCCCCCCCCCCCCCACACACACACACACCTTCTTCGCAAAAATCCTATGTGTTTTCATATACATTTTAATGTTTAATTAAAAATAACAATAAATAAAATTATTATTCTATAATTATAAATTTACTTTTAGATCTAGTCAGGAAATACTTTTCATTTCATAAAAATTGATTATTTTAAGCTTAAAAGATGTGAGCGAACATTTAAGAACCCACACAACATTATTTTGGAAATGAAATATTTTCGTGGAAGGTTTTTGTGTTTTTCGATGTTTTTTTCTTTTTTATCAGCTATTACCTAAACATTCGAGGAAAATGAACATAAATTAGGAATATTTTAATTCCAATTGATGAAAGGCTTTTCTTTCTTTCTTTTATTTTTCTCTTCATATGTCAATACATTTTTTAAAAAATCTATTGCTTGTACCTTGCATAATATATCAAACTAATACAAAACTAAATAATAATTTTCTGTTTCATGAACTTGTGTTGTTTTAGTATTATGACAGTTTTATGTTTTTTAATTTAATGGATTTTATGTGAAAATTACCCATTTCTGATAAGTAAAGTTTACAGTACGAAAATTTATTTATAAGAATACTTAATTTCATTTATTTATTTTGAAATAATTGAAAGCAAAACAATTCAATTTATGTGTTTAAACTGCAAATTTATATATATATATGTAATAATGTATAATGTCTTGTTTTTGAATATATACCAAATAGATAATTGATATTGTTTCTAAATTTCAAAGTAGAATAAATAATAAAAACTGTCTACTAAAATAAATTTAATACTTGGGATTTTTTTTTCATTAACGAACGAATTTTCTTTAATGTATCTCTAATTCTGATGCACATTTTCATTGACACAGTGATATTATTTCATAAATATTGTTTTTGTGTTATCGTTATTATTGTTTCGAGTGATCGAAATTGATTGAAAAGCACTTAATTAGCGTCTTTAAACTATAAGTTTTTATTTTTTTTCCCATATGCTGTGATAATAAGTTGAAATATGGAGGAAAGAATTAATGTTTTAAATAACGCATGTGCTCTCCACGGCTGATCTAAGCCCCGCGTCGTGACGTCACGAAACCTTGTGTTTGGCTTGTAGTCTTGAGGCGGCTTTGCACGGTCCCTACCATTTCCGCTTTTTTCCATGTTTTTAATGGAGTATATTCCAAATCCGGGTTCGAGGCTGAAAAACGTAACGTGATACCCGTAATTTACCGAAGGAACTTCTAACTGATAAGAAGGGAAGATATTACTGCTTTGCCTCATGAACTGTTTCATTGGCCAGCGGGGATTTATATTACACGTCTACGGCACGTCTTATATCACACGTCTTCCCTTCTTTACGCTAGAAGTTTTTACCTTAACCACGTGATCAAAATGTAGATCGAATATCCTCCATTTGATAAATTCAGCTTTTAAAACTCTCCGCCAAGAATTCGCAGAGCGCGGTATTCTGGTCGTATATCCCAGGTCTGAGGTAACTTTTAATTTCTATCAAACACTAACTAATGCACCAGAAGTATTTGAAAGCTAATTTCACGGAGTTAAAAATATCGAAAAGCGGGATAGGTGGGGCTAGGGGTTCTGAGGTGGTGGGTGGGTGGGATACCCCCGAGAATTCGCGGATCATCGCAAACCGCATCGCCGGATGATCCGACCTTCTTTTCTCAGCTTTTTAGGGGAGCTGATGTAGTGCCGTATCTCCGGCCGGTCCACTCCTCTTTTTTTCAGTTTTTTAGGGGGGCGTAGAGTAATGCCGTATCTCCGGTCGATCCGCCCCCTTTTTTCAGTTTTTTAGGGGGGCGTGGAGTAGTGCCGTATCTCCGGCTGATCCGTCCCCTTTTTTCGGTTTTTTAGGGGAGCTGGGGTAGTGCCGTATCTCCGGCCGATCCACTCCTCTTTTTTCAGTTTTTTAGGGGAGCTGGTGTAGTGCCGTATCTCCGGCCGATCCACCCCTCTTTTTTCAGTTTTTTAGGGGGGCGTACAGTAGGGCCGTATCTCCGGCCGATCCGCCTCTCTTTTTTCAGTTTTTTAGGGGAGCAGGTGTAGTGCCGTATCTCCGGCCGATCCACTCCTCTTTTTTCAGTTTTTTAGGGGGGCGTAGAGTAGTGCCGTATCTCCGGCCGATCGGCCCCCCTTTTTCAGTTTTTTAGGGGGGCGTAGAGTAGTGCCGTATCTCCGGCCGATCCGCCCCTTTTTTCAGTTTTTTAGGGGAGCTGGTGTAGTGCCGTATCTCCGGCCGATCCATTCCTCTTTTTTCAGTTTTTTAGGGGGGCGTAGAGTAGTGCCGTATCTCCGGCCGATTCGCCCCCCCCCTTTTTTCAGTTTTTTAGGGCGGCGTAGTCTCCGGCCGATCTACCCCCTTTTTTCAGTTTTTTAGGGGGGCGTAGAGTAGTGCCGTATCTCCGACCGATCCTTCCCCCTTTTTTCAGTTTTTTAGGGGGGCGTAGAGTAGTGCCGAATCTCCGGCCAATCCGCCCCCCTTTTTTCAGTTTTTTAGGGGAGCTGGTGTAGTGCCGTATCTCCGGCCGATCCACTCCTCTTTTTTCAGTTTTTTAGGGGGGCGTAGAGTAGTGCCGTATATCCGACCGATCCGCCCTCCTTTTTTCAGTTTTTTAGGGGGGCGTAGAGTAGTGCCGTATCTCCGACCGATCCTTCCCCCTTTTTTCAGTTTTTTAGGGGGGCGTAGAGTAGTGCCGAATCTCCGGCCAATCCGCCCCCCTTTTTTCAGTTTTTTAGGGAAGCGTAGAGTAGTGCCGTATCTCCGGCCGATCCGCACCCTTTTTTCAGTTTTTTAGGGGAGCTGGTGTAGTGCCGTATCTCCGGCCGATCCACTTCTCTTTTTCAGTTTTTTAGGGGGGCGTAGAGTAATGCCGTATCTCCGGCCGATCCGCCCCCCTTTTTTTAAGTTTTTTAGGGGAGCTGGTGTAGTGCCGTATCTCCGGCCGATCCACTCCTCTTTTTTCAGTTTTTTAGGGGGGCGAAGAGTAGTGCCGTATCTCCGGCCGATCGGCGCCCCTTTTTCAGTTTTTTAGGGGGGCGTAGAGTAGTGCCGTATCTCCGGCCGATCCCCCCCCCTTTTTTCAGTTTTTTAGGGGAGCTGGTGTAGTGCCGTATCTCCGGCCGATTCATTCCTCTTTTTTCAGTTTTTTAGGGGGGCGTAGAGTAGTGCCGTATCTCCGGCCGATCCGCCCCCCTTTTTTCAGTTTTTTAGGGGGGCGTGGAGTAGTGCCGTATCTCCGGCCGATCCGCCCCCCTTTTTTCAGTTTTTTAGGGGGGCGTAGTCTCCGGCCGATCTACCCCCTTTATTCAGTTTTTTAGGGGGGCGTAGAGTAGTGCCGTATCTCCGACCGATCCGTCCCCCTTTTTTCAGTTTTTTAGGGGGGCGTAGAGTAGTGCCGAATCTCCGGCCAATCCGCCCCCCTTTTTCAGTTTTTTAGGGAAGCGTAGAGTAGTGCCGTATCTCCGGTCGATCCGCTTCTCTTTTTCAGTTTTTTAGGGGGGCGTAGAGTAATGCCGTATCTCCGGCCGATCCGCCCCCCTTTTTTTCAGTTTTTTAGGGGAGCTGGTGTAGTGCCGTATCTCCGGCCGATCCACTCCTCTTTTTTAAGTTTTTTAGGGGGGGCGTAGAGTAGTGCCGTATATCCGGCCGATCCGCCCCCCCTTTTTTCAGTTTTTTAGGGGGGCGTAGAGTAATGCCGTATCTCCGGCCGATCCGCCCCCCTTTTTTTCAGTTTTTTAGGGGAGCTGGTGTAGTGCCGCATCTCCGGCCGATCCGCCCCCCTTTTTCAGTTTTTTAGGGGGGCGTAGAGTAGTGCCGAATCTCCGGCCAATCCGCCCCCTTTTTCCAGTTTTTTAGGGAAGCGTAGAGTAGTGCCGTATCTCCGGCCGATCCGCACCCTTTTTTCAGTTTTTTAGTGGAGCTGGTGTAGCGCCGTATCTCCGGCCGATCCACTTCTCTTTTTCAGTTTTTTAGGGGGGCGTAGAGTAATGCCGTATCTCCGGCCGATCCGCCCCCCTTTTTTTCAGTTTTTTAGGGGAGCTGGTGTAGTGCCGTATCTCCGGCCGATCCACGCCTCTTTTTTCAGTTTTTTAGGGGGGCGTAGAGTAGTGCCGTATATCCGGCCGATCCGCCCCCCTTTTTTTCAGTTTTTTAGGGGAGCTGGTGTAGTGCCGTATCTCCGGCCGATCCGCCCCCCTTTTTTCAGTTTTTTAGGGGTGCGTAGATTAGTGCCGTATCTCTGGCCAATCCGCCCCCCTTTTTCAGTTTTTTAGGGGAGCTGGTGTAGTGCCGTATCTCCGGCCGATCCACTCCTTTTTTTCAGTTTTTTAGGGGGGCGTAGATTAGTGCCGTATCTCTTGCCAATCCGCCCCCCTTTTTTCAGTTTTTTAGCGGGGCGTAGAGTAGTGCCGTATCTCCGGCCGATCCGCCCCCCTTTTTTCAGTTTTTTAGGGGGGCGTGGAGTAATACCGTATATCCGGCCGATCCGCCCCCCTTTTTTCAGTTTTTTAGGGGGGCGTATGCCGTATCTCCGGCCGATCCGCCCCCCTTTTTTCAGTTTTTAAGGGGAGCTGGTGTAGTGCCGTATCTCCGGCCGATCCACTCCTCTTTTTTCAGTTTTTTAGGGGGGGCGTAGAGTAGTGCCGTATATCCGGCCGATCCGCCCCCTTTTTTCAGTTTTTAGGGGAGCTGGTGTAGTGCCGTATCTCCGGCCGATCCGCCCCCCTTTTTTCAGTTTTTTAGGGGGGCGTAGAGTAGTGCCGAATCTCCGGCCAATCCGCCCCCCTTTTTCCAGTTTTTTAGGGAAGCGTAAAGTAGTGCCGTATCTCCGGCCGATCCGCACCCTTTTTTCAGTTTTTTAGGGGAGCTGGTGTAGTGCCGTATCTCCGGCCGATCCACTTCTCTTTTTCAGTTTTTTAGGGGGGCGTAGAGTAATGCCGTATCTCCGGCCGATCCGCCCCCCTTTTTTTCAGTTTTTTGGGGGAGCTGGTGTAGTGCCGTATCTCCGGCCGATCCACGCCTCTTTTTTCAGTTTTTTAGGGGGGCGTAGAGTAGTGCCGTATATCCGGCCGATCCGCCCCCCTTTTTTCAGTTTTTTAGGGGGGCGTATGCCGTATCTCCGGCCGATCCGGCCCCCTTTTTTCAGTTTTTTAGGGGAGCTGGTGTAGTGCCGTATCTCCGGCCGATCCGCCCCCCTTTTTTCAGTTTTTTAGGGGGGCGTAGATTAGTGCCGTATCTCTGGCCAATCCGCCCCCCTTTTTCAGTTTTTTAGGGGAGCTGGTGTAGTGCCGTATCTCCGGCCGATCCACTCCTTTTTTCAGTTTTTTAGGGGGGCGTAGAGTAGTGCTGTATCTCCGGCCGATCCGCCCCCCTTTTTTCAGTTCTTTAGGGGGGCGTGGAGTAGTGCCGTATATCCGGCCGATCCGCCCCCCTTTTTTCAGTTTTTTAGGGGGGCGTATGCAGTATCTCCGGCCGATCCGCCCCCCTTTATTTCAGTTTTTTAGGGGAGCTGGTGTAGTGCCGTATCTCCGGCCGATCCGCCCCCCTTTTTTCAGTTTTTTAGGGGGGCGTAGAGTAGTGCCGAATTTCCGGACAATCCGCCCCCCTTTTTCCAGTTTTTTAGGGAAGCGTAGAGTAGTGCCGTATCTCCGGCCGATCCGCACCCTTTTTTCAGTTTTTTAGGGGAGGTGGTGTAGTGCCGTATCTCCGGCCGATCCACTTCTCTTTTTCAGTTTTTTAGGGGGGCGTAGAGTAATGCCGTATCTCCGGCCGATCCGCCCCCCTTTTTTTCAGTTTTTTAGGGGAGCTGGTGTAGTGCCGTATCTCCGGCCGATCCGCCCCCCTTTTTTCAGTTTTTTAGGGGGGCGTAGATTAGTGCCGTATCTCTGGCCAATCCGCCCCCCTTTTTCAGTTTTTTAGGGGAGCTGGTGTAGTGCCGTATCTCCGGCCGATCCACTCCTTTTTTTCAGTTTTTTAGGGGGGCGTAGATTAGTGCCGTATCTCTTGCCAATCCGCCCCCCTTTTTTCAGTTTTTTAGGGGGGCGTAGAGTAGTGCCGTATCTCCGGCCGATCCGCCCCCCTTTTTTCAGTTTTTTAGGGGGGCGTGGAGTAGTGCCGTATATCCGGCCGATCCGCCCCCCTTTTTTCAGTTTTTTAGGGGGGCGTATGCCGTATCTCCGGCCGATCCGCCCCCCTTTTTTTCAGTTTTTTAGGGGAGCTGGTGTAGTGCGGTATCTCCGGCCGATCCACGCCTATTTTTTCAGTTTTTTAGGGGGGCGTAGAGTAGTGCCGTATATCCGGCCGATCCGCCCCCCTTTTTTCAGTTTTTTAGGGGGGCGTATGCCGTATCTCCGGCCGATCCGCCCCCCTTTTTCAGTTTTTTAGGGGAGCTGGTGTAGTGCCGTATCTCCGGCCGATCCGCCCCCCTTTTTTCAGTTTTTTAGGGGGGCATAGATTAGTGCCGTGTCTCTGGCCAATCCGCCCCCCTTTTTCAGTTTTTTAGGGGAGCTGGTGTAGTGCCGTATCTCCGGCCGATCCACTCCTTTTTTTCAGTTTTTTAGGGGGGCGTAGATTAGTGCCGTATCTCTTGCCAATCCGCCCCCCTTTTTTCAGTTTTTTAGGGGGGCGTAGAGTAGTGCCGTATCTCCGGCCGATCCGCCCACCTTTTTTCAGTTTTTTAGGGGGGCGTGGAGTAGTGCCGTTTCTCCGGCCGATCCGTCCCCCTTTTTTCAGTTTTTTAGGGGGGCGAAGCGTAGTGCCGTATCTCCGGCCGATCCGCCCCCCTTTTTTCAGTTTTTTAGGGGGGCGTCGAGTAGTGCCGTATCTCCGACCGATCCGTCCCCTTTTTTCAGTTTTTTAGAGGGGCGTAGAGTAGTGCCGAATCTCCGGCCAATCCGCCCCCCTTTTTTCAGTTTTTTAGGGAGGCGTAGAGTAGTGCCGAACCTCCGGCCGATCCGGCACCCTTTTTTCAGTTTTTTAGGGGAGCTGGTGTAGTGCCGTATCTCCGGCCGATCCACTTCTCTTTTTCAGTTTTTTAGGGGGGCGTAGAGTAGTGCCGTATCTCCGGCCTATCCGCCCCCCTTTTTTTCAGTTTTTTAGGGGAGCTGGTGTAGTGCCGTATCTCCGGCCGATCCACTCCTCTTTTTTCTGTTTTTTAGGGGGGCGTACAGTAGTGCCGTATCTCCGGCCGATCCGCCTCTCTTTTTTCAGTTTTTTAGGGGAGCAGGTGTAGTGCCGTATCTCCGGCCGATCCGTCCCCCTTTTTTCAGTTTTTCAGGGGGGCGTGGAGTAGTGCCGTATCTCCGGCCGATCCGCCCCCCTTTTTTCAGTTTTTTAAGGGGGCGTAGAGTAGTGCCGTATCTCCGGCCAATCCGCCCCCCTTTTTTTCAGTTTTTTAGGGAGGCGTCGAGTAGTGCCGTACCTCCGGCCGATCCGCCACCCTTTTTTCAGTTTTTTAGGGGAGCTGGTGTAGTGCCGTATCTCCGGCCGATCCACTCCTCTTTTTTCAGTTTTTTAGGGGGGCGTAGAGTAGTGCCGTATATCCGGCCGATCCGCCCCCCTTTTTTCAGTTTTTTAGGGGGGCGTAGAGTAGTGCCGTATCTCCGGCCGATCCGCCCCCTTTTTTTCAGTTTTTTAGGGGAGCTGGTGTAGTGCCGTATCTCCGGCCGATCCACTCCTCTTTTTTCAGTTTTTTAGGGGGCGTAGAGTAGTTCCGTATATCCGGCCGATCCGCCCCCATTTTTCAGTTTTTTAGTGGGGCGTAGAGTAGTGCCGTATCTCCGGCCGATCCGCCCCCCTTTTTTTCAGTTTTTTAGGGGAGCTGGTGTAGTGCCGTATCTCCGGCCGATCCGCCCCCTTTTTTTCAGTTTTTTAGAGGGGCGTAGAGTAGTGCCGTATCTCCGGCCGATCCGCCCCCCTTTTTTCAGTTTTTTAGGGGAGCTGGTGTAGTGCCGTATCTCCGGCCGATCCACTCCTCTTTTTTCAGTTTTTTAGGGGGGCGTAGAGTAGTGCCGTATATCCGGCCGATCCGACCCCTTTTTTCAGTTTTTTAGGGGGGCGTCGAGTAGTGCCGTATCTCCGACCGATCCGTCCCCTTTTTTCAGTTTTTTAGGGGGGCGTAGAGTAGTGCCGAATCTCCGGCCAATCCGCCCCCCTTTTTTCAGTTTTTTAGGGAGGCGTAGAGTAGTGCCGAACCTCCGGCCGATCCGCCACCCTTTTTTCAGTTTTTTAGGGGAGCTGGTGTAGTGCCGTATCTCCGGCCGATCCACTTCTCTTTTTCAGTTTTTTAGGGGGGCGTAGAGTAGTGCCGTATCTCCGGCCGATCCGCCCCCCTTTTTTCAGTTTTTTAGGGGAGCTGGTGTAGTGCCGTATCTCCGGCCGATCCACTCCTCTTTTTTCTGTTTTTTAGGGGGGCGTACAGTAGTGCCGTATCTCCGGTCGATCCGCCTCTCTTTTTTCAGTTTTTTAGGGGAGCAGGTGTAGTGCCGTATCTCCGGCCGATCCGTCCCCCTTTTTTCAGTTTTTTAGGGGGGCGTGGAGTAGTGCCGTATCTCCGGCCGATCCGCCCCCCTTTTTTCAGTTTTTTACGGCGGCGTAGAGTATTGCCGTATCCCCGGCCAATCCGCCCCCCTTTTTTCAGTTTTTTAGGGAGGCGTCGAGTAGTGCCGTACCTCCGGCCGATCCGCCACCCTTTTTTCAGTTTTTTAGGGGAGCTGGTGTAGTGCCGTATCTCCGGCCGATCCACTCCTCTTTTTTCAGTTTTTTAGGGGGGCGTAGAGTAGTGCCGAATCTCCGGACAATCCGCCCCCCTTTTTCCAGTTTTTTAGGGAAGCGTAGAGTAGTGCCGTATCTCCGGCCGATCCGCACCCTTTTTTCAGTTTTTTAGGGGAGCTGGTGTAGTGCCGTATCTCCGGCCGATCCGCCCCCCTTTTTTCAGTTTTTTAGGGGGGCGTAGATTAGTGCCGTATCTCTGGCCAATCCGCCCCCCTTTTTCAGTTTTTTAGGGGAGCTGGTGTAGTGCCGTATCTCCGGCCGATCCACTCCTTTTTTTCAGTTTTTTAGGGGGGCGTAGATTAGTGCCGTATCTCTTGCCAATCCGCCCCCCTTTTTTCAGTTTTTTAGGGGGGCGTAGAGTAGTGCCGTATCTCCGGCCGATCCGCCCCCTTTTTTCAGTTTTTTAGGGGGGCGTGGAGTAGTGCCGTTTCTCCGGCCGATCCGTCCCCCTTTTTTCAGTTTTTTAGGGGGGCGAAGCGTAGTGCCGTATCTCCGGCCGATCCGCCCCCCTTGTTTCAGTTTTTTAGGGGGGCGTCGAGTAGTGCCGTATCTCCGACCGATCCGTCCCCTTTTTTCAGTTTTTTAGGGGGGCGTAGAGTAGTGTCGAATCTCCGGCCAATCCGCCCCCCTTTTTTCAGTTTTTTAGGGAGGCGTAGAGTAGTGCCGAACCTCCGGCCGATCCGGCACCCTTTTTTCAGTTTTTTAGGGGAGCTGGTGTAGTGCCGTATCTCCGGCCGATCCACTTCTCTTTTTCAGTTTTTTAGGGGGGCGTAGAGTAGTGCCGTATCTCCGGCCGATCCGCCCCCCTTTTTTCAGTTTTTTAGGGGAGCTGGTGTAGTGCCGTATCTCCGGCCGATCCACTCCTCTTTTTTCTGTTTTTTAGGGGGGCGTACAGTAGTGCCGTATCTCCGGCCGATCCGCCTCTCTTTTTTCAGTTTTTTAGGGGAGCAGGTGTAGTGCCGTATCTCCGGCCGATCCGTCCCCCTTTTTTCAGTTTTTCAGGGGGGCGTGGAGTAGTGCCGTATCTCCGGCCGATCCGCCCCCCTTTTTTCAGTTTTTTAAGGGGGCGTAGAGTAGTGCCGTATCTCCGGCCAATCCGCCCCCCTTTTTTCAGTTTTTTAGGGAGGCGTCGAGTAGTGCCGTACCTCCGGCCGATCCGCCACCCTTTTCTCAGTTTTTTAGGGGAGCTGGTGTAGTGCCGTATCTCCGGCCGATCCACTCCTCTTTTTTCAGTTTTTTAGGGGGGCGTAGAGTAGTGCCGTATATCCGGCCGATCCGCCCCCCTTTTTTCAGTTTTTTAGGGGGGCGTAGAGTAGTGCCGTATCTCCGGCCGATCCGCCCCCTTTTTTTCATTTTTTTAGGGGAGCTGGTGTAGTGCCGTATCTCCGGCCGATCCACTCCTCTTTTTTCAGTTTTTTAGGGGGCGTAGAGTAGTGCCGTATATCCGGCCGATCCGCCCCCTTTTTTCAGTTTTTTAGTGGGGCGTAGAGTAGTGCCGTATCTCCGGCCGATCCGCCCCCCTTTTTTTCAATTTTTTTAGGGGAGCTGGTGTAGTGCCGTATCTCCGGCCGATCCACTCCTTTTTTTCAGTTTTTTAGGGGGGCGTAGATTAGTGCCGTATCTCTTGCCAATCCGCCCCCCTTTTTTCAGTTTTTTAGGGGGGCGTAGAGTAGTGCCGTATCTCCGGCCGATCCGCCCCCTTTTTTTCATTTTTTTAGGGGAGCTGGTGTAGTGCCGTATCTCCGGCCGATCCACTCCTCTTTTTTCAGTTTTTTAGGGGGCGTAGAGTAGTGCCGTATATCCGGCCGATCCGCCCCCTTTTTTCAGTTTTTTAGTGGGGCGTAGAGTAGTGCCGTATCTCCGGCCGATCCGCCCCCCTTTTTTTCAATTTTTTTAGGGGAGCTGGTGTAGTGCCGTATCTCCGGCCGATCCACTCCTTTTTTTCAGTTTTTTAGGGGGGCGTAGATTAGTGCCGTATCTCTTGCCAATCCGCCCCCCTTTTTTCAGTTTTTTAGGGGGGCGTAGAGTAGTGCCGTATCTCCGGCCGATCCGCCCCCCTTTTTTCAGTTTTTTAGGGGGGCGTGGAGTAGTGCCGTATATCCGGCCGATCCGCCCCCCTTTTTTCAGTTTTTTAGGGGGGCGTATGCCGTATCTCCGGCCGATCCGCCCCCCTTTTTTTCAGTTTTTTAGGGGAGCTGGTGTAGTGCGGTATCTCCGGCCGATCCACGCCTATTTTTTCAGTTTTTTAGGGGGGCGTAGAGTAGTGCCGTATATCCGGCCGATCCGCCCCCCTTTTTTCAGTTTTTTAGGGGGGCGTATGCCGTATCTCCGGCCGATCCGCCCCCCTTTTTCAGTTTTTTAGGGGAGCTGGTGTAGTGCCGTATCTCCGGCCGATCCGCCCCCCTTTTTTCAGTTTTTTAGGGGGGCATAGATTAGTGCCGTGTCTCTGGCCAATCCGCCCCCCTTTTTCAGTTTTTTAGGGGAGCTGGTGTAGTGCCGTATCTCCGGCCGATCCACTCCTTTTTTTCAGTTTTTTAGGGGGGCGTAGATTAGTGCCGTATCTCTTGCCAATCTGCCCCCCTTTTTTCAGTTTTTTAGGGGGGCGTAGAGTAGTGCCGTATCTCCGGCCGATCCGCCCACCTTTTTTCAGTTTTTTAGGGGGGCGTGGAGTAGTGCCGTTTCTCCGGCCGATCCGTCCCCCTTTTTTCAGTTTTTTAGGGGGGCGAAGCGTAGTGCCGTATCTCCGGCCGATCCGCCCCCCTTTTTTCAGTTTTTTAGGGGGGCGTCGAGTAGTGCCGTATCTCCGACCGATCCGTCCCCTTTTTTCAGTTTTTTAGAGGGGCGTAGAGTAGTGCCGAATCTCCGGCCAATCCGCCCCCCTTTTTTCAGTTTTTTAGGGAGGCGTAGAGTAGTGCCGAACCTCCGGCCGATCCGGCACCCTTTTTTCAGTTTTTTAGGGGAGCTGGTGTAGTGGCGTATCTCCGGCCGATCCACTTCTCTTTTTCAGTTTTTTAGGGGGGCGTAGAGTAGTGCCGTATCTCCGGCCTATCCGCCCCCCTTTTTTCAGTTTTTTAGGGGAGCTGGTGTAGTGCCGTATCTCCGGCCGATCCACTCCTCTTTTTTCTGTTTTTTAGGGGGGCGTACAGTAGTGCCGTATCTCCGGCCGATCCGCCTCTCTTTTTTCAGTTTTTTAGGGGAGCAGGTGTAGTGCCGTATCTCCGGCCGATCCGTCCCCCTTTTTTCAGTTTTTCAGGGGGGCGTGGAGTAGTGCCGTATCTCCGGCCGATCCGCCCCCCTTTTTTCAGTTTTTTAAGGGGGCGTAGAGTAGTGCCGTATCTCCGGCCAATCCGCCCCCCTTTTTTCAGTTTTTTAGGGAGGCGTCGAGTAGTGCCGTACCTCCGGCCGATCCGCCACCCTTTTCTCAGTTTTTTAGGGGAGCTGGTGTAGTGCCGTATCTCCGGCCGATCCACTCCTCTTTTTTCAGTTTTTTAGGGGGGCGTAGAGTAGTGCCGTATATCCGGCCGATCCGCCCCCCTTTTTTCAGTTTTTTAGGGGGGCGTAGAGTAGTGCCGTATCTCCGGCCGATCCGCCCCCTTTTTTTCATTTTTTTAGGGGAGCTGGTGTAGTGCCGTATCTCCGGCCGATCCACTCCTCTTTTTTCAGTTTTTTAGGGGGCGTAGAGTAGTGCCGTATATCCGGCCGATCCGCCCCCTTTTTTCAGTTTTTTAGTGGGGCGTAGAGTAGTGCCGTATCTCCGGCCGATCCGCCCCCCTTTTTTTCAATTTTTTTAGGGGAGCTGGTGTAGTGCCGTATCTCCGGCCGATCCACTCCTCTTTTTTCAGTTTTTTAGGGGGGCGTAGAGTAGTGCCGTATATCCGGCCGATGCGCCCCCTTTTTTAGTTTTTTAGGGGAGCTGGTGTAGTGCCGTATCTCCGGCCGATCCACTCCTCTTTTTTCAGTTTTTTAGGGGTGCGTAGAGTAGTGCCGTATATCCGGCCGATCCGCCCCCTTTTTTTCAGTTTTTTAGAGGGGCGTAGAGTAGTGCCGTATCTCCGGCCGATCCGCCCCCCTTTTTTCAGTTTTTTAGGGGAGCTGGTGTAGTGCCGTATCTCCGGCCGATCCACTCCTCTTTTTTCAGTTTTTTAGGGGGGCGTAGAGTAGTGCCGTATATCCGGCCGATCCGCACCCCTTTTTTCAGTTTTTTAGGGGGGCGTCGAGTAGTGCCGTATCTCCGACCGATCCGTCCCTTTTTTCAGTTTTTTAGGGGGGCGTAGAGTAGTGCCGAATCTCCGGCCAATCCGCCCCCCTTTTTCAGTTTTTTAGGGAGGCGTAGAGTAGTGCCGAACCTCCGGCCGATCCGCCACCCTTTTTTCAGTTTTTTAGGGGAGCTGGTGTAGTGCCGTATCTCCGGCCGATCCACTTCTCTTTTTCAGTTTTTTAGGGGGGCGTAGAGTAGTGCCGTATCTCCGGCCGATCCGCCCCCCTTTTTCAGTTTTTTAGGGGAGCTGGTGTAGTGCCGTATCTCCGGCCGATCCACTCCTCTTTTTTCTGTTTTTTAGGGGGGCGTACAGTAGTGCCGTATCTCCGGCCGATCCGCCTCTCTTTTTTCAGTTTTTTAGGGGAGCAGGTGTAGTGCCGTATCTCCGGCCGATCCGTCCCCCTTTTTTCAGTTTTTTAGGGGGGCGTGGAGTAGTGCCGTATCTCCGGCCGATCCGCCCCCCTTTTTTCAGTTTTTTAAGGCGGCGTAGAGTATTGCCGTATCCCCGGCCAATCTGCCCCCCCTTTTTTCAGTTTTTTAGGGAGGCGTCGAGTAGTGCCGTACCTCCGGCCGATCCGCCACCCTTTTTTCAGTTTTTTAGGGGAGCTGGTGTAGTGCCGTATCTCCGGCCGATCCACTCCTCTTTTTTCAGTTTTTTAGGGGGGCGTAGAGTAGTGCCGTATATCCGGCCGATCCGCCCCCCTTTTTTCAGTTTTTTAGGGGGGCGTAGAGTAGTGCCGTATCTCCGGCCGATCCGCCCCCTTTTTTTCAGTTTTTTAGGGGAGCTGGTGTAGTGCCGTATCTCCGGCCGATCCAATCCTCTTTTTTCAGTTTTTTAGGGGGCGTAGAGTAGTGCCGTATATCCGGCCGATCCGCCCCCTTTTTTCAGTTTTTTAGAGGGGCGTAGAGTAGTGCCGTATCTCCGGCCGATCCGCCCCCCTTTTTTCAGTTTTTTAGGGGAGCTGGTGTAGTGCCGTATCTCCGGCCGATCCACTCCTCTTTTTTCAGTTTTTTAGGGGGGCGTAGAGTAGTGCCGTATCTCTGGCCGATCCGCCCCCCTTTTTTCAGTTTTTTAGGGGGGCGTAGAGTAGTGCCGTATCTCCGGCCGATCCGCCCCCCTTTTTTCAGTTTTTTAGGGGGCATAGAGTAGTGCTGTATCTACGGCCGATCCGCTCCCCTTTTTCTGCTTTTTAGGGGAGCTGGTGTAGTGCCGTATCTCCGACCGATCCGCCCCCCCTTTTTTCAGTTTTTTAGGGGGGGCGTAGAGCAGTGCCGTATCTACGGCCGATCGCCCCTCTTTTTTCAGTTTTTTAGGGGGGGTTGCCTGGTGTAGTGCTTTATTGCTTGGCCGATCCCCTCCTCTTTGGTACACGAATTTTATGATCCAAGACCTGATTTTGCATGGTTCCTAGAGAGCAAAGAAAGAAGGAGGAAGCTTCACACAGAGAAACCAAAGATGCTCGTGAGCTTGCTGAAAAATTCTGTCTGTATCCAAACATACAACACTTTAATCAATGGAAAATAGGGACTATCAAGAGAAGTCTTAAACTCTAGAATGCTGATTGCTTTTAACGGAATTAGAACAGTTTTATTATGATCCGAGACCTACTGTTTCAGGCTTCCTAGAGAGCAAAGAAAGGAGGAAGCTTTCGCATAGACCAATGAATTTATCAAGAAATTCTTTGATAAAAACCGTAAATTGTTAAGAAACTTAACGTTTGTAATTATTATTGTAGCATTTTGAAAACGTTATGAAAATTGAATAAAGTTTTAATTTTTAAAACATGAAAAACAAAATCGTTCTTCTTGCCTATTTAATTCCACTATTTTTGCATAAGACCTAACTTTGAATAAAAGTTTTGAAGCATTGTAATTATTGTTGCAGCGAATATTTTATTATTGCAGCGAATATATATTGTTGTCGAAATATTTTATATAAAGAATTTAATTTTTTAAAAGCACATAGCAAAATATGTTTCCTTTTTTATGGTTTCGTTCATCTGACGAAATCCTATTCGTCTCACTTCTTTGTCTGTCTGTCTGTCCGTCACAGAGCCCGTTCTCAGAAACTATACATGTTAGAGACTTCAAATTTTGGGTACTTATAGCTGAACACCTCACATCAAACAACAAATCATAAAATCTTGAAAAAGTTGGTAATTAACCTAATTACGGGCTAATTAAATTCTAAAATTAACCAATCAACCCTTTGAATGCAGGTGCAAATGCACGTTATCGAAATCCTCCCAGTTTCTCCTAAGGGTTGCCAGTAAATTCGGCGGATGCTTCGTCAAATCAGCCGGTGCAGGGTTACCACGGAGTACTTTAAGCAATAAATGAAGTGGACTTTTAAAAAGCAAAATCGGATCTGCCGAAATATCGGTCGTACAAATTCGTAACAGGTGTAGAAATACGCGGAAAAAATTCCACTTTATTTTGGTATAAATTTCAAATTTCTGCGTAGGATAGAACGCAAAAAATCCACTAAAAATCGATCGATAAAAATTTAATTTCTGTGTTTTTAAAGACAATGGAAACAGATTTCCATTCACCGGAAGGCAGCTGTGGTCATCTCTCGACATATCGGCGCGGGAGAAATTTAAGGGGAGGAAAGTCTAATACGAAATTTAAACTTTTTAAATATTAAATTTTTCGATTAAATTTTTTGACATCCGGGCTGGAAATCTCTCGCAGATTTCATACATACCCGGTTCAAAGAGATAGCTTCATTACGAGCTGAGATATTAATTATTATTTTATTAATTCCTTTTATTTCCATCAAATGCCAGATTAAGATGGAGGCACGTGCTTTTTTAACGGAGATTTCATTTAAATTAGGAAATCTAACAATTTGCGTGGGGTGTTTCGACGGCGCGCTATGAGATAAGTATTAATTATTCAATATGAAAAAGTTTATAGGTTTATAAGTGTTCATCCCACTATTTCCGAATAGCAATTTCAGGAAATATCTTAAATTATTGTTTTAAGACCGCCACTCGATGTGTTCGAAACTTTAAGATACTTTATAACACATAAGGAAAAGTGTAAAAAAGAATGGAGTGTGATATTTCGAGGAGTGTAGGGGGGTGGGACTAGATTTATTTATTAAATCTTAGCGTTTGTTATCGCAGAAAATGTTTTAAATTGTTGGTTAAGACTGCACCGCCACTCTCCCGCGCTCCCTGGTGGTAAAATGCGGAACTAACGTAACGCGATTTTTTTAAAATTAGGAAATATAACAAGGCGATCCGTTTGCAACTTTAAGATACTTCATGACACATAATAAAAAGCTTATAAAATAATGGTGCATGCAATTTCCTGTGAAGGGAGGGCGGGGGCGGGCGCTGGATTTCTTTTTTAAAAATTAGCGTTTACGACCTTTTTAGATGTCGTTTTTTGAGCACTATGATATACTCAGACACGTGCTGCTTATGAAATATAAAAATGTCAAAATTTTAGTTACCACTATTTCCGAATAGTACTTTCAGCAAATTTCTTAATTTCTCGCTTAAGGCCGCCACCAACTCGAGTAACACATCCACTGATAGGTTGTTTAACAGAGTTTCGATCTGATACACGTTTGTTATGAATAGTGTGCGCTCCCTGGTGTTGGAATTTGCAACTAACATAACGCAATTTTGTTAAAATTATGAAATCTAACAAGTCGATCTGCTGGAAACTTTGACATAGTTCATAACACATAATAAAAAGCTTATAAAAAAATGCTTCGTGCAATTTCCTGGGGCGCCTACCTATCTCGGGTGCTATAGACCCGATCCCTTCGACTAATATACCTACGGATAGGTTGTAAAACGGAATTTCCTTTGGATAGAGGTTTGTGTAGAATAGAGTGCGCCCCCTGTTTGCGAAATGTGGAACTAACAGATTTCGCAAAAGGATAAAGTGTTTTAAAGGAATATTAAACGAAACCCTCTGTGCGATCTGTGATCACACTTACCCACTTGTTTCGTTCCACTCTGCTAGCAAAATACAGTAACTTGTAAAAGCCAAAAATATTTAAAAACTTTAATTTTTATTGATTTGAAATTTGAAAACATGTTATAAAATTCTTCTTTTTTTTTTTTTTTTTAACCATTTGGAAAAATGGTTATTGTTCTCGTCAGGATGGGAAATCAAAAGCATATCTGAAGGTTTTCATTGGTTTAATCTGCAATTTATTCGTTTTCTGATTGGTCTATACAGTAATCTGTATTTCCTTTTAATTTCAACAACGATGGATACTTTCTGTTGCCACTATGACAAAAAAGTAATAAAAACTACAAAAAAAAATTAATAACTCAGAAACAAATTGAGATACAGCTTGCTTTCTAACAAATTGCATTTAAAAGTAGATTTTTTTCTCTATCCGACGGTGTAAAAAGTAATATTGTCGGATGTTTAGAAGTTTAAGAATGAAATTTCATTTAAAATTGGCCGACAGATTTCTTCGAAATCTGACGATGGAAAAGCCTTTTCCCGAACAGCCAATGAAATGCTTGGATAATATGTACGAGTCCCAGGCGATTTTTTCGCCCGCAATTTTTACGTGTCATAACACTATTAATATTTAATTCATGGCGTACGTAATGTAGGATCAACTCCGTGCGCTTTTTATGTCTTAAATTTTAGTCTTCGAAAAAATCATTTTCCAAATGGTCGTTGTAATTTGTTAAATTACTTTTTTTTAAACTTTATTATTTTATTTTTCAATTTTATGATTTTTAATCATCAAGGGTAAAATCTGTTTTCTTGATTAGTTCCACTTTTGGCCTAAAACTGTAATTACGGTGCTATTTCACCGAAAAAAAAAATTAATGATTCAGCTCAAGTTTACATTTCGATTTTAGAATTTATTCCAGGCTCCAATTACCTAATTAGTCTGGTATATGGTTATGAACAAAAGCCATGTCTACAAATTAATGAAAGTGAAGCAGCATGTTAAATGATTTTAGATGATAAGTTTGCAGCATAAAGCTTTAAGTAGGTATACGAATTTTGTAGGTTGAATCTTAGATTTGGTTCATTATTAACATATAACCCCCCCCCCCCCCCCGGGCTTCCTGGATCACAGAATATAGGTGAAAACCACCAAATATATTATTTCTGATGGTAAATTCCTTTTTTCACTTCATATACTAAAGGCACAGCAATGAATGAAGTATTTTTCGAAAGGTTCTGAAAATGGCTTTTGAAATACAGTCATCCCCCGACTTACGTAAGTAATGCTTTCCATAAAGTTTTATGTAACTTGAATTTTACGTAAGTCGAATTTGTAAGTTGTTTAGGTAAAATTTTGTAAGAGACTGCAATATTTATTATATATAAAGATGTATATATACATATATATAATTTACATGGTATTGTTTTATAAATAAAGCATCATGCGACACAATTACTCGTATATCTACCCTATATATATAAAATCCTAATACTAAAAAGGATTTATGAAACGGAAGTAAGAATTGACTGATTAAACAACTGATTATGTTTCAAGCGATTTCTCCTAAAATATGGAAATACTTTGCGATGAAATTAACACCAAAAATCAGCAACTGATCCGCAGATCTCAAAACTGGTATTAGAATTTTTAAATTCGAATTAGTTTTCGAAATATTATTTTTTTTTCTAATTTTATATACATTTTTCTAATGATGGCAATTTAAATTTTAATCAAACAGATATTTTTTTCATATTTCAGAAAAGGTTGACATGGTAACCCGGATATTGTTGTTTATTTGATAATAAATGTTTATTTACTTTTATTTCTTTTTATAAATTATATAAATTATTTTGTTCTATGATTATTAATTATTTTTTTGATATTTCCTTTAGAAAATAATAGAAAATAATTAAAAAATACGGTACTACTTAGTTATTCCGTCGAGCAATTTCGCCAAATTATATAAATCGCCAAAACACTCGCCAAAATATACAAATTGACATAATTTTTATTTTAAATAACGAAATAAATTAATATACGATCAACCATTATTGGCATTTAAACTTATAGTTTGGCGATAGATTTTTGGTCGACGGTATATCTAAGGATTACCGAAAATGCATATGTAACAGGTATTTGAAAACGAGGTTTTCGCCAAATTTTCGTAAAAAAATAAAAATCACACCAAACCTGCGGTGCGTATCTGCCCAAATATTACCACTCGGGAAAAAAAAAAAAAAAAATGCTTACTGGCAAGTTGGAAAAAAAAAGTAATTCTTATACAGTAAACTCCCGACTATCCGGCCCTCCGTACTATCCGGACTATTAAAAAAATGGAAGAATGTTGCAAGCGGCCAAAGCAGGCAGTTTCCCGTCCAGTTGGGTGTCAAAAGCATGGGAAAAAATTCCAAACATAGTGACTGCAAGGTCTTGGAACATTCTTTTGTAGCAAAAATGTAGACATAAACCCATGTGGAAAACTACAGTGGGAAATGAGAAAGATAAGCTTATTCCATTGCTGAAAAATATACCGGGCTCTGACGATGTCAATGCAGAAGACATACAGAATGGATGGCAAACGACGAAGTCAATGAATTAATAGAAAACGATATTGTAGAAGTGTTGACAGAGGGATAAATATCAGAAGGGAAAAAAATAAAAGGATTGTAGGAAAAAATCTCCTCCCACATTCGCAAGGGTTTAAGACGTTTGGGGCAGCACTGTAGTAAATTTGTCAGCAGGAATCGATGCCAACTGATATCGTCTACTTGCCTAAATGGAGGGACATTGCGTCGCGGAAGAGGGCTAACAGGGAGAAGGAGTCGTCTATTAAGGACTTAAACTAAAAACTTTGTTTTGACTCTTATCTTATGCATAACTTTTCATATTTGTGCAATCATTTATTAATAAACACTAAAATAAGATTTACTCCTTTTTTTACGAATTAGGATTGCGTTTTATGTTAATGTTTTGCTTATTTTGAAACTGTATGTACTGTATATATAAAATTTATCTTAATATGTGTATAACATGTGTTTTTAACATCATGACGAGGAGGGGGGGGGGGGTGGGGGTAGGGCATAAAGTTAGTAAATATTTGTAGAACTTCGGCCTATCCGGCTTTTTTGTTATCCGGCCTACCCTTCCGCCACATTAGGCCGGATAGTCGGGAGTTTACTGTAATAGTTTTACTTTTAATGTAGTTTTATTCGAACAGAAAAATTTTGATTTTTTAATCAAAATGGAAAACTTACGGTCCCATATTGGCGCGATTTTTTTCTGACGCCAATATCATATACGGAACAGGCACATAACTAGCGCCAAAATATCGTTATTTTGCTTGATATGGTAAGCTGGATGTTGCTGTTTATGCTGTTGAAGAGTTCCTCAAATTGGCGTCGTTAAAAAATCGCGCCAATATGGCCAATATGGGACGTATATGACATCTTTGCCAAACTTTCATATGAACGGCGAAGGGATCAGACCGTATTTGTTTATGGCAGTTGGTGACTTGAACTATTATAATATAGATGAAATGATGGCGATAAAATAATATTTGGCGACTTATCACCTGTGCCTGGCTAACATTAAAGTACCAAAATGGCACCTAGAGTATAAAAAGCGAAGTGGTCCGCCTGGAACTGTTAATGATAGTCACATGACTTAAGCTATTGTTATAGAGATTGTTTTAAAATACCGGGAGACAAAGACTCTGTATACTTAATTTATTTTATTTTAGCTTCTTTTCAAATGTTTAACTGATCCTCTTTAATCAAAAACGAAAACAACCATTGGATATCTTAACAGCAACTGATTCGCCCTTAAATTTTTGCAATCAAAGGGAATTGAATGGAAACCCGTTTACAGTGAGATCGGCACAGGTTTTTTCAGTATAATTCAATCTTCTCTAATATTTTTAAAACCAATCAGATTAGCGTGTTTTTAGATTCTGCGGTGTCTGAACGGGGGTTGGCGAGCGTAGCTTGCAGGGGGCAGAGCCCTCTAGTAAACTATGAAAGTATGAACAAATGAGGACGTGAGTTTCAAAACTCGTCTTATCCAAAAAATCAAATTTTGGGAAATCGCGAAAAACCTGTAACTGCGACCCCGTGCATGGAATACCTCAAATTTTTTGTATATTTATAACTAGTTGGTCTGTGATATCATTGTGTTAAGTTGAAAAATCTACTTTAATTCATTTAAATAATTAATTGAAAAAACTTTCGGATAAGAAGAGTTTTGTTGCCAACCTATGGATAAGAAGAGTTTTGTTGCCAACCTATGGATAAGAAGAGTTTTGTTGCCAATCGTCTATCATACTTGCTGAAAGAAATTAATAGTCACTATTTTTGGTCATCCGATGATAATATTTTGGATTAAAAAATGAACCTTTCGAGAGCAATAAGTATGATTAAAATTTAGTATTACGTTTTATTATAAAAAAGCAAACTTAACAATAATCCAATAAAACTGATCATAAATAGCTTATGATTAAAATAACTTTTTTTTTAAAGAATGTAATATAATAAAATCTATATAACATAATATTACATATATACACCATATCCTTCTGTTCTGTTCCTTAGAAATAACATTTTTATAGAAAGTAAGCACCTCCATTTCTGACCAGTGTTCATCAAAATGTTTTTTTTAACAATCTGTGGACATCCTTAAGTTTCTCTTGCTTCACGGGGACTCCCTCCCCCTTCTTTTTAAAAAGAAAGTCCAGTTTGTAGATGGCTCTAGCACAACTTTCATACTCTGAATTTTGATATTCCAAGAATCTTCCGAAATACATTTCCACAAATTTGAAGATGGCCATGGTTCTTAGTCTTTATATAGTACCTTATGGTAATGCATTTGAAAGCGCACTGAGATGCACATAAAAAAAAAACTTTCAAGGTGAAATTTTACTTTTCTGGATGTTTCGTGAAAGGAAAGAAACCTGGACGGTTTCTTGAAGGAGATGTTTGAGATGTGAACTTCAAAATAAAGTTATCTTATGTAGTTTTGTCTCTGCTCGAAAAAAAATAAGCTTGGTGGAAGCGTTATACATCTTGCATTGAGAAAGTTGAATACTCGAGGTTCTCTTTCTGGTGAGTACACTTTGAGAGGACCGAAAATGCCTCAGATTTATGCCTGAGAATAAAAATTAAATCTTTTAACACCTTCTGACAGTAAGAAATATAAAAAGCTATTCTCCATTTTGAATTTACATTTTAATCTCCTTTTGCGTGTATTCTTTACTAGTCCATTTCTTTATCTCTTCTTCCCCCTTCCCCCACAAAATGCAAGAGTTTATTCACAGTCCGTTATACATAAGACATGCTGTAAAACTTATTTAATTAGTTTGTATGAATAGAACAGGTAAAAACTTTAAAGGAAAATAGCAACATGTCGCAGAGAATGAAGGACAATTACTGTGATAGTAGCTGATAAGCTAGTCCTCCGTTGGTCTTACGCATGCGCAGGGATAAAGGTAGTTTTGTTGCCAACTCCCTAGTGGATAAGGCGAGTTTTGAAACCAAACCAATATTTTAAGAACCCGAAAATAAAGGATAAAAATATATATATATATTTTTTTTTTACAGATTATGGTGTTTTTACTCTACAGGTTTGCCAATAGAATAGATTGGTAGAGAAAACTCGAATTTTTAAATTTTGGATAAGGCGAGTTTTGAAACTCACGTCCTCAAATATAAAAACAAACTTAAGGGGGTCCGGGAATTTAATTTAAAATAATTTTTAATTTTTTATAATAATTTTTATTTATTGAGTTAAAATTTTGAATGTTTTAGTGATGGTTAATCATGTGATTTGTAAACAAAATCACATGATAAAACTTCTCATATATTTAAAAAATATATATATTTAAAATTCATTAAAAAATGGGGTAATTTAAAATCGTTATAACTTGAAATATTATTGATAGAATTTCAATTTTTTTTTCATTTAAATAAACAGAAATATATAAGTTTTAATTAAATTCAGCATTTTTAAAAATATTAATTTAAAAAAAAATAAAAATATTTAAAGTAAAAATGTAAAAAAATAATGGTGTAACTTAAAAAAAAAAAAAAAAAAATATATATATATATATATATATATATATATATATATCATATTCTCAAAAGTAAATATTTTATTCAATTTGCTGAATCAAAATAAAACAATTGAAAAAGATATGATCCAAGTTTCAATCGTTTATCTTTAACGGTTCTTGTCTTATAACGATTTAAATAAGAGAAATGGTGAAAAAAGCCATCGTGAAGAAAAACGCATTTTCACAAGAAATCGTCTTCATGACAGCCATTGCTTGTAAGGTAGATTTTGAAAACAAAACCAAAACGAAAAATTTAATATTTCCTGTTCTAATTAAGATAGAAACATGATTTAAACGTCATTTTAAGCAAAAAAACACAGAGAAATCTTTAATGCAATAAAAGTTTTTCAGAAAATTTGGAGATTTTTGGGTCCCGAACCCTCTTAAAGAACACTTTTAAAATATCTTATGGAATATGGGATTTATAAATCTAACATTGATGAATTGATTTATGACAATTTTGAATTTACATCAAATGACTATAAAAATAAGAAATAACTAAACAGAACTAATTTAACCTGTTCTCCATGAATTTCTGATGGCAAGGCAAATGAATAGCACTCACAAAATGAAATAATCCGTGATAAGCACAAACTGTATTTATTACGAAATAGATGGGTATATGAATAACTAACAATAAAGAATAAGTTGTTTTGTTATAGATTTGATTGTATATACCAATAAAAATATAACTCTATCTAACATATAAACTATATTATGGTTGTGGTTTATATCTATAAAATAAATATCAAAAGTATGCAACTGCGTATCAAACGCGTTAATATATTCACAAATGTAATTTTCGAGATTGATTACATAACTGGGAATTTACATAAGTCGGGGGATGCCTGTAGTGTACTTATACATATCGTTAAAACACGTTGTTAGATAAAAAGGATTGCAGTTAGGGGGGGCTGGTCACTCAGCTTCGGAATTCTCCTCCGTAATGTTAACCCATATATGACTAGCGTCCCATTTTTGGGACGTTTCGAATTTTAATAGTTTTTAGGGTTTCGTTCATCTGACGAAACCCTATTCGTCTCACTCCTTTGTCTGTCTGTCTGTCTGTCCGTTTTAGAGCCCGTTCTCAGAAACTATACATGTTAGAGACTTGAAGTTTTGGGTACTTATAGCTGAACACCTTACATCAAACAACAAATCATAAAATTTTGAAAAAGTTGGTAATTAACCTAATTACGGGCTAATTAAATTCTAAAATTAACCAATCAACCCTTTGAATGCAGGTGCAAATGCACGTTATCGAAATCCTCCCAGTTTCTCCTAAGGGTTGCCAGTAAATTCGGCGGATGCTCCGTCAAATCAGCCGGTGCAGGGTCACCACGGAGTACTTTAAGCAATAAATGAAGTGGATCTTTAAAAAGCAAAATCGGATCTACCGAAATATCGGTCGTACAAATTCGTAACAGGTGTAGAAATATGCGGAAAAAATTCTACTTTATTTTGGTATAAATTTCAAATTTCTGCGTAGGATAGAACGCAAAAAATCCACTAAAAATCGATCGATAAAAAGTTAATTTCTGTGTTTTTAAAGACAATGAAAACAGATTTCCATTCACCGGAAGGCAACTGTCGTCATCTCTCGACATATCGGCGCGGGAGAAATTTAAGGGGAGGAAAGTCTAATACGAAATTTAAACTTTTTAAATATTAAATTTTTCGATTAAATTTTTTGACATCCGGGCTGGAAATTTCTCGCAGATTTCATACATACCCGGTTCAAAGAGATAGCTTCATTACGAGCTGAGATATTAATTATTATTTTATTAATTCCTTTTATTTCCATCAAATGCCAGATTAAGATGGAGGCACGTGCTTTTTTAACGGAGATTTCATTTAAATTAGGAAATCTAACAATTTGCGTGGGGTGTTTCGACGGCGCGCTATGAGATAAGTATTAATTATTCAATATGAAAAAGTTTATAGGTTTATAAGTGTTCATCCCACTATTTCCGAATAGCAATTTCAGGAAATATCTTAAATTATTGTTTAAGACCGCCACTCGATGTGTTCGAAACTTTAAGATACTTTATAACACATAAGGAAAAGTGTAAAAAAGAATGGAGTGTGATATTTCGAGGAGTGGAGGGGGGAGACTAGATTTATTTATTAAATCTTAGCGTTTGTTATCGCAGAAAATGTTTTAAATTGTTGGTTAAGACTGCACCGCCACCCTCCCGACCATGTATCTACGGAGAGATTGAGCAAAGGAGTTTCGTTCAGATATGCTTTTGTTAAGAATAGAGTGCGCTCCCTGGGGGTGGAATGCGGAACTAACGTAACGCGATTTTGTTAAAATTAGGAAATATAACAAGGCGATCCGTTTGCAACTTTAAGATACTTCATGACACATAATAAAAAGCTTGAAGTCATTTTTCTCCAAATGACGTTTTTGGGCATAACACACACGATATTTCAAACTTCTGAATATTTTTTCATGACATATTTAAAACATATATTTCATGTTATTCTGTATAAACTGAACCTAAAATTACATTTTTATTGTTCAAAAAATATTTTTTTATATGTTTATACTGTTGAAATTTGCATTAGCTAAATGCAACTTTTTATTAAAAATATAAAGATGCTTTAAATATAAATTTATTTAGGCTCTGAGTCTAAGTTCAGGGTAATTAATACAGCTTGAAGTATAATTAGACATGAAAAAATTCATTCTAGTTCCAAAATTTATTTTGTAATCATGCAAGTAATCTGTTGTACCAATTTTCTGCTCGACAAATGTCTCACAGTTTGGAGTGCCCTATAAATACTAATTCTGCATCTTGCAATTTTTTAAGTTTATGAAATGAAAGAACATACTTATATCTTTTAATCTTATAAAAAAAATTGTGTTTTTAATTTATATACATTTTAAGATATTAAATGTTGAATATGGTCTTTTTTTTTTTTTTTTTCATTTCTTCCATTTTTAAGAGTCCTGAGACCCCTTAACGTAAAAAAATTTGATAAGTTTTTTTTCTGAGAGGACAGATGCTCTCTTTTTACCCTCATTGGCTACTGCTGATGTTACCCTAACCAATTAAAAGTACTTTAATGTGACCATTGGTCAAGAAAATACGCTCAGCTTTGAAAGAAAAAACTAAGCTTTACTAGGTTTTTTAAATTACATAGATATTAAATTCCTCAAAACCTAAAAAAAAACGAACTTAATATTTTCTATTATGTATACAAATATATGTATAAAAATAAATAAATTATTTTTTAAAGATGGCCTTCATGTCGTTAAAAAAATATAAGCTTTACTATGTTTTTAAAACAGATATTAAATTCCTTAAAAAACAAACTTTATATTATATTTTCTGTTATGCATACAACTTAATAAATACAATACTTTCCAGTGATCTATTATCCGATTTGTTTTTCCTATGTGCGCTTTTCTCACGTGATTCCAGTATCTTATAGAAATGTTTATTTTAATTTATTTTGTTTAGTTTAAATATTTAGAATAATTTATCTGGAAATTCCATGATGAAACCAAAAATTGCAAAAAATTCGACTTCAATCAATTGCTTAATATAACAACAACAACAAAAAAAAAAAAGTAACAAACTACACAGTAAAAAATAACGGTGAAAATTACAGCAAAAAACACCGTTATTATTTCCCGAAAACTAAAAAACACACTTCACAGCCTTTTTTGCTGTTTTTTTCAAAGCGCCCTCTACTGGCCGAATCGCGAAAGATTCGTATTGGAATATAAACATCACAGATTACTCTATTATAAACATTTCGATTTCAAAAATAAGCATCCTGGACAAGAATCAAGTCGAAAAGATATCAATTTTCAGTATCATTATTGAATTCCCCCCCCCCCCCCAACCCGCTCTTTTGAAAAAGCAAAAAAAAAAAAAAAAAATCTTTTACTGGAAGGTTTCTCGGTCTCTGCGCTTGCGTCGTTGAACGATGTCCACTCCTCTGCTGAGACGAAGACGAAAGAAACAGAACATGCAGTGTCAGTGTCAGGCAGCCGTATTCCCATGTTGTTCCGTGAAAATGCAAGTACAGTGCCTACGGCCGTATTCTCCCCTCATGCGGAATCGGAATATCGTACTGAATTCAGTGATTCCGGTTGTTATTCCGAAGATGAGCGATTCTCCCCTCAAAATTCGGAATTCAGGCATTTCAAATATCCGGAATATCTCTTACGTTTTTCCGGCTGCTCAGAGGCAGGTGGAATATCGTTCGGAAGGCCGGAATCATGTAATGGCGGATGTAAACAGTTTTTCTTTATGTATTTTCATAAACTATATCTTACGTTTTAAGTGATAAATCACATTAGATATGAATAATTTTTTTATTCATACCTGTTTTGCGGTCAAAATAGGAATATTTTTCAGCAAATTGGTATGTTATAAATTTTATTTTCTAAGTAAAAGTTTGCTTTATTTTGTAATATGGTAAAAAGAAATTATATTTTAGATTCTGTCTCCTTTCCACCCCGTATACTTTTTTGTTTACAGATTTGTTGATGAAGTAAATTATATATTTCATTCAATTTAAATATTGATGTGTCACCAGAATTGTTTAAATGACTTGTTAATATTTTGTAGTATTTGTTTAACATATCCATCTTTCTTATATAATTTGAAGATTTTTAGGTTTTTTTTTTTTTTTTTTTTTTTTTTTTAACTGAACTTAATATTTCTGGATTTGTAGCTACGTATAACTTAAAAACCTGTGCTTCAAGTATGTATACATACATACTCGTGTAATATTGTGTGTTGTTTTTTATTATTATTCTTCAAATGTACTCCAATAAATTACAAAGTAGCCTCATGTTTTTACATTTCAGTGCTTAATAAGCCTTGTGTCCGACAGTTTCGCATTCAAACTTTCATGTGATAAATTTGATTAGTGAATTAAAATGCCCTCATGTTGTAGAAGCTTTGTAAGTTTTAAACTAAAAAAAGCTATACAGCCTTGCTATAAGGCCTTTTTGCATTATCAGTAATAGCCGCAAAGATTCTGCTAGTATACATGGTCCTATATGATTCTTTTATTAATACATGACTATTTGTGTGAAAAAGCGTGATAACTAAAATTTGAGATTCTGCCTTTTCTCAAAACAAATTTTCTGAGTTCTCGAATTGCATCAATATAATTGGTCTGTTGGTTGTTTTATACTTTTAAATGTTCATGTTTCGTGTTGATGATTGCAGACAGAGGATTTTTATTATTTATAAAATCACTAATTGTTATATCTACATTAATTTCTTGTAAAATTCAGGCAAGATTTATTTATGCAATTTGTTATTGGATTACTAAAATCTTTTCTTACTTCCACATGGTATGTTTCTCTATTTTTGATTTGGTTTTGTCTATAGTCTCTTGTTAGTAACTTATGCTTAACTTGCTGTATACTCATTAAATAATAATTTTCTGTATTCTGTGATGAAAGAATACCACCTGCTCTTATTTTGCAAATTTTTTTATACAGGGCCAGCCAAGTATAGGATCTGGTGGTGTTATATTGTTTTGAGGCTTTTTTTTTCTCTTTAAACTTGTCATTAGTAGTTCAGTTATTCTTTTTATGATTTTACAATGTTTAATGGAATCTTGTATTTTTTAAGAAACAGAAAAATATTTCTTAGATGATGAAACACTTGTATTGCAGTTGTAATATTTCTTATTTTCTTTTTCAGTTGAAATGTAACCTGTAAATTGAATCTTCAATTTTTTGTCCACTGTGAAATATGTGCAAGAGTCTATAGGATCCAAATGGCAAGAATTACGACTTAGTGTCCAGCTGGTACCACTTTTAAAAGCATTAAGAGGTGTTATTTGTTCTCTGCTTTTGAGTGTGTATCCAGCTAGATTGAAATTTGGAAAGTGCGGAGTTTTGATGCCAATGGACAACATTGATTTATGACTCTTGGCTGTTTGCAAGTTGTTTTTAAGCCAAGGATGTTTAAGGATCGTCACCAAACTCCTGTTCAAGTAAGAAATAAGACTAAAAAAAGCATTTATTATTGGAATTTTAATCGTGCTATTGTATATAATTTAAAATTTATCTTCTTTGTTTACAGTTACAAAGATTAAATATTTGGTAAGTGTTTGTTTTTTTAAATTGGTATTTTTTGCATTGAATTTAAATGAATTTTAATATTTAACTGTATTTTACAGATATATATGAGTATGTATCCCTCAACTACCCCTCCCCTTTCTACTTTTTAAAAATTCTTTTGCAAATTTAAAATATGAATAATTAATTAATTAATGTACTTACTTTAACATCAGTTGCATTTAATTTTTATATGTAAAACATAAGCATAGCAAGAGGCTATTTGAGTCCCATGAAAACACCCGTTCACTAATGTTAATCCAATGGGAGAATTTTTTTAAGATATCTCGTTTGCATTTGAACATTTTAAAATTATTATTATTTATTTATTTTTGGATAGCTGAGGTAAATCTCCACAAAGGCTGTTTTTTACTTTTGCTATATTGATTGCAGGTTTTTCTTATGAAGAGGCTATCATTTCTGAAAGCGGTTCTGAAAGTGAAAGTGGCTTAATTAAAAATACTTGTAAACAAAATTGAAAAATGGTCTATGTTGTATAGATCTACCTCAGCTATCCAATGCCAAAAAATTTGAAAAATATTCAAATGCAAATGAGATATCTTAAATTTCTCCCATTGGATTAACATTAGCAAACAGGTATTTTCACGTGGCTGAAGTAGCCTCTTAAGGCTCCGCTTCACAGAGCCTCTAAGCTTTCGTAGTTAATGTTAAACCAATGTAAAACTCCTATAGTTATATCTCATTTGCATTTAAAGATTTTCCTAATTTTTTTTTTGCACAAGATACTTTAAGCCTTTTCTGAGTTAAGTCAGTTTGAACTTTTTTGTTTTGTTTTGTCATTCAATGGTAAAATAGGATGAAATTCTGGTTCGACAAAAACTGAGGTACTTTTCCATAAAAAGCTTTAAAGAGACTGAAAAACAAGCATCTCTAGAATTTGAAAAACTAATCTCATTTCATGAAAGTTCAAGCTTTATAAATATAATTTTCTTTTAATTCTGCGCAAATTAAAATAAGCGTGATTTGCATTGGAATTAAAAAAAAATCTTGTGAAAAAGCAGCATTTTGCGTAAGAAATCCGCCCCTACTGGTTAAGGGGGAAGTAGTAGGGGTGAAATCCGTGTGGGTGGGATGGAATTGTGCTTTTGGGGAAACTTCGCACCCCCTGCCTCTCCCGATCGAGGACTCAAGAAAGGTGTCCTATTACACTCTTATCTCCTAGGTTTTTCTCCCGTGAAAGAAAACGTTCTTACCATGGATGTAGTTTTATAAATAGAATTTTCAGCGTGGTCAACAGTGGTCAGAAAGAGAAAGCATTTCTTGTTTTTTAGTTGACATATGCGAGTGTGAAAATTTTACTTTCCAATAAATGTGTGTTTATATATTTTTTATATTTTAACAGAAAATGTTGAGCTATATGTTCATTTACTAAATAAATGTCATTCATATACTATATTTTTTAAAAAATGAGCTACCGATATAAAAAGCAAAAAGACAGCATCTTACAATAACTACCAGAAGAAAAAAAAATAGAGGCAAAAATCTTGCAACACGGAGAAAAAGGGAAGTGTTTAGTTGTTAATTCTATTAATTTATTAATTTTAAATAATATAGTCTAATTTGATTTTGGCGAGCTTGGATGTAACGAGTATAGGTTTTAATGAGCAAAAAGAAATCTTTTGTTGACTATAAACAGACATAACAGAAACTGTGCTATGAAATAAAATAAATAAATAAATATAATATTACTGCTATTACTAATAACAATAATAGTAGTATTAATATTAATTAATAATGTTAAGAAGAAAAATAAATACATATAATAATAATAAATAAACAACAACAACAAAAAAATAATAGTAACTTTTAAAGATCTGTTTAATTTCTTATCCACATCTAAATCAATTTTATAGAGTTTTATCCTATTTATAAATCTAGAATTGAAAAGAAAAAATTATGATAAATCTCAAGGAGGCATCAATAATATATAAATAGAAAATTGTGTCAATCACAATAATAATTCTGCCTTTTGATAAATAAACGGAACTTTTACTTATTTATTTTAAACTTGACTGAAATATAACTCTGTTATAACGCGAAAATACTGTGGATTCGTTCTCGTTATAACCAAGTTTGTCTGTATTAGAAATATACTATGATTTCATATGTGGTTTGCATTAATGTTTTGAAATTCAGAATTTTATAACACGCACACATGTATATAATTATACAATTAACGTTTACGCTCGTTATATTTTAACCAGTAACTAACTCGCAAAATCAACTTTAATAATAATAATTGATAATTAAATTTTCACACACACACGCATATGTGTGTGGGCATTTTCCGTTATAAAAATTTTTTCTGATAAATTTCTTTCTTATGAAATAAGTTCCTGCAGCAGGATTAATGTTTTGCATATTCTAAAAATCAGTGGCGTGGCGTGAAAATTTTCGGTGGTCATCGCAATTATTTAAGTTTGTGGTGAAAAATTATTAACTCTAAAATTCAATGGTTGAATGTTCAAAAAAGAAACTTTAAATCTTACCTTCACTTATACATGAACTCCAAATGTTCTGCTAAAACTGGATCGTAGAGTTTTAAAAGCTTATTAAGAGTTTTAAAATATTGCTTGGTCATCGCCGCATCCAGCGATGACCGGACGCCACGCCACTGCTAAAAATGTAAACACACTCTCCAGAAAAAGAAAAAAAAAAAAAAAAAAATCACCAAAATAAGTGGAAAATAAAAAAAATCATTGTCTGCAGATTTATCCTTTCTTTGCGATTTTCAGAAAATTCAGTGGCGTATCGGGGATGGAAGATAATGATATGTATCCCACAGAACGTAAATATAAATAAATGTAATACATGTAAGAGAGAGATGTAGCAGAAGATATTCGCACAGGAAAAAGAGCCGCTCTTTCCAACACAGATCTCTTTTATGATAGCTAGCAGCATACAGTAGAGGTCTGCACGGGCCGAAATATCCAGGCCCGGGTCCGGCCCGACTCATAGAAAAAAATTCGGCCCAGCCCGATACAGAAATTAAAAGTTCGGTCCGGCCTGTAGAAAAAAATATTGGCCTCGCCCGGACCGGTAAAAACTTAAATTTTCGGCCCGAGCACCGCCCGGCCCGAAAAAAGTAAAAATCTCGGCTCAACCCGTGGGAATTTCTATAAAACATTGATTTTTACATCGATTTGGTTAAAAATTTGTCTCGTACAAGGAGTTCTGACCAAAAATATTTATCTTCATTTTTGTAGAAGTGTCGCAGGCTGCGATATTTATTTTTTTAATGAATCTCTATTTCTTGTAAGTAAATGTTTCAGTTATCATTAATATTATTAATCCATATTCCATGTATTATGTACTGAAGTGTTAAAAATCTAAAAAATGCTATATAGTAAAATCTTCTAAGACGGAATTGCACAGAAAAGAAAAAAAAATGCGTTGTAGCCAAGTTCCCTTCTTAGCAAGTGTAAATGTATTGTATGTATTAGTATAACGTATTAGTATATTAATTTTGCATGGAACAGCACGTTTCTCAGTTTAAAACAGGATTCCGTCATAGGCAGGTTCCTTTTCACACGTTTTACTATATTTTAATTTAGCTGTATTTTAATAACAGTGGATATCTACTATTCTTTAAAAAGAATAAATTTTAATGTTTAAGTTTACAATAATGGCGATTTAAAAAAGCATGCATATTTTTCAAAAATTTTTAGGCCAGGCCTAATTTTACTGACTTTTAAATGGACAAGGCCACGCTGTGACAATGATTTTCATACGTGCTGGGTCAAAAGTAGGACTGAAAATTTTGGGCCGTGAAAAGTAGGAATGAAACCAGGCCCGGCTATGTGCAGAAAAAATAAGTTTGGCTCGGCCCGAAAAGAGTGGAGACCAAGCCTGGCCTGACCCGAGTGCCGTGAGTGAAAATAGGCCCGAGTTCGGCCCGTGCAGATTTTTAGCATACAGTGCGTCTCAAAGCTTGAAATAGAATACCTTTTATGAATGCAGAAAATCGTTGAGGAAAGAAAAAAAAAAATGAAGTAAAAATCGCAGAACAAAATTTTCTATTGTGAGCCAAAATATTGTAACCTTATTTTTTTCATAAAAAAAAAAAAAAAGCGCCATTAAAAATCGCTAAAAATCACAATAAAACTCAGTAAAGCTTCAAAAATCGAGGAAACTAATCTTTTTTTAGGCTAAAAGTTTGAAATCAATTTCAGCTAATGGTAAAATTCACTGTGAAATGCGAAAAAACTCTAGAAATTCCATAAAAATTTCGCGAACAATTAAAAAAATCGCTGTACAAACTCTGAATAAACTTTCTTCAAAAGAAGACTAAATTTACTATTTTGAGAAGACTGAAACCGCTAATAAACCGAACTGTTGCTAATATGGAAGATCTCTGAGAAACATGAAAAAATGCTAAAAATTGCATAAGAGATTAAATTTAAAAAAAATCTGAATTCCGAAATTGGGTTTCGAGATACATAACTACATACATGGAGATACCTTCTTACCAAATTCTGTACTTCTGTGTGCAGCAGTCTCTTTAGAATGCATTCGACAGACACACACAACGAATGCATTCTACTTTCCTTATTATTAGACTAGCTGATTCGCTGGGAGTCGCCCAGGCCCGTCAAAATATATCACAAAACGCAAAAAAAAAAAAAAAAAAAAAAAAAGACAAAAAAACTAAAAATCACGAAAAATTAAAAAATCCCACGAAATCCGAATAAACTTTATTGAGAAGAGAAAAAAATTACTATACTGAACTAGAAGATTGAAACCAGATACTTTTCTAATTTTACCACAGCAAAAAAAATCTTAAATATCGAAAATCGCAGCGGACAAAAATTACTATATTTTGATAAAAGGTTAAAACAAGATTTCTTCCATGAATGTCGAAAAAATCTGTGCAAAATGCAAAAAAACTTTAAAAATTCAAAAACATTAAAAAATTGCGGTACGATATCCAAATAAATTTATTGCAAAAGAAGACAGAATTTACTATATGAGATCAAAAAATTAAAAAATTGCTACAGATCGCGAAGAAACGTGAAAATCGTAGCAGTTTCAAAAAATCATGTAGGACAAAATTTACTGTATTAGGATAAAAGTTATCTAATTCTTATTACGAATGTAAAAAAATCGACATGAAACGTAAAAAAAAAGCTAAAAAGCGCAAAAGCATCAAAAATTGCTCAAGAGAAAATTTACTACATAAGGCTAAAAGTTTGAAACCGAATTCCTTTTCCGAATGTCAAAAAAATCGTGGTGGGACTAAAAATCGCTAAATATTCAAAACTTGCTGGAGACAAAATTTACTATAATGGGGTACAACATTGTAGTCGGAATTCTTTGATAAATGACAAAAAAAAAGGAAAAAAAACAATAAAAATCTCAGAAAATCACTTAAAATCGCATTGAATGTCATATTATAAACCCCAAAAGATCAAAAATCGCCCAGGAGAAAATTTATTATATAAGGTTAAAAGTTTGAAACAGAATTTCTTTTCAGAATGTCAAAAAGCCCCACCAGTGACTGAGAGGTTCTGCTCTCAAAGCTGGTAGATGGGAAGTGCTGGGTTCGATCCCAATCGCGCCCGTCGGCCTAATCGTTCGGAGTTTTCGTGGTTTTCTTCGAGCTATGGATTTCCATGCGTAAATACGGGTTAGGTTCCCTTAGAAAGACCCCCCACGAAGGGCACTCCCCCCTCGGGCCTATATCCCTAGTGTAGATAATCGGCCGTCAAAATCAACCAACCGAATGTCAAAAAATCGCGTCCGTTTATTACGATACGCGTACCGTTCCAGCGCTATTTAGGGTTTTCGCATGCGCTGAGCATTTTGCGACGAAAAAAAATGGACGTTGCCATTCGAAAATTTCGAGTTTCTGTACCTATAACCGTAACCGTGAGCGCCAATTTGTTGCCATTCACAGAATCCCGAGCTCATACCTCTGAATAACTATATCTGAATTTTCATCTCGATCGGTTTAACGGAACGGCCGCTACAATTCCATATATCGGCAAAGTTTTTTTTATGACCACCCTGTATATATATATATATATATATATATATATATATTTATTTATTTATACTATATATATACAGAGAGAGATAGAGGGGGAGGGGGAGTTCGGGTATAATGGAATGCCATTTACATTTTTATTTGTAATTCAACATCAATAAAAATTGAGGTGCGTTAAAAATTAATAAGGAACAAATCTCTACTATTTCTTAACATATTTTAAACGTCTTTAAAATTTAAGAACACAATACATATAAATATTTAGCTTTAAAAAAAAATACACTTTTTTGTTAATGGCAGACAGATGGGTAATATAGAATAGAATCATGAGGAATATTAAAATTGCAAGAAAAAGCATTATTTTAAAAAATAACTAAAATTATTTAATAAGTAAACCTTATAAGTCCTCAGACCCTTTGAAAAATTGTTTTAATTTTTAGACTCGCCTTCAAACAGCTGTCTAGTTAATATTAAATATTACACGAACACACATTTTGAAAAGCACACTTCTTCACGCGTCAACAAGTTAGCATAGAGGAAAACTGATTAACTCAGCAATCAGTGGCGCTAACTTATATGTGCTCGTTTGGCGCGAGTCCACCCAATAATTTGATATCTGCGCTCACCCAATTTTCATTCATTTATTTTATTATTTATTTATGTAATCGCTGGAATGAAATTTAGTTTTATTGACGTTCTCGAAATAATTTTGTTTGAAAAATAGTAAAGACATCCATTAGATTTACAAAAACACTGAAAGTTCCCTTCAGCGGATGTATCATTAAATTTTTCTCAAAAACAAATTTCCTGTGTATTTTGTCATCTCATCTGTCTTAAATCGATAAAGCACTTAGGTGACTAAAATGTATGTTTTTCTGGATATTTATTTTTTTGTACTTTCAATTGTTAGTAATTTTTATGTTATTTATAATAAATACTAATTATTTTCTAAAAAGAATTTATGACAATATAATTTAATAAAGTCATTTATTAAATTATAATTACATTTTAATAATTTTATATTTTACTTAGAAAAACTATAATTTGACTTCGAAAATCATCTTTAGTCATTTGATCCTCTGCTAAAAAAATTGTATTATGTGTTATTTTACTCAATTTTTTGAGCTCACCCAATATTTTTCAAAAGTTGGCGCTTCTGTCAGCAATAAATATAACTGTTTATAAGTTAACATTATATTGAACTTGGTTAACGCCACTGACAGTGAGATTTTATAATTAATATGAATTTTATAAAATTTACCTTACAAAAAACTGCAAAAATTGAGAATAAGACTTTATTTAACCGTCGCTCCAACAACTCCATATACAAACAAAATAGAGTACTGTGCCTCATGGAAGCACTAGGAAGTTGTATGGCAGATTTACGCTTGGCTGTGCCAGATATTGAAGTATTCCATAGTATTCGACCATTCCATAATACCTGATCTTCCTCTCTTTCTTTCCATATATAAATATGTTGTAAAAATATGTTTTAATTTACTGTTTTTTAATCCAGTATTGTTTTTATATAATTATACCGAATTGTTTAATGATAACCTATATTATGCCACTCTTATTCATTAAAGTTTGTACTTTTTATTGTATTGTTTTTAAATCTATATGCTTTGGAGTTTTTTCTAAATTAATGTACACAATGTAGTACAAAATTTGTATGTTTTACTGTGCTGTTTCTTCTATATGCTTTGGAGTCTATTTCTAAATAGATGTCCATAACGAAAATTTTGAAAATATTGATGAGGTCTGCAATCTTGTGGTACTAATTTTTTTTCCTTTTTTAAAGGGCACATTGTCAGATATTCCATGCGTTTTGCTGTAGTTTTGTTCGTTTTCAATCCATATATGTAGTGTTATGTAATTAATTTATTATCTTATGTTACGTAAATACATTGTGTTGTGTAAATAATGCAGTTTAGAAAAAGCATTTTTCTAAAAATTAGGTCATTAATCAATAAAATAATACGGCTCAATATCTTTCCTAAATTTGTTCGCTATTGTATAATGTGCCAATTTTTTTAAAGTAATTATGTAGGAAATATCGTCAGATATCTCTATATCTCCATTTTGCTATCGTGATAATGTCGCCATTGTACATCGTTATAATACATGTTGTATTATCTAAATAATGATGTTTTTGAAAAACAATTATTTTCTTCTGTTGTAGCTTTCGAAACTCAATCAATGAAATCACATGTTGCTTCTCTTTTTATATCTCTTAACATTTTCGCTGTCATTTTCAGTTTGTTTAAAATATATATATATATACAATATATATAAATATATCCCAAATTCTTTTTTTCTAATGCAATGCGCCAGTTTTTCTAAACAATCAACTAGGAAATGTTCTCAGATATTTATACGTCTGCATATAGCATCCAATGCCTTCTTAGAGGCAGTTATTTCAAAGTTTTTAATCAATGAGATCACATTACTTCATTTTTTATATTTTTTCCACTATTCCCCCTGTCATTTTCAGCTGACATTTTGTAAACATTTCTCGTAAAATATTTCCCAAATTGTTTTTGGAATGTTCCAGTTTTCCCAAACAAACATTTAGAAAATATCGTCAATGTCGTCATCGAGATCATTGTGGTGTCATGTAAATAATGAAATTTTTGAAAAGCATATGTATTTTCTTTAATTACAGTTTGCCAGATATTTCCAAGTCCTTTATCAATTAAATTGGTTGTATAATAACTTTTGAATTTTTTTTTTGTTACTTTCAATTTACATTTAATAAATAAATATATATTTTTTTTAATCTGAATAGATTGTATTACTTATTTATGTTTACTTTAGTCTCTTCCTGACAATTAAATACTATTTGACCCTGTAAAGTTTTTTTTTTTTTTTTTTTTTAACCATTTAGAAAAATGGTTATTGTTCTCGTTAGGGTAGGAAATCAAAAGCATATCTGAATCTTTTGATTGGTTTAATCTGCATTTTATTCGTTTTCTGATTGATCTATATAGTAATCTGTATTTCCCTTTACTTTCAACAGAGATGGAGTACTTGAGTTGCCACTATGACAAAAAAGTAATAAAAACTACAAAAAAAAAAAAAAATTAATAACTCAGAAACAAATTGAGATACAGCTTTCAAACAAATTGCATTTAAAAGTACATTTTTTTTCTCTATGCGACGGTGTAATAAGTAATATTATGGGATATTTAAAAGTTTAAAAATGAAATTTCTTTTAAAATGATATCAGATTTCTTGGAAATCTGAGGATGGAAAAGCATTTTCCCGATTTGCCAATGAAATGCTTGGATAATACATAAGTTTCAGGTGGATAATACATAAGTTTCAGGTGGATAATACGCAAGTTTCAGGAAATCTGAGGAGTCGCAGGCGATGTTTGTCGTTTGCAATTTTTACGTGTTACTATTTACGTGTTACTATTAATGTTTAATTCATGGCGTACGTAATGTATGATCAACTCCGTGCGATTTTTTATGTCTTAAATTTTAGTCTTCGAAAAAGTCGTTTTCCAAATGGTCGTTGTAATTTGATAAATTGCTTTTTTTTTTTTTTTAATGGCATATTCAGCATTTTTATTTTATTTTTATCCCTTTGAAATATTTTATTTCTAAACTATTTGCATTTTATTCATTATTATTATTGTTTTATTACTAATTAAATTTTACGATTCATACGTGTCAACGGTGTGTATCTGAATTGGGATGAAATGTGTCTCTACTTTAAATTTGGTATCCTGCTCATGCATGTATATATGTCAAAATAGTAACTGCGATAACACACTAAATATTAAGTTTAAATTAATAATTATATTAGTTATTAAATTCAATATTTTTAATTATTAATTAATTAACATAAATAACTACCGTTAATTGATGATTGGAGAATGTTTCACGAGATCGTCGTAAGTTGATTAAAACTTTATCTCCAAAAATGTTTATTTTGTTTCATCTGGAAAATTGCATTCGAACACAAAACTCGAACATAGTGAAAACATAGTGAATTTCTTTATATAGTTTAAAAATTAAATAACAATGGTATCCCATCTATTCTAAAATATATGCATATTAGCCAAATATTAAAAATTCTGTGGCTGATTGATGGAATTTTTCTTCTTACTATTTGGGCATATATTATACACTATTTTTTCCTTTGTTTTTGAACAAAATGAAATAGAATTACTGCTTTTCGAAACACACCTGAAATTAATCTCCCCTTTCATTCTGAGGTCAAGAGATGACCCCCACAGAGAGGGGAGATTTTTCGCGCTACATTCAAAAGGAAAGATAACCACTGCCCTAAACTGATATCTGACCATACGGAGGGTTGATCTGACCCTATTGAAATCGTCCTCTATTTCAATTGGAGGATTTTCTGTCAATCACTGGTACATTGTTGACGCCTCCAGAAACTTCTACAAGACGTGCTTTTTCTGAAAGACGAAAATAAATTTCTCTGCAGCGGGTCCTTAAGAGCTCACACTATCACGGGAAGAAAGGAAAACACTAATGTTTATATGGGGTCTTTATTTTCAAATTTCTCATTTGAATTTTAATATTTTTGGGCATAGGGTAGTTGAGGACGATCTATAACCAGGCTAGTTTTTACTTTTTCGATTTTGGTTATAGTTTTCTTTTTTATTTCTTTTTATTAGGATAGTTTCAATTTCAGAACCGGTTCCAAAAGTGAAAGTAATTGTTTTTAAATCTGAAACCAAACTCGAAAAAATAAAAACTAGCCTGGTTATAGATCGTCCTCAGCTATTTTTGAAAATAATGCCCCTATAGATTTAACATTTTCCTTTTCCCCGTGATTAGTGTGGGCTCTTAAAAAGGTTACTTCAATCACGTGAAATCACCCATTTGCTAATGTTAATCCAATGGGAGAATTTTTTTAAGATATCTCATTTGCATTTGAATATTTTTAAATGATTTTTTTTTTTATTGCAATGGATAGCTGAGATATATCTACACAACAAAGACCATTTTTTGATTTATTTTACAGGTATTTTTAATTGGGCCACTTTCACTTTTTGAACCGATTCTGAAATTGAAACTATCCTAATACCAAAGAAAAAGAAAACTGTAACCAAAATTGAAAAAGTAAAAACTAGCGCAGTTAAAGATCGTCCTCAGCAATCCTATGCAAAACAATTATTCAAAAATATTAAAATCAAAGGGAGTAATTTGAAAATGCCCCCATAGGATTAACATTAATGTTCTCATTTTTTCTCATAACTGAAGTAGCCTCTTAAGAGCCTACACTAGTCACAGACAGAAACACTCAAGCTAATGTTATTCTTATGAGAGGATAGTTTACAGATTTCTCAACTTTTATTATACATTTGTAGTTTTTTGATTTACTTTTTTTATATATAAGGATAAATTCACTTGTGGAACCAGTTCTGAAAATGAAACTACCCTTATAAAAAATAAAAAGAAATGTTCTCGGTTAAATTGATGGCACTGAGCTCACAGGCTATTCACACTAATTGTATATTATACTCTTATTTTTTCAAAGATTAATGTCCCTTGAAAAATACTTCAATTTTGTTGTAAGTGAGGAAAAAAAGGGAAATCACCTTTAGAATATCGGTTTATAAAGTTTTCATATTAAGTGCAATATTTTTCAATTTCTAATTTATATTACTTTTAAAAATATTTATCAACAATAAGTCGACTATTTTGAAAACATTAGATATACATAAAAAAATATCGGATATTTTTGATATACAGCACAGGACCCATTATCCGGAATTCCAAAATCCAGAAGGACCCGAAATCCGGAAAAAAAAATTTTGAAAATTTTCTAAATTTGTAAATTTTTACTAAAATTTTGAAATTCCTGAAATTTTTCAAAAATTTTACAGATTCCTATCTTTTTTTTTTGGTCTATTGTGTTGCAATGTGTAACCACTAAAATATGTTACATCAGTGATGGGGGAACATGGTGCCCCCCCCCCCCCAAAATTAGAAAAAATCATTTTTCTGTCAAATTTTAATTTAAAATTAATTTATATTATGATTCGTTTTTAAAAAAAATCTTCAGATATTTCACTCCCTACCTCTCACTTCGACAAAACATTATGGCTACACAATTGTGTTACTTGAATCAGGGTTGATTCTGAGTAAAAAAAAGAAAAATAATCTGAAACTCACAGCAAATTTTTTGAAAGTTTACGGAAGGGGGGACCTCCTCGGCACTAATTATGCGTTTTTTCTGCAATCCTTTAACGAAATTCGCGTTTTTACTCGATCTTTTGACGAAGTTAAGGGTTTTTTTGTGATCCTTTGAAGAATTTTTTTTTCGCAATCTTTTGACGAAATTTGCGTTTTTTTTTTCGCGAGATTTTGACGAAATTTGCATTTTTTTCCCGCGATCCTTTGACTAAATTTGCGTATTTTTCGCAATTCTTTTACGAAATTTCGTTTTTTTGCAATCTTTTGACGTAATTTGTGGGTTTTTTCGCAATCTTTTGACGAAATTTGCGATTTTTTCGCGATCTTTTGACGAAATTGTGGGGGGCTTTTTCGATCCTTTAAAGAAATGGTTTTTTTTTCGCTATATTTTGACGCAATTTGAGTTTTTTTTGCGGTCCGTGGAGGAAATTTGTGTTTTTTCGCGATTCTTTGACGAAATTTGTGTTTTTCTCACGATTTTTTGCCGGAATTTAGGAGGACCCGAAATCCGGAAAATTCCAAAATCCGGAATGCCTTCGGTCCCGAGGATTCCGGATAATAGGTCCTGTACTGTATTCAAAAATATACAGTGAAACTCGTTTAAGATACGAATCAAGGGACCGAGAGCATTTCGTATCTTAAGCGGGATCGTATCTTATCCAGATTTCATAGATTCTTGAGTAATAATGCATATAAAGCCAATGCACATTGCTATTAACGTATTTTAGCCATTTATAACTCTCATTTTACCCATTTCTAACGATTTTTAGATATTCTAGGAAATTTGAGTTTAAGATTTGCAATAAAGAATAACTTTATTTTACTCCAAAAATTCAGCGTTTGTACAATAACAAAATTAAAATGCCTTTATGCAATACTCTCAGTCAAATTTAAAAAAAAAAGACGATAAAACGAAATTTTTGTTAATCTTTAGAAAACAGAAACTAACAAAATTAAAGTATGTGCGGTAGTTTTAGTTTGTTGAAGAAAAGTCATTTTTTAGTTTGGTGAAAGTCAAGATGGATTGTGGTGGTCGAGATTTTATGACGAAGTTTTCTGCCTTGTTGATGTGGTAGAAAAAAAATCTTCGACGGAGGGACCAGCATCCATCGAAGAGGCGTACATTCGAAGTAAGCTGAACGAGCTCATTACAGATGCGAATGATGGTATGGCTGGTACACCCGTTTCTTCATCCGCGTCGTCTTCTGATGGTCTAGGTTCATCGGAACTTTTGACGTCCGCAATTATATCCGCGATAGAACAAACTTCATTTGTTACAACCTGATCGTCAATTTTGTCAAACGAGTCCCAATCTTTGCATTCTTCTTGATCCTGCTCCTCTTCTGCAATGTCAACGTTTTACAAAATGCCGTCGACGTTAAAGGCTTTACAAGAGCAGTTCTCAATGGTAGTTGATGTTACGTCTTCCCAGGACGCACTCAGGAAATGCATGGCATATAAGAGGTTTACAAGTTGGGCAGAACAGGACCTTTTCGCGATGATCTATTTGATGTAGATGACGTACAACGAAACAACTTTTGTATTTAATTTTGAGAACATGAATTATGCCTTGATCCATGGATTGAACCACGCTAGTCACATTGAGTGGAAAAGACTAGCTCAATGTTTCGTAAACTGGGGATATCCTTGGGATGGACGAGACAGTTGTCGGCGAGACACAATACTTTCCTAGACTCCTTTTTCATTCGTTCATCGAACTTGCGGATCCACTTAACGAATATATAGTTTGTCATTCATGCTTTGGCCTGAATTTCATAATCGCAGGGCAGATTTTTAACATTTTTTTTTATCATTTTAAAACAACGAAGATTCCGAGACTTGCCGATGACGAGGGGTTTTAATGTATCCGTTCCGCTTATATCTGATCCAACGGGAACAGTGATACGTCCTTTGCTCAGTTTTTCACCATAACATTTCTCACCCTTAAACGCCATTGTTTTATCAGGCATTAATTAAAAAAAAAAGTCCATCTCGTCGACATTGTAAATATCGCATATTGAGTACTATTTCAATAGCGGCGTGAGCACGTTATTTTTCCAACAATTGACATCATCTACATTCAAGCTGTCGACTCTCTGCATACCTTCCTATTAAACTATTCCGTATCTTTGTCTGAAGCGGTCTAGCCAATTGTTGACAGGAGTGAAATCCACTCCAAGACGTATAGCAATTTCGCAGGCCAATGGACAATCCGTTAGTTGGGATGTTCGTCAATCGGTTTTGCGTGAACCACTCAAATAAAATCTTCTCCATTTCTTCATCTGCCACATTAATATTCATTTTGCCAGAGCCTCCAGCTGACGCACTATTTTCCAGTTTTTGTCTATTTTTTAACAGAGCTCGAAGTGTTGACTCGTGTATTCCCACAGATTTGGCAAAGACAGTCTTGCTTATCACATTCTCGGGGCGTCGTTATTTCCTTAAGACATCCAATTTTTCAGTCAAAGAAAACGCTTTTCTCTTTACTTTAAGTATTAGTACATAAGCCCCATTTCGTATATTAAGAGGGTTTCTTGACATCAAGGGACAGATTTTCTCCGTATATTAAGCGGGATCGTATCTTACGCGTACGTATATTAAGCGGGTAATTTTACACAGGTTTAATAGGCATTTTTCAAGGGACCGAAGATAATTCGTATCTTAAGCGGGATCGTATCTTAAGCGGGCGTATCTTAAACGAGTTTCACTGTATTTACGGACCCACCCTGGGTATAATTTTCATAATTTTTTTTGTTAACATATAAATGTATGTGTATAATTTTAGATTTATGCAATGTCAATTATTTTACAAAGTACAAGTGCAAGAAGAGCAGATACTGCTATTTCTGCTATTAGCTAATGAATTGACATTTGCAGTTTTTATTGTTTTATAATTACTAATTATAATTTTATTAATTATAAAAAATTAAGGTACTTTTCGGTTAGCAGGGCGCCAGTGTTATATATACATATGTATGTATACCTATATACACATATACCCCGTAGCAGAAATTTCTCCAAGTGTCTGCGACAGATAATTCAGGGGCAAAAAATAATCTGCAGGTAAAATATTTTTATAAATGGAGTATTAATTAATCAAACAATCACTTACCTGTAGTGTTTTTAGCCATTTTATAAATTTTTATTAATAATAGTCTTAACTTTTTGTATTAAGTAATAAAGAGCTAAACATAATACGAAGCAAAATAAAAATTCGATGAAAAAGAATCTGCAAAAGAGAAAAGAAAATCTGCGACGCCCATCTCCCATCTCGAACTTTCTGCTACCGGGCACATATATATGTATATTTATACATATATAAAAGCTATATGTATACATATATATATATGTGTGTATATATACATATGTATATATAACACTGGCGCCCGGCTAACCGAAAAGTACCAAAATTAAATTATGCTTCTTAATGTCATCAAATTAAAGGTTTAATTGTTTTGGAAACCTATAACTCTTGATAGACAATCAGTACCTTAAATCAAGATTGAAAATCAGATTTTTTTTTCTTCTATTTTACACTTTACTTTTGAGTATATTTTGTTATACTGAAATAGTTGAGTTATTTTTCTTATAAACATTCATATAGGTTAAGTATTGATATTAATTAAATACAGTAGAACCTCGCTAATCCAAACTAATTGGGACCAGTGGCTGTTCGTATTACAAAAAATTCGGATTACCCAAAATTTCGATAAAAATAGAAGCAAAATAAAAATGCGTGCTAAAAAAGTTATAAGTAGTAGTACAGTAAACATCCTGTAATCCGGAATCCTAAGGTACGGCATGACTTTCGGAATAGTATTATTTGTTTAATCACTCCTGATGTCTATAATAATCCAATGGAACTTCAGAATGAGGAATTATGTAACAACTCATTACAAATAGTTCAAAATCGCGATTCTGTAAATACCTGAGTCACCATGTCGAGTAAGAAGGAAGAAAAAACATTTCTGTAAATAATTTGCGAAACAAAACTGTTGAAAGGAAAAATATATTTTTATCATCTAAATTAAATACTTTTTGCATTTTAGAAAAGAATTTTATAATGACTAGCAAACAAACTGATATTCAAGATTTCTTTTACGATGGCTTCTACGAGTAGACCTACAGTGCACGTTTTTATTTTATATTTGCTTACATATATTGTACTTTTACATTATTCGGTATTTTTTAAAATTATTTTCAAGCTATTTAAAGAATGAAAAACATGCTTTACTGCCTTTTTTTGTTTAATTCTAACTTCTACATGACATTCATTCTGTAATTCAGAGTATAAATATAGAAATTTCATAATCCGGTATACTTCAAATCCAGTAATTTTCGAATATAAAATCGGTTCGTATTAACCGGAATTTCGGATCAGTAGGGTTCTACTGTATTTATATTTACCAATATCTATGTACTCATAGATGACTACAAGTAAAAATATAGTATGATTACGTATTTAACCCCTTGTGGACAAGCGACCGGTATTCATGCCGCGTAAGGTGTTCAGAATCGGGGATTATTCTCATCAGTAAATTTTTATTGTAAATTTTGTCTTATTTAATACGAGCATTTTGCCCATTCAATTAGGCAAAAAATTCTGGTTTAAAAATCCGGTGATTAAAGATTAAAAATTCTGTAAAAGACGCTCGTCCTGAAGGGGTTAAAAAATATGCATCGTCATAACAATTACATAGCCTAGGATTTTTCTCCAGGAAATGTTTTTCATCAATTTATTCAAAAAAAAAAAAAAATTGTTTAATTGTTCAAAAATATAATTTTTCTGTTGACTATTTGAGACTGTCTGTTAATTGTTGAATATTTTGCTGAACTATATTTTTAAAACTATGAACAAAAATCCAAATTTGACTTTAACCTTCTCGTCACCCTGATCCTCATATGAGGCTACTACTTCGAATTGCAATATTTGAAAGAAAAAAAATATTTTTGTTAATTCCAGCACCTAATAGCGATAGCATATGTCGATACATTTACTATTATGACTTTACTTATGCTTCAGCATTTAATAATAATAATATTAATAAAAGTTTTATTAATTATTAGTAAACCGTTGGCGTTTCTTTAATTCAAACATATGTTTCACTCTTTACATTTAAATTAGGGACTCCTTTTTCGAATTAGTAATTTGTGATAAGAAATAAAAAATACTACTAAATTTTTTATGTTTCTTTAATCTGGTTGTAATACGACATTTTCCAAACGTCTTAAAAAATTCTTCCTTAGACTATTTTTATATGAAAAATGTGCAACATAACTACATTCGTTAAATTTCAGTAAACTGTAACTTCTGTGATTTCGATAGCTACTTTTAATTTTGTTACAGTAAAAGTAATTTTTCCCAAAATTGGAAAAAAAAATTGGTGCCGAGAGGGTTAAGAGAAACACCCTAAGTTCTTGATTAAAAATATATTGTAACCCTAATTTCCTATTTAAAAATTGTTTAACATGACTTGTATTATCAACTCTAAATATTTGTTCTTCTAATTAGGAATACATATATATATAAAAGAGTTTTTTTTTATTATAGATACGATGTATAGAAACTAATTTAAAGAAAAGAAATAACAGACATAATTAATATAGCGTGCAACATTTCAAGACATGATAAAAGGATTATTCCCTTTTTCAGTAGAATTTATTTTTTTGTAAGAAAGAGGGGGGGGGGGGGATATTCGTGTAACATGTACACAAAGAATGCATATTTCTGCTATTGCTATTTATTCACTTTAGCTCTGAAGAAAGGAAGTTTTATTTTGAAATCTATAAATAGCTATGTGTTAAATTAATAATACATGCTGTGCTTTCCTTTGCATTGTTTTTTACATGTCGCATAGTAATCATAATACAAAAGTATTTTTATTTGTTTTACCAGTCATTAGAGCTTTGGGGAAAGGGGGGGGGGGAGTAATTTCTAAATCATTCTTTCCTCTGGCTGCAACAGTGCTTTTAAATGACTTAGATAATAATATATATGATTTTATTAATCGTTAAACAAATTAAAATCATAACCAATTTGAATGACTGAATAACTAAGTTGTAAAATCAGTGCTTCCAAGACTGCTATAAAAAGCTCAATTTTTTTTTATGTGCTGATAATTTGATGATATATATATATATAACCAAAATGTTTATTAAAATACATCAATATCTAGATTTATCAAATGAAAGTTAAATGAAAGAAAATTCATGTTTACGTAGATGCTACTATACAATATTATAATAAATTTCCAGTGCATACAATGAATACAAAATGCTGTCTTGACTAGTTGGGCTTTTCATTATGTTAGTTTTTACATGTCCATGTACTTATTAAACCTGTTGTATGTACATGTAAAAAAATGAAATTGTTTATTTTGTGATGAGTATCTGACAGATATTTTAACTAACATCTTCGAGTTTCTCTGAAAAATTACTAAGATACAGTGGCTTGCTACGCTGTACGTTACAGAAAAATCTGAGGAATGTATACCATCATACAGCTATAAGGTAAGAGTTTATAAAAAGAAAAGCTGATGATACAAAAAGCAAAGTATGCGGGTACATCCATTCATTACTCTTGTGACCATTACAGTAAATTTTCAGAAATATTTCCAATTATTTTATTATTAGGATAAAACATTACATAAAAAGTTATATACCATTATGTATCATTCACATAAAATATATCTAATTTGTTACAAAATTTTGATATATTACATAGACAAGTAAAGTGTTTTTTGTTACAAATTAGATACATTTTATGTGAGTAGAACACGGTGGTATTTAACTTCTATACTATCTATTTTATCCTATTTATATTTTGTAATAAAATAATTGTAAGTATTCCTGAAAATTTGCTCTAATGGTCATAGAGTAACAGTGCACATAATGTTCATATAATGTATGTTCTCATATAAAGTTCTTCAGATTTTTTTAAATGAAATATTTTTATTTTTTACAAAAATATTACTTACGATGAAATTTTAGAAATCATCTTTATTTTCCATCTTCAATGAATTTATTAGTTAATAATGCAGTATTGTAAATAAGCTCCCCCCCCCCCCCCTCCAAAAAAAAGAAAGAAAAGTAAAAAAAAATAAAGTAGTTTTATTGCTTTAAAAACATGAAGAATTTTAAATTAATAGCAAGCAATTATAATGACGATAAAAAAAAATAGATAAAAATTCAGCATTTATAAAATTATATTTTAATCTTAAAATAGTTTTCTTTTTCAACTCGAAATGATAAAAACTTTAAATTATAATAAAGTTTAATAGTCACTTCAATAAATTCTAATGTGAAAAGTAACATGAGTTACATGTAAAATATTGATTATCATAATTTTTTATAATCAAATCATTGTTGTCCTTGAATTAATCAGAACTAATTATCTAATCTTAATATCTAATTTAATCCTTGAAGTATTTTTTTCTCTATTCTGCTGCAATGGAAAAAAAAAGGAGGGGGGGGGGGGGAGCAATGATTGAGTTTTGACTATTAATGTCTTTTTTTTTTCAGTAATGAGAATTATTGGTACTTCTTAGTTATCCCGTCAACCAAATTGCTGTTTCCAAATTGTAAGATTAAATGCCAATAATGGCCAATAAAACCATTAATTCGACGTTTTAAATGTTTTACTAATTTATTTGCTCTTTTGTTATTTAAAATAAAAATTATGTCAATGTGTATAATTTGGCGAAACTGGTCGACAGAATAACTAAGAAGTACTGAATTATTATATTAAATAAGGGTCAGGTTCTTTTATATTTAAGTCAAGAGTACTACCATACTATTCTTTATTTACATGGACAATATCTGTATCTGAGTATCCATAAAGGAACAACTTTTTACTAATAAACTTTTATAGTGATAAATATAAGTTTTTATTAAAGTTTTATCAGTTGTAATTGTATTCAGTTTTTGTTTTTATTATAAAAAAAGAAAAAAAAACTTGGATGATAAAAAAAAAATCTCATTTAATATAGCTAATTTTCAACCAAACAGTAAATAAATATATTTAAAAAAGTGCAATTTAAGTGTATCTAACAATTGCCAATGAGATGTTTTGTTCCCAATTAGAGCACAGGTTGACATATTTTGTCAAGACAGGATCTTTAATGTAAACATTTGGTGTATTACAAAGTCGATAGATATTGTTTGCAAATTTTTGGCTTTGCAAAAAATTGCCATACCTGAAGAAAGCTATGACGCAGACACACACGCACAATATATACGTACCAAATGTATATACACACACACACATGAACTTACACATACATACATAATTCTAAGCAAAATTATGTATGGTGCTATCTATATTGTATAGGCAGCCCTTCCTGTAGTACCTAAAACCTGATATGCTGGAACAAAACATATTGCAATAAAGTGAATAACAATGCATGATGTGTAAAAATCAAAATAATAAAAGTCTGAAGAGATAAAAATATTTTAGAATGCAACTGTTTCTAGATTGCAAAATAGGAGTTCTTTTTATTCTGATGATTAAAATTGGGTCTCCTGTTATGAACCCTTAAAACTGTTCAATGAAATCTATTTTGACTACTTGGGCTTTTCATTACATTAGTTTTTACACATTCCTGTACTTATTAAACCTATTTTATAAACATAAAAAAAGAAGGAACTATTCCTTTTATGATTCGTAACTGCCATCAAGTGAAGAACTTAACTGCATCATTGTATTACAGATGATTAAAATTGCATTAGCAAGAATAAAATGTGTTATGGAATTTGAAAAACTACAAATACAAAAAATAAAGGATATGTGTAATCTAGAATACAAATTTTTTTAATATTACACAGAACATATATTTAATCCTACAATGTGTATACTTAATCATATATTTAATCCTACATTATCCGCATCTGTATGTTATTTCTATGAGAAGTGTGCATCAAGATGACATACACTAATATTCTACAAAAGTATGCTAATAGTAAAATAGATTTCAAATTTAAGTTGAAATTTTGTATATCCAATATCATGAATTATTTGTCAATCAAAATACAAAATTAATAAAAATTATAACAAATAAATCAGTGCATTGATACTTAATTCATCCGATTTAAATATTTCATCATTAACGTAAGAATAACTACACCAGGGAAAAAAAAAACTACTGAAAGTTAAAAATAGAAAAACAAAAACAATAGTAATATTTTTTTTTCAGCGAGCGATCCCCCAACCCCCTCAATCTTTTTTAAAAATATTTCATACAGCACTGAAAAGTATGTTATTTTTCTTTAGGTATTCACTCAGTTACGCAAATTTATTCGAAAATTATTATTCTGATTAAAAGCTCCTCTCTAGTCAAAGCCATCAGCTAAGCGAAAAAAATAAACAAACAAAAAAACGTGACGTATATTTTCATTCTGATTGGTTCTTTACACTTCAAAGGAATTTGTGATGTCACTTCCTTTCAAAAGCCACGGAATAAATATCGATTATTCCGAATCCGGAATCTGGCTAGGGGAGAATCGCTCTTTCCATTCGATCCGGAATAATCGCCATATTCCGGGTGAACTGAATTCCGATTCCGTTCCGCTCCGGAATAAGGGGAGAATACGGCCGCTAGAATATATAGTGTGCCGTTCGACGCTAAAAAAATGACCGGGAAAGTAATCCTCCAATAGATGGCGCTGAATGCAGTATAGACTGGAAATTTCCGAAAGCGGATCGGATAAATTAATGCTATTTAGATACTTATTTTAATATTATAGAAGAAGACATTTAAATTTAGAAATTGATATTTAGTTGAAAACAAGTCTGAAATATTTTAATAATAAATATATTATTTACAAACTTTTAGAACAGAGACATATTTTTTAAATAAAAATTATATGTGTGAAAAGCAAATAAATTCAAATGTTAAATTCGCTTTAGCTTTATTTGAAAATACCAACAACTGTTCACTACTTCTAAAACTGTGCAAACATACAATGAATATTTAAAAATAAACTCCCAATGGCAATATTTACTTTGTGTTACTTTCAAAACAAAGCTCCATTTGTTAAATAAATCTTTCTTACACTTGAAATCACCTATTAAAATTCTTAAGAAAAATTATTAAAAAGAAATTTCTTTATGAATTATGTATGAAGAGTAAATAATTTCAGAAATAAATTCAGATGTTAAATTCGCTTTAGCTTTATTTACAAATATCAACAATTGTTCACTACTTAAACTATGCAAACATACAATGAATATTTAAAATTAAACTCCCAATAGCAATATTTACTTTGTGTTATTTTCAAAACAAAGGTCCATTTGTTAAATAAATCTTTTTCACATTGGAAATCACATATTAAAATTCTTAAGAGAAATTAAAAACATTTGTTTCTTTATGAATTATGTATGAAATGTAAATAATTTTAAAAATAAATTCAAATGTTAAATTCGCTTTAGCTTTATTTACAAATACCAACAACTGTTCACTACTTCCAAAACTGTGTGCAAACCAGCGTTAAGGGGGACGTGTACCCTCCAGTTTTTGACTATGGATTTTTGGGATTTTTACTTCTTATCTTCGTAATGAAAAGATTGATACATATTCTTTACAACTGGCATTTAGTGAAATATAATATCTAAATTTTCATTTAACATGTTTTATTTTGTTATATATTCAGCAAATAATTAATAATCTTCAAATTTTTTAACTAGATGTAGTAAAATCAATCCTGTTGACATTATTACATATGTCCTGTTCACATTCCGAATTATTGAAATTAGCTTTTGCTGGTGCTGCCATCTGCCTTTCAGAAGTAAAAATAATATTCCATATAACATTTTTCCTGTACGTTTTCAATTTTAAATGCTGGTAAATAGGCTCCAAAAAATTTAATTTCGGTCTCGAAAATTCAGGTTAGTACCAAGCTTCAATATCTTTTATGAACAGCAACTATATTTCGTAGATTTAGTCAATTTATCGGTGTTTTATCATGATATTAACGAGATTACATGTTGGCGAGATTTCGGCGATTTAAAGTTTTCGGCAACCCTTTTGTTAGGGCGGGGTTTCATAGGACGCGCTGAAGATTGATTGATTGATGCTTTTGCTCTATTTGTTTTCTGTATGGAATGTATGTAGTATATTCGAACTGTTGCTACAAGAAAATGGATACTCAATTATTCAATTATCATTTAAGTTTGCAATTTGAATAGGAATTTATTTGTTTATTTATTTTTAATGTATGTTTATTTTTAATGTTGTAAAATAAGTTTTTTATCAGGCAAAGGCTCGTTGGTATTTTTTAAAAAGCCTGTCAGTAATTCCTAATCAGCATTTGTATTGCAATAAAAATAATAATTATTTTTTAATCAAAGGTTTTATGGCAAGTGAACTTGTCCTCTACTTCTGTAAGTATAGTTAAACTTCTATGACAGGCCCTCCCTGATAACGGACACCTCTATTAAAGTACATTTTCCCCTATGCCTAACAATTATATATCTGTGCATTTTTACTTCTCAATAGCAGTCACTTCCGAATAGCGGACAAATTACACTCTCCCGACGTGCCCGTTATTCAAGAGTTTCTGTATTTGATTATTATTATAGTGTGGGCGCGGACGGAAAGGGGGAGGGGGGGGGAGGTTGCGGATAAACTACCTAGTGGCGATTCTGTTCCGAATTTTCCGAAAATTTAAGGCATTCATTTTCGAAAGTTTATAAAATTCGATCATCAATCTGAAAATTCGGACATAAAAAATATCACGAATTTCGGCAAATGGTCGTCGAAAAAATTAATTTTGTCAATTGTTTGCAGAAAAAAACGTGAATTTCGTCAAAGGATCGAGAAAAAGACGCAAATTTCGAAAAAATCGCGAAAAAAGGCAAATTTCGTCAAAAGATCCCTAAAGGACCGGAAATCTCGTCAAAATATCTCGAAAAACTCAAAATTCGTCAAGGGATCGCGGAAAACGCGAATTTCGTCAAAGGGCCGCGGAAAAAACACGTATTTAGTGCCGGGAGTGGATTTCCTCCCTCCCCCCCCCCCTTCCGCTGTAACTTTCAGAAAATTTTCTGGGAATTTCAGAAATATATATATATATATATTTTACTCAGAATCACCCTTGAACATACCTTCTTACCCCTAGGCTAGTTTTCTTTGGGCACCCTCTCCCTTCCTTCAAAATGATATATTTCAGTGTTTTCTGGTACTAAAAAAGGAAAGAAATACTTTTAGTGTAGTTAAAAAACATTAAAATTTCATAAAACTGAAAGTGTCATAATATGACAAGTGGGGATTTTTTTTATTTCAATCCTAGATGTAGAACAACATTTCTGTAAATATAAGGTATTAGGGACCAGGGGCCATATAAAAAAATTCATATTTAAATATATATATATATATATACAGCCCCTTATAAAACAAAAGCTTGATTTATACTCTTTTTTTACAATTGGAAGAATGTTTCATCAGCAGTTTAAACGATAATAAAAGTCACCTCTGTAATAAATTAATCACAAATTGGTAGCCGAAAAATTCCAAGACTCCGCAAAAAAAAAAAAAAAAAAAAAAAAAAGAAGAAGAATAAAATGGAATTTAACAAATTACAACGACCATTTGGAGAATGATTCTTTCGAAGACTAACATTTAAGACATAAAACATCGCACGGAGTTGATCCTACATTACGTACACCATGGATTACATTTTTCGGTACTGTACATTTTTAAACTTCTGGTCATTCCAGAAGTGCTGGTCATTCCTTACGTACGCCATGGATTAAACATTAATATTCCTGGACCAATTTTAAATGAAATTTCATTCTTAAATTCTAAACATTCCACAATATTACTTTTTACACTGTAGTATAGAGAAAAAAATGTACTTTTAAATGCAATTTGTTTGAAAGCTGTATCTCAATTTCTTTCTGAGTTATTTTTTTTTTATAGTTTTTATTACTTTTTTGTCATAGTGGCAACAGACGTATCCATCTCAGTTGAAAGTAAAGGGAGAATACAGATTACTGTATAGACCTATCAGAAAACGAATAAAATGCGGATTTAACCAATAAACGCTTCAGATATGTTTTTGATTTCCTACCCTGACAGAGGATAATAACCATTTTCCCAAATGGTTAAAAAAAAAGAAAAAAAAATTGAAAGAAAATCTTAGCACCGGGCCCTTTTCCTTCCAAAACCCTAGGCTTCAGCTTGTTTAGCCGAATGGGTAATCCGTTTTGATTAAGCCTACCAAAATAATCAAAACGACCCCCCCCCCCCCTACACACACATCCTGACTAGCAAGTTATGACCTTGGTTGAAAACATTACTTAAGTAGCGGATTTTATTTATGGAACAGAGAGCAAAATATGTCTTTTTAAATAAAAGTAATTATTTTATTTTGTTCAGTAGTATGTGCAAAGATGATTCTGTTCCCAATTATCCGAAAATTTACGGCTTCCGGTTCAAAAACACTTTAAAATCGATCATCAGTCTGAAAATTCGGGATAAAAAAATACGCGATTTTTGACAGATGATCGCTGGAAAAAATGAGTTTTGTTAATCGTCCGAAGAAAAAAAAACGGCAACTTCGTCGAAGTATAGCGGAAAAAACGCAAATTTCGTCGAAGATTCCAGAGAAAAGACAATTTTGTCTAAGAATCGCAAAAAAAAGTGAATTTTGCCGAAGGACTCGGGGAAAAACGGAATTTTACCAAAGGGCCACTAGAAAAAACACGAATTTCTTCAAAGGTCTGCGAGGGTCTTCAAAGGTCTGCAAAGGATCGCGAAAATAATGTGAATTTCGTCGAAGGATCATGAAGAAAATGAAGTTTTTCAAAGGGGTGCTTAGAAAACACTACTTTCGTCAATGTAACTCGGAAGAAATGCGAATTTCGTCAAAAGATCGCAAAAAAGCGAATTTAATCAAAGTATCTCGGAAAAAATGCGAATTTCGTCAAAAGATCGCAAAAAAGCGCATTTAATCAAAGTATCGCAGAAAACCCGTAAATTTCTTCAAATGATCCCCTCCCCCCACCCCAATAAAAAAAAGTGAATTTCGTTAAAAGGCTGAATTAAAAAAGTTAATCTCGTCTAAGTATCGCCGGAAAAACGCGAATTTCGTCGAAGGATCATGGAAAAGTGAATTTTTCGCATGACACGAAAAAAGTAGAAAAATTCTAGAAGGGGCCGCGGGAAAAACGCGAAATTCGTCACAGGGCTGCGGAAAAACGACAAAATTCGTAAAACGGCCAAGGAAAAAAATTTGTCAAAGCACCGCGAAAAACGAGAGTTACGCCAAAGGACTGCAGAAAAAAAGCGAATTTCGTCAAAGGACCGCGGATATAAAACGCAAATTTCGTCAAAGGATCGCGAAAAAACGGAAATTTTGTCGGCGAATTGTGAAAAAAAAATATTTTAGTCAAAATGCTGCTTAAAAAATGCTATCGTAAGGATATTAAAAACTGCTTATGCTTTCGTCAAAGTCTTGCGGAGAAAATGCGAACTTCGTCGAAGGGCCGCTAGAAAAAAATGCGGGGCCGCAGTGAAAAAGCTAATTTTATCGAAAGATCAGGAAAAGATAGCGAATTTCGTCAAAAGGCTGCGAAAAAAACGCAAAATTTGTCAAATGGCCGCAGAAAAATGCAAATTTCTTCAAAAAATCGCGAAAATGCGAATTTCGTAAAAGGGCCGTACAAAAAAAGCAAATTTCGTCAAAAGATCACGAAAAATGAGAATTTCACAAAAGGGCTGCAGAAAAAAACGCGAATCATTTGTCAAAGGGTCGCTATAAAAAAAACACGAATTTCGTCAAAAGGCTGCGGCACGAGAACGCGAATTTTGACAAAGGACCACTATCAAAAACACGAATTTCGTCAAAACGCAGCGTAAAAAACTCAAATTTCGTCGAAGGATCGCTAAAAAACGTGAATTTCGTCGGAAGATCGTGGAAAAAGAAAAGAATTTTATCAAAGTGCTGCTTAAAAAACACTGATTTCTTCAAAGTATCTAGGGAAAAAAACGCGAAATTTCTAAAAGGGTCGCGGAAAAATTCAAATTTCGTCAAAGAGTGGCGGAAGAAATGCGAATTTCGCCAAAAGGCTGAGAAAGAAATGCAAATTTTGTCAATCAGTCGTAGAAAAAACACGAATTTTTACAAAATGCTCAGGTGCAAAACGCGAATTTTGTCAAATTGTCGCCAAGAAAAACACTTATTTCGTCAAAGGGCCCTGGAAAAAAACGCAAATTTCAAAGAATCGCGAAAAGAAGATAATTTTGTCAAATGGTCGCGGATGAAATGCGAATTTCACCAAAGGGCTGTGGAAAAAAATGCGAATTTTTTCAAAGGACATATTAAAAAATACATGAATCTCGTCAAAGGGCTGAGGCAAAAACCTCCAATTTTGTAAAAGGGCAGCTAGAAAAAACAACGAATTTCGTCAAAGGGTAGCGTAAAAACGCAAATTTCGCGAAACGGTCGCGGTAAAAACATTCATTTCGTCAAAGGTTCGGGAAAAAGGGAAATTTTGTCAAAGAGTCGCGTAATAAATGCGAGTTTCGCCAAAGTGTTGCGGGAGAAAAAAAGCGAATTTTGTATTAGTTCTTCTAGAACAAGTGGGTAAGTGTGATCATAGATCGCACAAAGGGTTTCGTTTAATATTCCTTTCAAACGTCGTTAAAAAAGCACATGCCTCCATTTTAATCTATGCATTATATAGAAATCAAACAAATTAATTAAATAATTATTAATATATCAGCTTCTAATTAAGTTAGCTCTTTGAACTGGGTATGTATGAAATCTGCGAGAGATTTCCCGTCCGGATGTCAAAAAGTTTTATAAAAAAATTTAATATTTAAAACGTTTAAATTTCGTATTAAAATAAAAACCGCAAGTGCGTCGTCATGTCTGATGAGATTAAAAACCCGTTGAAAGGAAAGTTTTAAAGCAATGATCCAATTAATGAAATAATAATTAATATCTCAGCTTCTAATTAAGCTAGGAGTTTGAACTGGGTATGTATGAAATCAGCGAAAAATTTTACGTCAGGATGTAAAACAAATTAATCTAAAAATTTAATATTTAAAAAGTTTAAATTTCGTATTAAAATATCCTCTGCTTAAATTTCTCCAGCGCCGATATGTCTGAAAGATGACAACACCTGCTTTCCGCTGAAATGAAATCTCTTTTCATTGTCTTTTCAAATACAGAAATTAAATTTTTATCGATCGATTTTTAGTGGATTTTTTGCGTTATACCCAACGCAGAAATTTGAACTTTATACCAAAATAAAGTAGAATTTTTTTGCGCGTCTTTCTGTACCTTTTACGAATTTTAGGACCAATACTTTGGGAGATGCGATTTCGCTTTTTAAATGTCCACTTCATTTATAGCTTAATTTCCTTCGTGGTAACCATACACCCGCTCATTTTACTGGCAACCCTTAGGAGAAACTCCGCTGATTTGGAGAAGGTGCGTTTGTAGCTGCGTTCAAAAGGTTGATTGGTTAATTTTAGAAGTTAATTAGCCCGTAATTCGGTTAATTACCGACTTTTTAAAAATTTTATGATTTGTTGTTTGATGTGAGGTGTTCAGCTATAAGTACCCAAAATTTCAAGTCACTAACGTGTATAGTTTCTGAGAACGGACTCTGTGACGGACAGACAGACGGACAAAGGAGTGAGACGAATGGGGTTTCGTCAGATGAACGAAACCCTAAAAAACACGAATTTCGTCAAAAGGCTGAGGAAAAACGCGAATTTTGACAAAGGAGCACTAGAAAAAAACATGAATTTCGTCAAAAGGCATCGTAAAAAACACAAATTTCGTCGAAGGATCGCGAATGCAAACGTAAATTTCGTCGGTAGTTTGTGGAAAAAAAGAATTTTGTCACAAAGCAGCTTAAAATACGCTAGTTTGTCAAAGTATTTTGGAAAAAATGCAAATCTCGTCAAATGATTGCTATAAAAAATGAGACTTTCGTCGAAAGGGTGCGGAAACACGTGAATTTCGTCAAAGGGTTGCTGAAGAAACGCAAATCACGTGAAAGGATCGCTGGAAAAATGAGAATTTCGTCAAAAGGTCGCAGAAGAAACGCGAATTTCGTCAAGGGTCTGTGGAAAAAATGCAAATCTCGTCGAAAGATCGCAAAAAAGACATGAATTTCATCGGAGGATCGTGAAAAAAAAGAATTTTATCAAAAGGAGCCGATGCTAGTTTGACAACATCAGTACAAAAATGTAACATGTCCAGCGTAGAGATCCCCATCAGACAGTTACATTGTGTCTGAGCCCAGGTTTAATTTTTTTTTTCAGCAGACTCGGGCCGGGCCTGCAACAGGCTTACATTGCTTATTTATTTTCGTACATAGTCGAGCCAGACCAGAACTGGGCTTAATTGTTCCCAGGATCTGTCAGGTAGGCAATATGTTTTGTAAAAATAGTAACAGCCATAATAGAATCATTGGGAATATGTCTGGTTCTCAAATTCCCTGCTCATCAAAGCGAAACCTTCTGACAAATTTTCTGACTCATTTTTAACTATAATAGCATAAAAATAATAGGTATGACTATTGAAGCGATTTGGAAATGAACAGCATTTTCCATTCTTTGATAAATAAATTACTTATTGAGTTACAAGAGATTTTTGTCATTTGACGACAGCTTTTTTTCCTTTCCCATGCTATCGCTTCGAAAAGGAGCGATGAAGATATTATTTTCAAAATAGTGGTAGAAACAATAAAGTTTCCCTATAGAATGTGACCCCTGTGTATCGTACAATTTCAAGGTTTGGCTATCTCGTTTTCAGAGGCAAGGTATACTTGCATTCGTAAAATGTTGAAATAATTTAATAACACCAGTATTTACAAGAGAATCTATTTGAAAACAGGTAAAAGTATATTTCTGCGTACTTAATACAGGTGAAATTTTTATTATAAAATTCCGGTGCCAATGTGGCAATTAGGAATTAAAATTATGTGATGACATAATGGCATCACTGCCTCTCAAGGGGTCAAGAAATTTGGTTTGATACCACCCAATATGCTTTTTTTAAATTTTATTATGTAATTTTAATAAGGTATTCCATAATTTTCTTTATTGTGAGCAAAGAACAATGAAGAAATTTACCTCCTGTAGTAAGAGAAACTCAAAAACATTATTTATAACTATTGGGGTAACTGGATCCAGCATGGTCCAGCTACCCCGGATACATGTCCCAGTTACCCCGTCTTGAAAAATTTATGGGGTAACTGGGACACCGGGCTTACATTTGAAACATAAAGTAAATATGTGTAGATACCTAATAATATTAATGTGGTTGTATGCCTAATCTTTAAAAAAAAGGATTGTTTAATAAAAGTACTTACAGGATTTTAATAAAAAGCCGAGGAAGTTCAACCATATTGACGTTGTTTAAAAAAAAAAGAAACGTAAACTTTTGACAACCTATCACAGAAAAGTGAGAGTTGTGATTGAGTTGACACACGTTGTTTTAGGAAGTAGATGTTAAGGGGCATGTTCACAAAAGCTAAAACTTAAAAAACATCGACAGTTTTTTTATAAAATAGCCTAATGGCCCAGTTACCTCGTGGGTCCAGTTACCCCAACTAACCTTATATCTAGTTCATATTTTGTTATTTTTACAAATATACATAGCTAAATTAAATTCATTTGTCATTTTATTGCAGTGACTGTCAATTAAATTCATTTGTAAATTACAGCTTTTTAAATTCGTATAGAAAGGTAAAATACATCGCGAAAACGCTGCAGGAAAAGAAAATTATTATGTGTTAATCCATGCAAAAAATAATTGCATTATTTGTGTACTGAACGTATGTAAAAATATTTTATTGGTTATAACAGAAATAAAAAATGGATTTTATCTGTATACCGATTACCAAATTTAAATTTTTCGCGTGCCAGAAAAATTAGCTTGCGTGCCAACTCTGGCACGCGTGCCATAGGTTCGCCAACTCTGCCCTACACGATGTGCAAATAAAAGAGTTTTTTTTTTCAAGCAGCTTAATTAGCCTTTTTGAATTTTTACTAAATATATTTATGAATGTTTAATAAGCTGAAAATATGTGAGTCAATAGACTTTATTACTTCTCCCAATTTGAACTTTCTGCGTTCCATAGTTTACGAGTAAAATGGCTGTGACAGACAAACAGACACAAGAGTGATCTTATAATGGTTCCGGTTTTACTTTTTAAGTACGAACCTTAAAAAAGGAAAATAAACATTTTACACACTTGATTGAAATTATAAGAATATTTCAGATACTGTGGACAGTGATAAAAGGAAATAATCCCCCTCCAATAATCCCCCTCCAATACTGGGTGTGTCGCTGAATTATATTTCAAAACATTAATGTTACTCAAAAGCGTTGTTATAATCACTAAATATATATATATATATATATATATTTTAATCGCCAAAATAGAGTACCGTATTTTATGGAAGAAACGCCGCAACCGTCGTAAGCGCCGCACTCCTCAAAATTGGTCTAAATAAGTTTAAAAATATCGTAAACGCCGCACCTGTGGGAACGCTACTTTTGTCGACAATGTCTCATTGACCTAACTTTAATCAATGTTTTCTGAACAGGGTAACGTGCCTCATTTTTATAATTTAGGATTCTAAAATTTTATTTAAAATATTTAAATCAGGTTTTAAATATTTTTATGTAATTTCTTTAATTAAGGAGCCGTCGATTGTCATTAAAACCATCCAGAGCGCGGGACGCGGATCCTCTCCTTAGGCACACAACATTTTTTTAAGTGGCTGTCGCAACTTAGCACACTTTTTACGTCGCATGCACTTTAGACCTTTTTTAGCTTCTACTCGAAACCCTCAAACTCTGAGTTGTTACGTTGTTAGTATCTGAGTGGAAGAGTAGTAAATTTTCTTTGTCCACCTGTATGGTTCAGTATCATCATCCGAAATGTCACAGTTTTTATAATCGGTAAAGTCAGAAAGTTTCGCGTTGTTGAGCAGGGGACTTGAGAACAGTCTTATAATAATACATTCATGGGATTAATGAATTTTTATTTTAGCCCATTTTACACGCGCGAGAAAAAAATCGTAAACGCCGCACATGGTGTAAACGCCGCACTTGACAAAAAAATAGCTTCAAACTCGTAAACGCCGCGGCGTTTCTTCCATAAAATACGATATATTTAAAAACAAAGAAAAAATAAGGAAATATTTTACACGCTTCATTGAAGCCATAACAATACCATAAATACTGAAAAAGTATTACATTTTCAGCTGTAAAATATCATTAAGGGGACTCGGTACCAAAAAATTTTATTTTATAACTATAACCTATATTATATTTTTAGGTTCATGTTTGAATAAAGCATAGTCATAACAGATCATAAGAAGTGTTAAATTCTCGATATAGAAGTAATATTTCTTATAAAATTGAATTTAAAAAAAATTAACAATTTGTAAATTCTTTCTTCTTTTTCATTTTTCATATTTGGGAATGGATATTTTTATCCTTTTTTCCATAAATCTAAGTATCGGATTTTTGATGAGACCAGTAGATCAGCAGAAAAAAAATTAGTGAATGCATATGGAAAAAGTGAGAAAATAACATATTTAAAAAATAAATAAATGATCTTATAAAGTTACAAACATATCAAAAATTTGGTACTTAGTTATCCCACACAGGGTCTAAAGATACTTTTTAATAAATTTCAGACAATTTGCTTAATTATTGTAAGAAGCCTTAGCATTTCGATTAAAATGTAAATATAAAAATTTGGGAACCAAGAAAAATGAGTTTAAACATTTCCCTTACACATAAATGACATTAAATTTCATCATTATGACTTAGGTATATCTCCTTTATTATTTATCGAACCGTTCGGAAATTAGGACAGAATGCTCTAAGAATACTAAGGCACATTAAAAGAAAAAAAAAAGTATGAAATTTGACATTTTTGTCATTTTTTATCAAAATGACAGGCAGTGAGTCGCCTTAAAATAAGTTTAAAAAAAAATACTCTTTCAGCTAAAATCAATTTTCATGAACTCATGAAAAATAATATTTTGTATTGCAGCACGTTGCTACTGCGCAAGACGACATTATAATACAACATACATAAGATTATAATATTTTATCAATGACTGCAAAAATGAGACTTTATACCGAAATACAGAAACAAATTTTTTAGATTGTTTTAACACTGTTTTCTGGTCACAGTCTCTACGGTTATCTGTCACCCTCAATCTGAAAGTATGTTCCCTCTGACACCACATGCACAGAGTATGGAGATCTAATTTAAAATCTCCTTACTCTGTCCTCTGTGGCCACATGACTCCTGGTAGGGGAACAGGTCAGCATGGATTGCTTCAAAGGGATGAGCCAGCCCTGACCAAAGATAACCTGAGGCTACATCGACCCTACTGAGGAGGAGCTTCACCCCTTTCTTTCATTCACAAAGGAATTCGCGCTAAGCTGTTACCTTTCTTCATCGGAGATCTAGAGCGACTGATGTTCTTTTTTTTAGAAGTTTCATTTTTTTCGCGAATTTGGTATTTTTTTGTAGCCTTCAAAACCTGTATGGTTAAATTATGCATTGCGCGCCAATTTCACATGTTTTTTATTTATTTATTTATTTATTTATTATTTTATTATTATTATTATTTTTTTTACATTGGAGAATTAATAATGGAGAATAATATATTTTATTTCTAAGAAATATTGTTATTTTACTTACACAGATTACTTAATACTATTTTCTCAATAATTTGCATTCTGTTCTTTCAAAATTAGTGCTTTATTTAATGCAATTATTTTAATTTGTTTAAATTTTATGAAATTCATTGTAATTTTTCTTTCAATTATGACACGATTTCCACTGATTGAATCACGTATCTGATTAGTGAGTGTGGTTAAACATATTAATATAGTTGGATTGTTCTGTGATTGATATATGTTATTGAGATTTTCTATGCATGTTCGTTATTGAAAAATAAAGTATGTAGCGTACATAGTTTGTTTATAGAGACACTCAAAAGTATTCCATTATATTATGGTCTATGGGAAAATGTAATTATATAAATACGTAGCACCTACAGTCGTCGTCGGGTCCGTCCGCCTGCCCGCATATAGCAGCGCAAAAACTACCCAACCGAATGGTTTGAAATTTAATATAGATAATTGTTCCAGATTTTGTCGAGTCGCTTCAAATTTTATGAAAGTCGAATCAAAACTTAAAAAGATATTATTAAAAGTTTTCTTCGTTCTATTAAATCCTATCATACGAAATTAATTCAATGATATCCCACAATAGGTAATGATTCTAGGTTGCCATGGTGATGACGTCCTATTTAAGATATAGTCATATTATTTCCGTATTACTGAATTAAATATATATAATCGTAATAAATTTTGTATTCAGGCATTTTTACATAAGAGTGCAATAGCTATAGCACCAAGATCTGACTATTTATGAAACTAGTTACAGTACGAACGCACATCATTTGTCACGTTTGACGTACAAATTCCAACTTGTTTTTCTTCTCTTGGAATATGAAAAATATTGCCAACATTTCGTTATTGATACATCATACAAAAAAGTTTTTGTAATAACTTATGCGCTCACGCACGTTATGTATCTGTAAATTTGGTGGTATCCACTATTCAGATGAAAAAGAGTAAAAATATAAAAGTGTTGGAAAATGAAAGTGTTCACTAAATATATCCAATTTTCCGGAACCCTAATATATATAGATTTTCACCTGAATGAAAAAAAAAATATTTTGGACATTTAGTTGAAAATCAATCAACCCGAACCCGGCCTGCAAAAGTCAAAAGACAATCCGAAATAATGAAAGCCAACCCGACCTGCAACTTAAAAATATAGCGCCAACCCGACCGACTCGGACTGGGGGTCCGGTCGGGTTCAGATAATAGCGCGTTACTGATCCGATGCAGAACTCTTACTTTGAATTGAGAAGAGCTACGAAATATTTTTCAATTAGTTATGGATGACATTCACAATGCAAAGCGTCCTTTCCTCTTTTTTCTGAAAAACCCCTTTGAGTTTCCAATTTCTTCTAATAGTGGTTCCACAGATTTTTACCATCTGTGATGAAATAATAAAGGTATGAAAAGAATGATTTGGACGTAGCGTAGTAGAAAAGAACCCAAGGCACAGTAATGACAAGATAGTAAGTAATCAGTTATATATGGGGCCGGTATGTGAAACGATGGTGTATGCTATTCCTTCAGCATTCAGGTTTCAAAGAATCACCCCCTGCTCACGATAAATTTTCTCTTTCTGTGATGACAGTTGTACGATTACAGTCAAGCTATATCATCAACTCATTAGTTTCAATTCTTGGTGACGCGGTAATGGAAATCTTTACAAAAGCAAAAATGCTACAAACTACACTTTGCATGGCAAGACAAATTTATTAGTAAAATGGAGAATATCCAGAGAAAGATGTATGAAAATTTTGCGATTTATTGTTTTATTCAAAAAAGTTGAGCTCAAAAAAGAAGCGGAGAATCACTAATCAACAGTTATTTTGAATAAATACTCTATGAAGGGTAAAAATATTTTGAGAACTAACCATACTGCCCCCCCCCCCCCAACCCTTCTTCCACTTCTAGCTTTAGATCGCTATCAAATTTCTTCTTCATAAATAAATAAATATAATTTTCTGAATCTCTAAAAATTGAGGAAAAAAAAAATATGCTCATAAGAAGTAAAAAAAAAAACACTCTTTTGTAATATTTTAATGGGAATTTTGAATTTCATGAAGTTCGAAAAACTGTCTTTACAATTCTTTAATTTGGATCGCGATTATTCCACATCCACCGCTAAAATTAGGCTTGTTAGCAAGCGCGAAATAAAATTTATTGATAAATATATAAATTTACTTTGTTTCGTTTCTAAGTCATAGAAACAGGGGGGAAAAAAGGGCAGTGATATCGATTACAAAATACTTCTTACAATCTTTACGTACAAAAAATAAAGTTGAGTTAATTAAAAAACTGTAAACAGTACTTACTATACAGTTGACTTCAAACCTAATTAGAAAATCGCTGGCATCAATATCAACTCTAGAAGTAACATTTCAATTTTTATTTTATTTTATGTGTAATTTAATCCAATTTTGTATGAATTTATATTTTTATATGAAATATTCGCGAAAAATATTGATATTTAGTAGTAAATACGCTTGTAAGAAAACATGTTCTGGATTTTTTTTCACGAAGAGTCGTTTCATAGTATTATTTATGTGTACAATATTTTTAAAAGCATTGAATGAGACAGCATTTGTTAATGCTTACTTCGGTTTCATTCGGATTTTATATTTTTCAAAGGTTTATTATGTGATATGTACTGGAATACCCATGTCTTTATAGTAACCATCTCAATTTAATAACTGTTTTTAATTATTATATTATGTATGCTTTCCTTGTCTAATAAAGTTTCCTCTACTCATGTTTTGTACACCATGGTGAATTATAAGTATTTAAACGAATACTTTTTGAACATCCATTCAACGCTGTTATTCAACCATTTTATTCGATTTTCCCTATCGTAATCAAAACCGCATGATGAATCATCTGTCATTAGACTGGAAGGAGAAAAATATATATACAGTAAATTCTGTCTAAGGTGCATAGGCGTAGCGTGACCAGAAATTTTGGGGGGGCACCAAGTAAAAACGGCGCCCGGAGCGAATTTTCAATCTTGCGCTCCCCCCTCCCCCCCCCCCAAAAAAAAATCTCTCTTTTTTTGATGGGTGTAATAAAATTGATAAAGTGCAGAAACATAAATACATTCTATCAAATAAATATTTCGTGTTTATTTTGGAACTTTAAAAGGTTTATTTTTAATTTAGAAATTCTGCACAACTAAATAACATAAAAGAAAATTGTACTTATTTGTTAAAGAATTCATGATGTTTTGCGACAGGAAAAAAAATAATCAAGAGAGAAAAAGAAATTTCACCGGAAAATGATAAGCGGCCAAAAAATTAATAAACAAATAAAACGGTGGTTCGTAGCATAAATTTCGAGCCCGGGGCGACCTCTCCTTTAGCCCCTCTTTTCACTCCCCTGGGAGTCACGCCCTAGAGGTCTGCACGGACCGCAATTTCCAGCCCCGAGCCCAGCCCGGTGAGAAAATTAAAAGTTCCACCAGAGTCCGGCCCGTTCATATTTTCACAGTTTACGACCAGGCCCGGCTCGTACAAAAATCAGTCAAAACAAGCCTGGCCCGTTAAATATCAATTAAATTAGGCCCGGTTCTGCTCGACTCAATTTCTCAAAAAATTCCGATTTTTCTTAACATACAATTGCAGGGCTGCCACTTACTACTAAAATGCTACAAAAAGCGACTATTTTCAGCATCCGGCGGCTATGGCGACTATTTTAGGTCGAAAATCATTAAAAAGCCACTATTTCATGAAAACCCGCTACTTTTTTCTCATTTCAGCGACTATTTTTACTGAAAATACTCGATCTTTTTCTTCAAAGTGCCTGCAAAGTCAACATCTCAAAAGCACTTTTCCAACGGTTGTGTGAGGAGATTCGCGATTTTTTCCTCAATCAATCGACGAAAATAGTTATTTCTTTTTGCTATCTTTTGCTACGATCTTTGAAGAAGATTTCGCAGTTTTTCCTATGACCTATTGCAAATTTCCCGATTTTTTGGGGGCGATCGTTTCACGGAACTCAATTTTTTTTCCCCGTGATACTTTGCCAAATTCCGCGTCTTTGTTTCTAGCGATCGTTTTACGGAACTCACGATTTTTTTCCCGCGATCCTTTGCCAAAATTCGCGAATTTTTCTGCGACAGATTGGCGAAAATTTTTTTTTCCGCCACCATTTGTCGAAATCGATATGTATTTTTTCACGACCGATTGATGGCATTCGCTGTTTGTTTCAGATATCATTTTACGAAATTCGCTATTCTTTTCCACGATAGTTTGTCGAAATTCGTGATTTTCTTTTCAAAACCGACTTACGAAATTCTTGATTATTCGCGCAAAATCATTTGTTTAAATTCTCGATTTTTTACGCGATTATTTGATCAAATTCGCGTCTTTTCAAGGGTGATTCTATTCCGAATTTTCCGAAAATTTAAGGGATTCGGTTCCGAAAATTTAAAAAAATCGGTTATTAGTCCGAAAATTTGGTCATAAAAACTATCGCGAATTTCGGCAAATGGTAGCCAAAAATTCAATTACGACAATCGTTCACAGAAAAAATCGCCAAATTTCTTCAAAGGATCGCAGAAGAAAAAACTAATTTCGCCAAAGAATTGCGGAAAAAACGCGACTTACGAAAAAATGCAAACTTCGTTAAGGGATCGGGAAAAAAATACAAAATTCCCCAAGGGATCGCAAAAAACACAAATTTCATCAAAAGATCGCAGAAAAACACGAATTTCGTCAAAGGATCGCAATAAAGAAACACAAATTTCGTCGAAGGATCAAGGAAAAACGTAAATTTTGTTTAAATGATCGCGGAAAAACGCGAATTTCGGCAAAGGATCGCGGTAAAAACGCGAATTTCGCTAAAGGACCGCCGAAAAAACGCATAATTGGTGACGGGAGGAGATTCCCCACCCCACACCCCCTTTTTCTTCTCTGCTGTAACCTTTCGGAAAATTTGCTGTGAATTTCAGAATTTTTTTGCTCAGACCCCTGCTGTCTTTTTGCCCGCGACCATTTGACGAAATTTTCAATTTTTTTTCTCTTGATCGTTAGACAAAATTCGTAGTATTTTGTGCATTATTTTGACGAAATTTGCGACGATTTTTCGGTGACAGATTGACGAAAGTCACCATTTGTTTCCGCAACCTTTGATAAAATTCAAGATATTTTTCCACGGTCCTTTGAGAAGATCCGCGATTTTTTTTGTCGAGAATTACCAAAATTCGCATTTTTTTTTCTGCCGATCGTTTCATGGAGTTCACGATTTACTTTACACGATCCTTTGCCAAATTTCGTGAATTTTTCTACGGCCGATTGATGAAAATGATATTCGGTATTTGTTTCAGAGATCTTTTGACGAAATTCGCGATATTTTTTGCTCGATTTTTTGCGAGACTATTTGACCAAATTCGCGGGGTTTTTTTTTTCCTTGTCCGCGACAGTTTGACAAAATTTTCGATTTTCGTTCCGTAATGGTTAGGCGAAATTTACAAGTTTTTTTTTTCGAGACCGATGGAGAACTATTTTTCTGCGACCAATTGTTGATATCTGCAAAATCCCATGTGAAATACACAATTACATATCTTTTTAAAACAGTGACTAATGAATATTTTTAATATATTGCACAATAAGCACACCCTTAATATCAATCGTACGGGCAGGGCCGAAACTACCCTTTTTTTGCGCCCAGGGAAAACATGGATTTTGGCGCCTTACCCCCCCCCCCCCCCCCACACACACACACACATATCTCCTCACGCACAATAAAAGTTATCGACCTCAGGTACCCTATGCAAAGAATAAAAAAAAAATAAAAATCATTTAACAGTTAAAATTAGAATAAGAAATATGTAAACAACTTTCCCATAGGATTAACATTAGCTTGAGCGTTAAGATCCTACACTAGTCACGCGAAAAAAATGGAACGCTAATACTAAACGTATGGGAATGTTCTTTTTAAATTTTTTCGCTTGCATATCAATAGTTTTAAATGATCTTTTAGCTTATAAAAGTTGAGGTTGAATTCTAACCGGGTTAGTGTTCACATTTCCGATTTTGGTTGCAGATATTTTTTATAAAATTACTTTCACTTCCAGTACAGGTTTCGAAACTTAAAAGTATAGCAACACTAAAGATGAATCTAAACTATCCTAGGAAAATAAAGCATTGTAAAATATTAAAATGCAAGAGAGAAATTTGAAAAGAACGCTCCAATAAGTTTAACATTAGCTTGCGAGTTTCTTTGTATTTCGTATATATATATATATATATACAATTTTGTATGAAACGACAAACAAAATCTTCATTTAGCGCCCCCTTCGCCTTTATTCTGATGCTTGGGGCACATACCCCTTCTCTACCCCCCTAGTTTTAACCCGGGCTATATTCTTAAAAAAGCGGGTTACTATTCTATCGTGCATATATTTCCACCCTTAGTTTTTAGTCATTGACAGTTGCCCGACCTCGCGTCCTTTCAGGCCGGATCTGGATGTAAAAAAAAGTAATTTTAGTAAACGGCATGGGCGGCAGCATTTTTCAGTTGTCACCTACCTAGGAATGGCAAAAGGACGAGAAATGTAATTTGGGACGGTAAAAGCAGGGGCGGCTGCGGCTTTTACTCATGGCGCCCTGGGTGAGAGTTTTTTTTTTAATCATGGGCAGTCGTCCAAGCTCGCCTCCTTTCTTTAAGACTAGATCTGGTTGGTTGCAAAAAAAAACAATTGCCCCAAAAGTAATGCAAAAAATAATGCACCAAAAGTAATGCAAAAAATAATTGCACCAAAAGGAACAGAGCGGCATTTTTCTACTTCCGCCTGGGTTGGCAAAACGCGTAGAAATGACAAAAAGAAGAGAAAAAATCATTTTGGGGGATAAAGGCATAGGCGCCTTCATTAGCCATGGCACCCTGTGGGAGATTTTTTACTGTACCACTGTAAATGCTATACTAATTTTTTTTTTCTTTTAAAGGGTTTTACTAAAGCATTTTGCTTTGTGCACCCCTTCCAGGTCCGAAACTAGCTATATTTTCACTCGGGGCAGACATGGATTTTGGCGCACCTCTACTTCCTCCGCAAAGTAAATTTACAAAAAGAAATTTACGAAAGTTTCTGTTAGCGGACTTATTTTAAAATTTAAAATGTGTAACAGTAAAATACGTAATATTGAAATATATAACCAGCTTTGTCAAATATATTCATTAAAACCTGTAAAAAAAAATTGAAAGGAAGCTGAAATAATTATGCTTTATACAGGTTTCCGTCTTAGCAGATATAACTGTTGGTATTCTTTCTGTTGAAACCATGTAGTTTTTTCATTTAAGACAAGATTCCATTATAGACGCATTTCATTTTTCCAGATTTTACTGTTGTTGTAGCATTACAAATAATTACAATTGAGGCAATTTAATATTATAGTGATATGAGTCACATTGTTTTAGGATAAAAAAAAAAACCCAGGATTTACTGTAGGCATAAAACTGAATTCCAGTATTCTAAAATATCTTCCTGTACTATCTACACCAATTTCGTGGAATTATCACTTATACCACTCTTCTTATTTATAGATAGATATGTCAACATACTTTCCTCAACCTAATGCTAATTTTCAAATTTATGTATGACTCAAAACAAGAATAACAAAATTATTAAGTTTTTACTTTTTATTTTGTGAAATTTCGACCGCTTGGTTTTTATTCTCCCAGTCAGTCACCTGACCTCGCCTCCTCTAAGGCTAGATATGGTGATATGCATGTAAAAAAGCAATTATAAGAAAAATGATGGGTTTATTTGCTGTCTTGTATATTGTAGGCGAATCTTTTTATCTATTTGACAATTTTAATGCACTTTAGTCAGCTTTTCTTTTTGATTTTTCTGCTAGAAAAAAAATTTTTACACAAATTTCACACGAACATATATATAATGCATAAAACGGCAAACCAAATTTTCATCTGGCGCCACCTTCGCGTGGCGCACAGGGCACAAATTTCACACGAACATAAATATAATGTATAAAATGGCAAACCAAATTTTCATCTGGCGCCCTCTTCGCGTGGCGCACAGGGCACAAATTTCACACAAACATATATATAATGTATAAAATGGCAAACCAAATTTTCATCTGGCGCCCCCTTCGCGTGGCGCACAGGGCACAAATTTCACACGAACATATATATAATGTATAAAACGGCAAACCAAATTTTCATCTGGCGCCCCCTTCGCGTGGCGCACGGGGCACATGCATCCTCTGCCTCCCCCCTTAATTTCAGCCTTCAATTAACGGCCTCCCGTTTGTTTTTATTGTCCCGGGTAACCACCCGACCTCGCCCATAGCAAGACGGGAAAAAAGAAAGCTCAACGCTGCTCAGGGAGAGAGATAAAAAAATTGAACAGCCTTCATGGAATCTTTCCATCAGAACAGTCAGAGTCAAACAAAATCTTCATTTGGCGACCCCTTCGCTTTTCGTTCTGGCGTCCGGGCACATGCCCCTCTCCACCCCCCTCCCCCAGGGAAATCGGTTGGCGTTTGGCAATTATCGGTGAGGGACAGTTTCACACAGAAGAGATGAGTAGAGACTGACTTTGGAAAATGTTAGTGATTCTCCTGACAGTTGAAGTGATTTAAATGATAGAAGACACATGGTACATTTGAATTGGAGAAAGAAAACAGCCCAAGAGAACAGCTCTTTCTTCTAATTCATTTGCAGTCTTCTGTTATACATGAATCTTTTTATATATTTGTAAATTTTAATGCAAATGGTTCTTCAAAAAAAATTCTTTCAAAAAAATCTGCATTTGGCGCCCCCTACGCTTTCTGTTCTGGCGCCCTGGGTTCAGAAGGTTGGGGGGGCACATGCCCCCTCGTGCCCCCCCGACGCTACGCCTATGCTAAGGTGGACTCTGTATAAGCCGGAAATCTGTCTACCGCGGAAACGGAAAGCATTTTAAGGTCCCACCGAAACCAAAATTTTGCATAAGGCGGAAAAAAGGATAATTTAAAAATGAAAAGCATTTTGTTTATTAAACTTTAAAACTGATAAGTCAAATGCTCAATGTCGTGCATGTTAGTTAAATTCCGTAACACCTTGAAAAAGTTAATTCAAAAGAACAGAAACTGTTTAAATTTAAGGAATTTATGCTTGTGCCATTTTTTCATATGCAAAATTATATTTAAAAGTTAACTTTTCTAGTAGAATGAACATTTATGAAAATATATTTTTTCGAAAGTGCAATATATTATACTTTAAGGATGTACTCAAATTCAAAGTTATAGCTTTCTATCTCATTCTCGAAGTTTATTGACGGGTTTTTGTTAGTTTTTGTGTGTGTGTGTGTGTGTGTGTAAACTTCCAATTTGCATGTATTACAGCAGTACTAAGAAATTGAATAGCGTTTCTCATTTATCTCTAAAGACAAAAGATCTTTCCGAATTTCAGTTTTCAACCGATTTTCGAGTCAGGAAAATCAATAAAAAATCATCAAATTCGAGGGCTTTTTTTTTTTTTTTTTTTTGCTTTGTTTTTTGGGTGCGGGAGGGGAAGCTTTTTTGTATAAGCCGGAATATTGTCTACCACGGAAAATTTTCTCAGTCCCCATCGATTCCGCCTTAGACAGAGTTTACTGTATAATGTCAATAAAACTTTTAATTATTTGGAGAGTGATTGCGCTTTATCTCTTTAGCTATTTTATTAGGTTTTACTGATTATGTGTAGATTTAAGACAAAGTTTTGAAACTAGAACTAATTTTTTCTTTGTTATTAAAATATAACATTTCTTTCTTTATTTATTGATAGTTAAATATCTTCTGTAATTATCATCTGATCTATACTTTTTTTTAAAATTGTCCTTGTGTCAGTATAAATTTTAAAGAAAATTTTAATTTTAAGAGGGCACAGGACCTTAAAACTTTCAAAAAATCAGTTTTCGGTTTTGTTTTATTCTGATTGTTTTAATATTTCTCAACAATATGCAAAAAAACCCCATTCAAAAATATGCACTTTTTTCTTGAGTTATAATCATTTATTAGAAAAGGTGATAGGGAAAAGGTCATTTATAGGTGGGTATAATTGAAGGTCCGTAGATATCGAAACTTTAAAAAGCGTTTTCTCTGATTAGTAAATTTGAAGTTTGTGCGCACTGTTGCTTTCAAACTATGTAAACTACAGCTTTTGCAAAATAAACAAATGTGCGTTTCTATATAGTCTACATGTAGAACAAAAAAAAAAAAAAAAAAAAAAAACATATTTTGGTTATTTATTTGTTTGCACTTGAATTTTTTTTTTTTTTTTTTTTTTTTTTTTTTTTTTTTGTACTAAAATTGAATTTTAAACGAAACTTTTTGTGTATATTTTGGGTTTAATTTAGAAGTAGGTGTGGTACGATTCTATTTTGTTCAAAAATTGTTTTCTATATGCATAATTTAGAATTTTATCATGCGCGCAGCACTTAGATTTTATCTCACGCATTAGCAATATGAAGGTTTAAATTTAAAATTTAAATATTAATTTTGTATATACAACATTTTCTTTCTTTTTTTTTTTCCTTCTTTTTTTTTTTTTTTTTTTTTTTTGATAATACAGTTAAGAATATATAGTTTAGGTAGAAAGGGAAAAAAATCTTAATTGCATATTATTTGCGTTTTGGTATTTTGAAAAAGGCGGTGTTTTTGATCGTTTCAAGATACTCAAAAGATAAATATCCCCTATAATATGAATTTTTTTTTTTTTTTTTTTTCTTGTGTGTGTGTGTGTAAAAGTTTTCAACAGCGGACATCTGCAGGCTGCGGAATTTGTTCGATAATCGAAGGTGTCTGCTTTTGTGAGGTAAAAATAAACAAATATGTCAGGGTTGTTGATTAAAAAAGGCTGTAGCTAATTAAAGGTGTCCGATATTAGGTATCCGAGATCCAATAACCTTCATAACGGACACTTCCGAATACTGGACACCTCTATTTAGCGGTATATGATGCTTCTATATAATGCAGGGTTGGACTTTTTGCAGAAGGAGCACTTGATTAAATGTTGGGCAAACTGAACAGTGTCCCCTATTCCCTCCTCCTTCGCTTTAGGGGCCCCAAATTAAATATTCAATTTTTGTAAAGCTTTTACTTGAAATGTGTTTCGACGTTGTACTGATTATAATCAATATTTTGAACTTTTAAAATACAATAAGATTAAAAACTAAATAAATTTTTAAAGAAATCTAAATTCAGTAAAACTTCTCAATCACGGGCACCTCGGCAACGAAATTTCCGAAAATTTAACCCTCACGCTGCGTATCCCGCGATTTCTACGGCCAACGTAAAAGTGGCAAAATTTGCGCAACCCGCGAATTCCGGAGCAAATCTTTTTTTTTTTTTTTTTTTTTTTTTTTTTTATGATTTAGTTCTATTTAAAAGAGAAACTCTTTCACAAAGATTTTGGACATATTTGAACTCTAAAATATATGCAGATTTCAAACATCTAATAAAATGCGCAATTTTTGAACCTATATTCATAATATATATATACGCAGCGAGAAAGTTAAGGCATTCTGTTACAAATATTAAAAAAATATTTCCTGAATCCGAAAATTCGGACATAACAATAATCGTGAATTTTGACAAATGGTCGCCATAAAAAATCTATTTCGTCAATTGCTCTCAGGAAATAACTTCAATTTCACCAAAGAATTGCCGGATAAATGTGAATTTGGTCAAAGGGCTACTGAAAAAACGCGCATTTCTTCAAATGATCACGGAAAAAGCGAATTTCTTCAAAAAATCGCGGAGAAAACGCAAATTTTGTAAAAATAAACGCGAATTTCGTCAAAGGATCGCGAAAAAAAACTCACATTTCATCAAATTATTCCGCGATTTTCTTCAAAGAATCGCTGAAAAAACGCGAATTTTATCAAAGGGCTGCGAAAACACGCAAATTTCGTCAAAGAGTCGTGGAAGAAATGCGAATTTTATCAAAGAGTCGTTTACAAATACAGTGGTCTCTTTAGAAAACAGCACACATACATATGTTTATTATTATAGGTATAGTTTTTAATCTGAAATAATATACCCAACTAACTTTTGAAGAAAATGGGTTAACCCAAACCCAACTTGCAGGAATCTACACTCAGCCTGAAATTGACCCGAATCGAAAACAGCTAACCCGACCCGCAACAAAAATAATTAGTGCAAAGAGGGAATTCCCCTCGCCCCCTCTCTGCTGTAACATTTCAGAAATTTTTTTTTTTTTTTTTTTTTTTTACTGAGAATCACCCTTGATCAGGAGTTTTTTTTTTTTTTTTTTTTTAACTGCGATTCTTAATTTTAGTTTAAAATAGCAATGGCAGATGGTATTGCAAGCAATAGGCGCTAAATCGGTGCCCGATTTAACAACTATTGTTTGCAGCGCCATATATCGCTGCTATTGTAAAGTAAAATAAAAAAATCGCAGTGAAAAATCTCCTGACATCTTACATAATCCTCCTGCAAGATTTTTTTAATTGCTGTCACCATTTGCAAGTTACTGAATTTTAAAATCAGTCAGTCCATTTCAGGACATCCGATATGTTTTTTAATGTTTTTTAAGTTTCAAAGCATTCTTTAGTGAATTACAACTGATCTTAGATATAAACAGACAAGCAGTCTTGTACAAATTGGTATTTTTTACATAATCCTGAATATTAGAAAATATTATTAAATAATTGTTTGGGCGTGCCCGTTATGGAGCTTTTAGTACTGTATGTAGTTTTTATCTTAAAAAATATTTAGACTTTCTATTCAAAATTAGGGTCGGCTCGAATCCTTCTCGCAAGAGTGAAAACCCAATCTGAAACTCATCCAAACCCGAAATAATAATGTATGTTAATCTGCCCCAAACCCAATGCGCTAGGCACAGCTAAAAAGTAGAAGTCAACCCGACCCGCCTCAGAAAAGTAGAAGTCATCCGGACCTAAACCCGACCCGCCTCACCAGTGGATGAGAAGTTCTGCCCTCGAAGCTGGTAGACGGAAGGTGCTGGGTTCGAACCCAATCGCGCCCGTCGGCCTAACCGTTTCAGAGTTTTCATGGTTTTCTACGAAACCGTGGATTCCCATGCGTAAATACGGGTTAGGTTCTATTAGAAAGACCCCCATGGAGGGCGCACCCATTAGGGCCTATATCTCTCGTGTTGATAATCGGCCGTCAAAAATCAACCCATCAATCAACCTAAACCCGATCCGCAGCAAAAAGGTAGATGTTAACCCGACCCGCAGCAAAATGTAGCAGTCAACCGGACTCAAACGCGACCCACAGCAAAAAAGTATAAGTTAACCCGACCAGCAGCAAAAAATAGAAGTCAACCGGACCCACATCCGACCCGCAAGAAAAAGTAGAAGTAACACGACCCGCGCATCAGATTGGAGTCTCCAAATTTCCAAAATCGCTCCCCCCCCCCCCACACACACACTTTTGAGGACTCTTTAGATCCGCCCTTGTACTGAACTTCGAATTAAAAGTTATAGAAGATAAAATTGTAAAATCAAAGCAAATGTCAATGTATTCATTTTTTAAACTCTGCAGTAATTAACGTATGTAATTAACTTTTGTTTTGATACTTATATTTTTATATTTTTTCCTAATGTGAAAAATAATTTTTAGTAACATTAATCGTTACCTATTTTCAACAATTAAAATCTAAAATTAAACATGACCTCCATTAACAGACCACCTCTCGGAGAAACCCATTTTTATTGGAACGGAACGTGGGTGTTTTAGGGAGGTTTTACTGTATTTGTTATCAGAGACGAAAAAGCGTTTTACTGATAAGCATATCTTTTCACTGTAAAAAGGCAGTGATACAACAATATACACACCTTTGGGAACAGGTCTGGTGTAGAGAAAGACAAACTGAAATCTTTCTATCCAGCTGAAATCATCACTGGGATTGGGGAGGAAAAGGAAACTTGTATCCGTGTGGGATCCCTGCTCTGATATCAACTAATTAGTTTCAGAGGTTTCTTGGCGAGGGGCAAATCTCCACAAAGTAAGAAATGCCTAAGGCTGTATTCTCTTTCCTGATATTTGTCTGGTCAGGTTGGGGAATTTTGAGAGAACAATGATTTTGAGTCAACATGCTATGGCGGTTAAAAATATTTCCAGCACGAACACTGACTAATACTGTTTCTACCCCCTCCAGCTACGGGCTTGTCTTAAAAATGTTTTTGAAAAGATATCAATGTATAAATTGTTTACTTTTATTTTTAATTAGTTGAGTTAAGAAAGCACACCTGCTTTATACAACTTACTTGAATATTGTAGTACATTAACCTATTGAAACAACATCCCGACGACATTAAACCTTATAGCTCTGGTGAAAATGACAACTGAATTATAATCTAAATATATCAAATCATGTTAATAATACAACTTCCAAGAGTATATAACTATATCTTGGACTTGTTACATGAGTACTAAATGAATGCATAATAAATAAACAGATCATACTCATATAAAAAATTATTCTTAAATTGTGACAGATTTGTAAACATTTCTGAATACGCATGCATTTTAAAACTTTCCAAACACCTGCCATGCTCAAACTCTGGTAAAGATAGTACTCGGATTGCCATAAAATTTTTATGTTACTGAGGATTTTTATAGAATGTTCGGTAGTAAAAAAAGAAGTGAGTAGAATTTGTGGTTCGTTTACAGATACACACAAAAGAATTCTTTTACATTATGATCTATGAGGAAAAAACGTTTGCACTGCATTTTAATAATGTTATGATACATCAAACATAATGAAACTTACTGGAGTACACAAAACATTTTCTATAGATTATTTTCTATCGCAATTATCGTTCCTTTACAGAGAGACACGAAATTTGCTTACAGGCACAGGAACTGATTAAAATCCATAATTGCTGGAAGTGAGTTTTCCACTGTTGGATACATTTTTATATCTTACACATTTTTATATGTTACCTAATTTTGAGTGGTATGGATTTTTAAACATATGTAAATCTTTACAACATACTTTTGCTTAACTTTTGTAACTTATGTAAACCTTTAGCAAATGTTGAAAATGGATTTTACCTCATTATGTCTTTTCAAATTGTTTATTAATATATAATTGTATAATATATAATTATATAAAACTGAAAAAAAAAATGAAGACTCAAATGTAAACTGGCTACTTTCTGACAAATTTTTGTTCGTAAACGTATCAGACTGGCAAGTGCTCTTGTTCAAAACTGTAATCGAACTATTTTTCCGCTTTTACATAAAAGCGGAAAATAACTGAAACATAATTTTCAGAGAATGGAGTCAAACTTTGAGTTTTGAGTACGTGTTGATTATATACAGAAAAATTATTTTAGTATGTTTTTAGCCGAGTGTTGAAGTGTAAATAAATATATAGAGCAGATAATTATGTAAGCATGTCTGTCTTATTTCTACCAAAGCCATCTAATTGTATATTCTTTTAATTGATTACTTAAAACTTTGTTTATATCAGAAACAGGGAATGATTTTGTAAACTAGCATTTTTATACATTATTTATTTAATTTATTTTCTCTGCGGTTGACAGACGATTTTTTTTTTTTTTTTTTTTTTTTTTTTTTTTTTTTTTTTTTTTTTTGCGACCGTTTGAGAAATTTGTTTCTGCGATCTTGGCAAAATTCACGGTATTTTCCCATTATTGTTTGTAGAAACTCGCGGTCTTTTCCGCGACCAATTCACGAATTAATTTTACGAAATTCCGCAAAAGAAAAAAAATATATATAACTTCCATGGAAATTAAAAAGTGTTCATGAAATAATTTAAGGAAGGTAAAATAGAGCACAGCATTTCTTATTATGCGGGATTTTACTACTTTGTGGATGGTTCACGCAATGCCGCACGTTACTTCATAGCTTGCAGCTCAAAGAAAACTTTGCCCCATAACGGAAACTCTTGAAATGCCCCCTCCTAGAGATCTGCATGGCCCGTACCCGGTCGGCAAAGTAAAGTCAAAATTTCTAACGAGCCGGCAGATTGAAGACGATTGTTTTAACGGACCGGACCGGGCAGCACAAAAAAAATCGGGCAGAATCCAAAATTACGGACCCGGCCGTTTATTTTTTTCTTAGGCCCCGGTCCATGTCCATAAAAAGATTAAATCTTAAATGGGCCGATGTACCAGATATAGAAATTAAGCCGATAAAATACGAGGGCCGGTAGTAGACTTAAGAAGTTACTTCAATCGTGCGAAAGGCACCCGTTCGTTAATGTTAATCTTATGGGGAAAATTTTTTAAGATATCTCATTTGCATTTCAATATTCTACTTCACTTTCGGAACCGGTTTAGAAAATGAAAGAAAAATAAAATATAAATAAAATAATAAAGAATAAGAAAGTAAGAGGAAATAAAGAAAATCTGCAAAAAAAAATCTAAAAAGTAAAAAAAAAAAAAGTCTTTATAGCGATCGACCCCCAGCTTTGCAATGCAAAAAAATCTGCTAAAAATATTGCAATGCAAAAGAGAACGCAACAGTCATATAACATCATAGTCATATAATAGAGATAACAATGCAGTCAAGCGAAAAGACCCATTCATTAACGCTAATCCTATGGAAGACATTTATAAAGATATCTCGGTTCGGTCACATTTCAGTTGTTTTTAAATGATTTTTTTTTGCATGAAATAGTTGAGATCGATCTGTACAAAGGCCGTTGTTTACTTTTTCCATTTTGTTTATAGGTATTTTTATTGAGGACACTTTCATTTTCGAAACTGGTTTCGAAAGTAAAAGCATCCTTATAAAAAAAAATCTGCAATCAAAATCGAAAAAGTAAAAAATGGCCTGCATACAGACCGAGCTCAGTTATCCAATTCAAAAAAAAAAATCTTTTTAAAATATTGAAATGCGACTGAGATATCTTTATAAATTTCTTTCATAGGATTATCATTAGCGAACGAGTCTATTCGTTTGACTGAAGTAGCCTCTTAAAAAAAATTTCGCCCATTGAATTAACATTAGCGAGCAGGTCTTTTCAGATGACTGAAGTAGCCTCCTCGGGAAAGTAATTTGTGTAGAAAAAAGGATAGTAGTAATAATCAACTTTTGGTAACGGGAAATTTGGAAATATACCTTAATAAATTACAGAGAAATATTTCAAAAATCTCTTAAAATATATATATATATATACAGCTTCAAAAGCTATGATGTTTTTAACCACCTTTTTTCTTTCGTTCTGAACATATTAATGATATTAAGGAATCTAAACTTAAATTTAAGAGTCTAATGAGTCTAAGTGTTTGTTACTGCTACGATTATGTATGTTCTAGCTCGCGAACATATAGTAATCTAAATTCTCAAATATACTGTTAAAATTTTCCATGAATATTTATGAAGTATTCCAGAAAAGAATTTCAACTGTATGTTAAGAAAAATCGGCATTTTTGGTGGAAATTGAGTCGAGTCTGATATTTTTATTTTTGCACCGGGCCAGAAAATTCCGCCTCGTGCAGACGTCTACCCCCCCCCCCCCTGCTGAAAAAGAAAATTTTATACAAAATAAAAAAAGGTGCTCGTGCTATTTTATTTAAAAAATCGGACCTCTTTAAAAGATCCACGCTCCAGTAATTTGTATACCGTTTTTAACACTAGAAAGCCTGCGAGCAGTCATTTTGACTGCTACCACATGAATATATCTCGGTTTGAACCAGGATTTTTTTTTATAAAACTAGTTTAAAAGATGCAAAGAAAAACTAGTTAAATGGATAAGTTAATAATTTAAAATAAACATTCTGGTGTCAAAATATTTTTCTAAAATTTGAGTAAAATTCTCGTCTTTCTAGTGTTAATCTGTGCTTGCCTGAACCTTGAGCCTTCTCGAAGTTAATTTGTAAGTTCCCGAAAAAATGTCATTGTACAAAGCAAAGCATCTTTTTCCTTCCAAGAGGTACATGATTGGAGATCCTAGTCACGTCATACAGCTGGTAGGGAATAAACTCCGCCTCCACTGAGTGATAAGATTACCAGAGGTTGGCGCGAAAGCGCTTTATTTTTTTATCTTTTTCTCTTCCTTAAAAATCTCATTTCGCCAAATTTCCGATACCCTGTTGCAATCAGAGCCATCTGTCGGAAAAATTCGACGCGACAAGCCTGTCCCTTTGCCCCTTAAATTCACTTTTCTTTGGGAGGGATTCCTGTGGCTCTAAGAGGGGAGGGGGGGGGGGAACTTTTGTACATTAAGTATAAAATCTCAAAACTTGGAGGGAACTGCACTTTAATATTGCGGGGGGGGGGATGTTCACCCCTCCGCCCACCCCCTGAATTCAACACTGGTGCAAACATGCAATCAATATTTAAGAATACAATCACAATAGTAATATTTAGTGTTATATTCAAAACAAAGGCCCATTTGTTAAATAAATCTGGTACTTTTCGGTTAGCCGGGCGCCAGTGTTATACATACATATATATGCGTATATACATGTATGTATATATACATATATATGTAATGTATATATACATATATATGTACTGTGTATATTACAATATATATGTATGGTATATTGCAATATATATGTATATATATATTACAATATATATGTATATTTACATATATGTATGTATATAAATAGGTAAATATAACATTGGCACTCGGCTAACCGAAAAGTACCATAAATCTTTCTCACACTGGAAATCACATATTAAAATTCTTAAGAAAATTATAAACATTTTATTCTTTACAGGGATCAATGCAGGTTTTTATTCTTGGGACCCATTTTGTGAAATGTAAAAGTTATTTTGTGAATAACATTTTGTAACGAAAGTTGAAATCCAGTTACTCAAATTCGAACCAAGAATTCATTAACAAAAACTTCTTTAAATCCCCTTGCTAAATTTTTTTTTCATGACCTGGTTTTATTTACAAATTACACATTTTAAAACAGTTTTTATGAAAAAGAATGTTACGAAGGGGTCTGTTTTATTGAGTTCATTTTTGAGAAGGGCCCCATTTTATTAAATTTATTTTTGTGAAGGGGCCTATTTTATTAAATAAATTTGTGTGAAAGGGCCCTAAATACGCCCCAAATTTTGCCTGAATCAGGGTTGTAAAAAACCCGTTTTTTTTTTTTTTATAAAAAACTCAGCCCGGGTGGGTACCCACTACAACCCTGGCCTGGATCGACCCCTGCTTTATGAATTATGTATGAAAAGTAAATAATTTCAAAAATAATATCTGAAGGTTAAATTCGCTTTAGCTATATTTACAAAAACCAACAACTGTTCGCTACTTCCAAAATTGTGCAAAATTTGGTGAATTCAGACACTTTTCTCCGGGAGGGATTTCAGTGGCTGGGGGGGGGGGGGATTGCACCTTTTGACCATTGAAAACACAAAATCTCAAATCTTCCGGGGGGGGTGGCATCCCATTGTTCTGGGGAGGAATGTCCCCCCTGAATTCAACACCGGTACAAACATGCAATGAATATATAAAAATAAATTCCCAATAGCAAAATTCAGTGTTATTTTCAAAGCAAACGAACATTTGTTAAATAAATGTTTCTCACACTGTAAATCACATATTAAAATTCTTAAGAAAATTATTTAAAAAAATTTCTTTATGAATTATGTATGAAAAGTAAATAATTTCAAAGGGTATATTCGCATTAGTTTTATTTACAAATACCAACAACTGTTCACTACTTCCAAAACTGTGCAAACCAGTGTTGAACTCAGACACTTTTCTCCGGGAAGGATTTTTCTAGCTCCGCGGGAGGCGGGGTATTGCGTTGTCCTTCAGACTGCAGGTTCGGTAAATTCAAATTATTTCATAGTGCTTCGAAGAATAAAAACGTCTTCATAACTTAGTTCTAATATATTGTAAATAAAATTCGTAACTTGAATAAGTAAACACACTCTACAGTTCAAATTAAACTTCTTTCTTAAAAAACAACTATGTACATTTTATTTACAAATATATAGGTATATTAATATTATTATTACTCTCATTTGAGAGTTCCATTATTACCGTCAGACCGGTTCAAAACAAACTTTACATCTACACTGAAAAGAAAATCGGAAAACAATAAAAAGGGGGTTGCCACAATGCCGACTAACAGAAAATGGCAAGCATCGCCAAGTTGGCATTCTCAACATCCTGCCCCGGGCTGAACACTTAGTTCAGCATCTATATTAAACAATTTAAAGGGTAAATATGAGTAACAAAACAAATTAAATGTTCGATAATAGTTCTTATTTTTAGTGTAAGAGTTTTAGTGTCTTTTAGTCCACTAAGTCCAATTCAAGATTATATAGCAATTGCACAGGTCGTTTAAGATCGCCTTTTGCAGTCTGTAATACACATGATCTGATTTTCGAGTCACGACCAAATATGAGTTCTTTAACACGACCACACTTCCACATATGTTTTGGGAGCTTTTCATCATGAATTATCACTATATCGTTAACTTTGAACTGAGGCGATGAATTTATGTTTTTCACTTGAAAAGCAGATCTAAGTTCTAACAAATATTCCTTTCTCCACCTTTTCCAAAAGTGGTCAGTAATTTGTTGCTTATATTTATATTTTCTCGTCAACAAAATCTTATTAGATTTCTCTTGCGTACAGACTGGTAATCCATAAGAAGGTAAGGACATTAATCGTTTACCAACTAAAAAATGAGATGGCGTTAAAGGTGATGGTTCAGCATTTTCTTCGTAGAGATAACATAAAGGACGTGAATTAATCACCGCTTCAATTTCTGTAAGTATTGTTTCTAGCTCTTCATAACGGAGACAAGTTTTTCCTAGAACCTTTTTTAAAGGTGTTTTAACTGATCTGACCATCCTTTCCCAGAAGCCGCCCCACCAGGAAGCCCTGGGAATTATAAACTTCCATATTATTTTATTCTTTCTCAAGTAATCAAAAATTTCTTGCTTAGAAATTCTTTCCCAAGCATCTTTTAACACCAAATCAGCCTTAGAAAATGTCTTGGTATTGTCACTGTACATTATTTTGCAGAAACCTCTCCTAGAGAAAAATCTTCGTAGTGCTAAGATAAAGGTTTCAGTACTTAGATTGGTGACTAACTCTAGATGAATCGCTCTGGTTACAGCACATGTGAATACGACAATATAAGCCTTCCCAGTGCCTTCAGAAGTTTTATAATAAATCGGACCGGCAAAATCGACACCAGAGGTTTCAAAAACTGGTGTTTTGATGATTCTATCTTTCGGTAAAGGTGCTATTTCCACCTTTCCAGGAATAGCATTAAGTTTTCGACATATCATACACGATCTTAAGACGGATTTTACAAATCTTCTTCCCTTTAATATAAAATACCTTTCACGAAGGTGAGCTAAAGTGACAGCTACACCAAAATGGTACATTCTTTCATGAGCATCCTTAATTAGTAATTTTACAAAATAAGATTTATTAGGAAGTATCCACGGATGTTTTTCCTGCTCTGTAACTTCAGAAAACTGAAGTCTTCCGGATAAAACAAGTAAGTCATTTTCATCGAATTGTGGATTAAGCTTGTACAAAGAAGAATCTTTATTAAGTGGTTTTTTTTGTTTAAGTGCTTCTATTTCAACTTTAAATGAAGTTTCCTGAGTTTGTTTAATCCAGTATTTTTCTGCTGTTTCTATTTCTGAGGTAGTTAAAGGTCCTAAAATTTTAGGGTTTTTCGAATTGGCATTATGAATAAAACGCATTATCCAAGCAGTAATATTATACACGCGATTTAAACTACTGAACTTTGCCATATCAAATACTGGCTTAGGGATAGAGTTTGATTCGTTACACAATAATGTTAAATTTGGTTTTGCTTTCATTTCATTAAAAGCTTCGGGAACCATTTCTATAGCCCTTTTTGAAGGCCACAAATCTTCTGATAGTGATAACCAAGGTGGGCCGCACCACCATACATTATTACCCATTAACTTCGATAAGTTTTCCCCTCGCGTAAGCAGATCTGCAGGGTTTTCTTTTCCGGGACAATAATTCCAGTCCTTTGGATCTGTCAATGACTGAATTTCGGTTACACGATTGGAAATAAAGGGTTTCCAGTTTGTAGTAGAACCCTTAATCCAACAGATAGTTATCTCTGAGTCCGACCATAACTTTATATTTAAATTCGAAATATGTAATTTTTGTTTTAAATATTTCCACATTCTAGCGGCAACTACTGCACTGATCAATTCCAGCCGTGGAATAGTTAACTTCTTGAGGGGGGCTATTCTACATTTACTCCAAACAAAACTAGTTTGAATTTCGCCAGTTAATGAAATGGAACGCAAATAAGCAACTGCTCCATACCCTTTGGGACTAGCATCACAGAATATGTGAATTTGTGAATTTTCAGAAATGTTTATCATATTAGGAAAATATTTTCGGGTTATTTCAAATGTGCGTAAATGTACAACTTCTGAACACCAAGTGTTCCACTCGCATTTCAAATCTTCAGGTAATTTATTGTCCCACTCTAAACCTCTTTGCCATGTTTCTTGCAACAAGGCTTTAATACGTATTACAAATGGATTCAAAAATCCTAATGGATCATAAATTTTCAGTAACATTTTAAGAATTGTTCGCTTCGTGGGATCATCGATGTAATATTCTTCAAAGGGCTGCGCATCTAACATCAAAATATCAGATTCAGTATTCCATATCAGTCCAAGCACTTTTAAGATACTACCTGTCTTTTCCTCCCTTATACCTAAGTTACCAGATTCCCACATTTCCCTAAGTTTAATAGAATTTGTTTTTAATTTCCTCAAATTCATCCCAGCTTCTTTAAGAATTTCAGAAGCTGTAACTGATAAATAATAAGCTTCGTTATCTAAATCTGATCCGGAAATTAAATCATCGACATAGAGGGAATTATCTAACATATATACAACATTTGGATGTTGATCTCGATATTTCTTTATATGATGTTTAATTGTGGCAGCCAAAATAAATGGTGAGCATGTAACGCCAAATGGTACACGTCTAAATCTTAAAATTTTGAAAAAGTTGTTTGTGTCATTATCGAACCAAAGAAATTTAAGGTAATCTCGGTCTTCTTCAGCTACAGAAATTTGAAGAAAGGCCTTTTCAATATCTGCACAAAACGCAGTATTGAATTTCCTGAAATTAATAATAATTTCTAATAAATCGGGGTTCAAATTTGGGCCACCGTACAAACAATCATTTAATGATTTGCTATTTTCTTTTGAGGAAGCATCAAATACCATTCTAACTTTAGTTGTGGGTTTATCATCTCTCAAGACAGGTCGGTGGGGCATAAAATAACCGCTATTTACAGTTTTATTAGAACATGCTTCCACTATGTTATTTAATTCCTGTTCAATCACAATTTCTTTATATTTCTGCAATAATTCCTTATCTTTAAGCAATTTTCGATTTAAGTTAATAAATCGGTTTCTAGCATTGTTATAATTACTTCCTAAATCTCTTCTATCATCTTTCCATAACAATTTAGCTTCGTATCGGTGCTCAAGAAAATGCAAATTGTTTTCGAATTTTTCGATTATCTCTTTATCTAATTCAGAAATATTTTCTTCAGTGTTCATCCCTAAAGTTTCTAACTCCCACAATGTTTTCAAATCATTTTGAATAGGTTTCATAACCTGAGTGGACAAGACCCCAGCTTGCTTACTCTCACTATTTTTATTTACGTCAATTGTCCCGCAGAGGGAATGCCCAAATAAATTTTCACAGACGAACAATGATTTATTTATGGGGTATGTTTTGTCATTAATTTGATATAAATAATCAGCTCCTATTAATATATCAACATCACTATTTTCCAAATGTTCCCACGTGTCAAGACGAAATTTGGAAAGTTTTCTCTTAATTTTGATTGGAAGAGGAGGAATTTGTATCAAAGAATTAGTTATTAGCGGTGTGACTAATGCTTCAATTATTATACTACGTTTTCTATTCGTCAAGTGAATTAGCTTTAGCTTAACGACATCATAACATCGTTCTTCAGATTTTCTCGAACCGAAAGTATAGACAATTAATTTTTCCTTTCTAATGACCTCAGGTTTTAATTTTGAAACTAAATTTTCTGTAATAAAAGTTCGATGACTAGCAGAGTCAAATAAACAAAGAGCAGTTTCTGAATTTTCACCCGCTTCCACTTTTACATGAATTGTTTGCAATATTACTTCTCTACTGATATTATTTATATTGCCTTTGCAATGATATACGGAGGAAATAATGCTACCTGAATTTTTTGATTCTTCTGTTTTTTTATTAGAATTACAAAGTATAGTATGATGATATGTTTTACCACACACTTTGCAATTTTCATTCGAAATTTTACAAAAATTCGCGATGTGAAATTTACGGAAGCATTTAAAGCACCTTCCTTCCCTTTTTAATTTTTCTCGCATTTCCGGAATGGTGAAAGACTTACACTTTTCAGTATCGTGATCAGTTTGATTACAAAATATGCAGTTATTTTTAATATTTGTGGTTAAGGCAGAAGCTGATGGAATGAATTTTTTATAATTTTTCTTATAATTTTCCTGCTTCTCAGGGATTTTTTCAAAATGGTTTAATTGGACAGTGGTCTCGCGAGATTCAATTTCATCTTTAATGAAATTTATCAGCTCATTAACATCCCAGTCAGTGTTTTTAATTCGTTTTCTATTAAATTCTAGTGCAATATCTGATGGAATAAGTTTCAGAAGAATCGGACATAACAAGTGCCCATATGAACCTGAGGCAACACCTAAAGAATTAAGATTTCTTATTTGAATTTCGCATTCATCATACAAATCTCTAAAAGCCTTAATGTTACTAGAATTTCGTACTGGTTTCAAATTTAGCAGTTTAGTCATGTGACTATTTATTACCAGGTCATTACGACCAAAACGATTTTTCAATAATTCTATAGCATGAGCATAATTTTCTTTAGTCAGCGAAAAGCCTGCTATAGTATTTGCAGCACTTCCGCCCAAAAGTGACTTTAAGTAGGAAAATTTATCAATCGGAGTTAAATGTTCATTATTGTCAATCGCATTCGAAAACTGACTCCAAAATTCGAGCCATAAACACGAATCACCATAATATTTAGATATATTAAGTTTAGGAAGTTTAATCAAATTTTGATTCAGAATTTTCTGACTTTTTAGTAGAGAACTATTGTTGCTACTACTATCACTTTCAATGTCTGACGAATCTTGTTTAGTTTCAGGAGTAACTGTGTTATCATTTAAAAATTTGGAAATTTTATATTTCCATTCAATAATATTCTCATTATAAGATTCCGATTTCTCGATTTCTTTTTCAATTTCAGAATTTAATGATTTTAAAGTTTTCATTTTGTCATTCAATTGCTGTTTAAAAAGATCCAGCTGTGATTTTCTATTCTCAAGCTCTAATTCTTGTGTATTATCTAATAAATCCCTTATTTTATCAAATATTTTCGTAGTTTGACTACGAATCGTAGCTCTTTTTTTTTTCAAAGTTTCGCAATCCATCATAAAATAAAGAATTCAATTTATTCGATACAGTTCAGTTAATAAATGTATTCATAATTCTATTTATTCAATATAATTTAATTTGAGGTACTTACCTCAATCGATGATGAAATCCAGACATCCTGGAGCTTTGACGCCAGAAAATGTATTGCGTTGTCCTTCAGACTGCAGGTTCGGTAAATTCAAATTATTTCATAGTGCTTCGAAGAATAAAAACGTCTTCATAACTTAGTTCTAATATATTGTAAATAAAATTCGTAACTTGAATAAGTAAACACACTCTACAGTTCAAATTAAACTTCTTTCTTAAAAAACAACTATGTACATTTTATTTACAAATATATAGGTATATTAATATTATTATTACTCTCATTTGAGAGTTCCATTATTACCGTCAGACCGGTTCAAAACAAACTTTACATCTACACTGAAAAGAAAATCGGAAAACAATAAAAAGGGGGTTGCCACAATGCCGACTAACAGAAAATGGCAAGCATCGCCAAGTTGGCATTCTCAACAGGGGGATTACACTTTTTGACCATTGAAAACAAAATATCAAATCTTCCGGAGGGACATCTCATTGCTCTGTGGAGGAATCTCCTTCCCCCGGGCCCAGGATTCGTAAATATCATATTTTCGAAAATATAAAAAATATCCGATATTTTCAAAATGGTCAACTTACTGCTGACAATAAATATTTTTAAGCATAATATAAATTAGAAACTAAAACTTATTGCACTTATCATGAAAACTTAATCAAACAATATTCTAAAAATGCATTTTTTTTTTCTTTAGAACAAAATTGGAGATCAACTAATTGAAAACAGATACATTTTGCGTTATACACTTATTTAAAAAACAAATTACGACAACCAGGCGCAAAACAATACCTTTTCTGATATTTTTTGTTAGTTTTTCACTCATATTTTGTTTCTTAAACAGACATAATTAAAATTTTATGGAAAAAACTCGCGTTTGTTTACAATATGCTTCACTGTCACGGCGCTAAAAGCTTTCAAAATTCCCAGTCGGTGATAACATGCGCGTCACCTTGCGGCGTCCTCCTTTTCACGACCAAAAAAAAAGCATTATGGTAACCAATGAACGGCACACTATCTATTCTAGCCACTGTAATGCAAGTACACTTTGACCTATGAATCTGCTAAAGACGAAAAGGTAAGTGCTGGCTCTATTTTCTCTTCTGGTGTCACTTAAATATTTTATCTTTTTTAAAATTGATCATGTGAAACAAACATATGCAACTTTTATCGGTAGTCACATGTGAGTGAAACGTGCTAGGCAAAAAGGATTTCTGTATTATTAAAAAATCCTATAAAGATAATAATATAAGATTTTTTTAAATTTATTGACATTCATATGTATTATTATAATGCTTTACTGATTTGAGCTATTTAATTAAAATGACAATTACATATTTTAACGGCAACACCATAATATTAAAAGAAAAGTGTTGCAATGCATAGCTAGGGGTAGAGGGGTGCACGGGCCGAAATTTGAAAGCCCGGACCCGCCCCGATACAAAAATTAAAAGTTCGGCTCGTCCGCGGCCAAAAATTCTTATAGGGTAGATGTGCCAGTAATGGACACCCTTAAGGAATTCCTTTAAAAATTATTTTTTTATTAATAGTTATAATTATTATATTCCAGTTTTTTCAATATTATATTAATCTATCAACAATATTTAACCATTCTTATAGCCTAATTTCCCCATATGAATAGAAATTTAATTTTAAATAACAGAAATATATCAAAACACCCAAAAGCCCAGTAATGGACACCCTCTGTTCCAGTAATGGACACCCCATAAAAAGTAATAAATATAATTGTTTTTATGACTGTATTTAGAACCAGAATTTAATGAATACATACTAACAAAATAGTTATTTTTAAATACATTTAACAATTAGGATACCAGTAATTAATAAAATATTTGTGATAATCATTTACTGTTTGCATCAATTATTCTAATTATCAGAAGATCGATGTTTTAATTATTTTAGATGGATAGTTTAAAATACTAAATGTCAGACAATTACAGCTATCAAATTATTGAAACAGTGGTGGATTTAAAAGGTAATTTAAAAAAAAAAAAAGTTTTGGAATATTGATGTTTAGTTTTGTGTCACTATTTTTAACAATCTTCCAGAGATTACTTGATATATCATTTATAATAATTAATATTACAAATATGAAAGAAATGATATTGTGAGTTGAATATTTTAAATACTAAATAAAATAATTTCAAAATAAAACTGTAGAACTGATGTTTGAGGCCCCTGATCTGCAGATTTACTAGTTTCATGAATATTACCTATAACTTTCATTAATAGTAGTATTACTTTTTTTTTTTTTTTTTTTAATAAGGAAACATTTAAGACAGAAAATGGATTTTTAATAGCTTCTGTAACATTGTTTTTATTTAAACAGAGAGAGATTAAGCCCTATGAGCCCCTCTTTGACTGTGCTCTTAAACAGTATTTTCTGCTTCCCGACTGGTTTGATTGCCAGATTATAAAATATGTGAGGTATATATATGTACTACATAAAAAAAATAATAAATAAAATAAAATATCGAAATTTTATTAATCACATAAAATAACTTAAAAGCAGCTATTTATAAAAGTTTTGGTGTTATTACATTTTGGTAAGTATAATTTAAAAATTAAATTTGATTATTTAGGTTTGCAGTTAAGCCAAAGTATTTTATGCACTATAAACATTACCAAAATTGCATTTTTAGCAATGTCTACATGGGGTGTCCATTACTGGAAAATAACTAATTAACCATCCCAGTAATGGACACCCCCTCTTAAAACCTTAAAAAGAAATGAAATTTTGTAAATAGCCATTAGTATATAAAATTCAAAGTTTTCTATTGCTACTCAAACAAAAACATTCAAATTTTGCAAGAAAATAAATAATATATAAATTAAACAAAGCCAGCTCTTAACCTCTTCATTAAGATTTATCCATCAACCGAGAAGGATAATTAAGAAAAGGATTTAAAAAAATATAGGAGACTACAGTGGACCACTTTTGCATTTTTCATTTTTTTTCTCTTGAAAAGTCCAGTCCGCCTGAAAATTTTGAACATTCCTGAAACATTTTTACATGCCTCAGAATTTTTTTTCGAACATAGTTTCAAATACAATTAAGAAAAAAAAATTGTATACGTTCATTAAGTATTATTGAAATAATATATAAATTTATTTTTTATTAATTCAATTCCTTTTTATTTCCCCTTTACCCTCAAAATAACATAATAATGCAAATTTGCAAGTTGTAACATCAAACAAAACAGAAAAATTATCCAAAAAAATTACATTTTTTAAATAATAGATTAAGATACAGGAACAATTGCAAATAAGGTAAAGTTATTAAAAACAAGTAAAATAAAGTCATTTTCATTAAAATTTGAAAATGAAACTCCAAAATACTTATGAGCCTGAAATTTTCTGAAAATTCTTTTGGATCCAAAGGCAATTTTACAACAACGCTGATATAAACAACAGAAAATAATCATTAAGTTTTGATTCCAAATTTGTTTTATTTTACGTGTAAAATGAGTAATAAAATTTCAGAACCTGTCAGGGATTTTTTTAGTAATAACAGGCTACAGTCAATAAGATACTTTTATATTTTGATATTTTTCCGTTATACAGACACCATGCCAAAAAGTATGCTAATGTGCCAATAAATGTTTAGTGCAATGCTAAAAGATATATTAAACTGCTGGCATAAAATTACAAATGAGTTTTATTTTATTACTTTATTGCATAAAAGTTATTTGTTCACTTATTTTCAGTATATATTTGTGATTTAATAAAACAGTTCGTAAATGTCTGTAATTTTCAAATGTTATATTTTTAAAATGCTCACTTTACTATCGACAATGTTTTTTCTTTTATTTTTCAAATGTTTCAATTCACATGATATTCGTTTTGTGCCAACTATTATGCTTGGTGACAGTGGTATCCATATAACGGAAAAGTACCTATATTTTTTAAAAGCAGTAATTACAAACCAAAATATTTCTTACTATGTTAAATAGACATTTTCCTATGTTTACTTTATTTTACAGTTAAATAATTACTTAGTTAAATTATTATTTCGTTAAATTAATATCCTTGTTTAGAAAAACTAAATTGGCTTATCTACAAAATACATAATAGAATAGAATATGTAGTAAGAACGTCACATGCTAGTGTTGCATTTAAAATCAAATGTGATGTCACACTTTTGTATTATTGGCATTATATCCTATAGTTCTGCGATACTCTTTTATTGTTAAATTTGCATTTGATAAAGCTTATTTTTTGCCGAATTAAAAATCGGTTTAAAAATATTTTTGTTGTTGTAAACTGCCATTTGTTCATAATTTAATAAGTTAATGCAAAGTATTAAAAACCCTTTTTTCCTTTTTTAGAATTTAAATATTTCTTTAATTTTATTAAAATTTGATTTTACAGCAGACTCCCTCAAATCTGGCAAATCTTAAAATTTGCAAACATCTAGAATCTGCTCATCATTGCAGATCTAAACATTGAAACTTACAGTTAATATTTGGGTGAAATTTTTAAGGTTCTTTTAATTTTTATATCATTTAATATATAATTTTGGTCAATATGAAATTTTTTTGAAAAAATCTTGTTTTTGAGAACAGTGCCACGGTGCATGTTCCGAGGCAACTCCCTCACTCCCCGTTCATCCTACATCATAATGTCATGTATCCGATTTATTGCAAACTTTGCTTACTTTCTGATTTTCTAGATACTTTAAAAACTTTTTTTTTGGGGGGGGGGGGGGGGGGATTTTGGTGGGAAGTTAAAAATTTGGATTCAGCGCCCAAAAAACTTAAGTAAACCTTATAAAGGAAAGTTCAGAGGGGAGACGGGACAGCGAACGTAAATGATGTGAGTGGTTAAGTGAAATTGCGCAACTTAGTCCATGCAGGTCCCCTCCCCATTCATCCTACGTCTTAATGTCATATATCTTATTTGTTGCAAATTTTGTCTGTTTTCTGAATTTCTATATACTTTTCCTAAAAGAATAAAAAAAATGATTTTATGAATAAAAACCTCTTTTGGGGAAGCATTTTACCAAAATTTAGTGGGGTTGCCAGGGGAAATTTTGGTGGGAAGTTACAAATTCGGATTCAGCAACTCAAAAAACATAAAGTAAGTCGATTTCCAGAACTACCATTAAGCGCAAAAGGCATTTTGTAAAACGCTGACATACACACACGAAAAAACTACTAGCAAATTTTGCACTTTTATCCTGATCGAATGATGAATTTTGCATTTTTGTCCAACGATCGATTTACGATTATCGTAATATTTCATGTTTTCCCCTCTGTTAACTGTTGAATTTCATGTTTTTTTTCCCTCGAACTTGATTGTTGAATTTTGCGAATTTTTTATTCGCAACATGATAGAAGAAATTTGAAATTTTCCACAATTCACTGACAAATTTAGTGTTTAACTGCAACCGATAGGTGAATTTTGCGATATTTTTCTTAGACTGATTGGCAAAAATCAGTTTTTTTTTCACACGACTAATCCACGAATTTAGTGTTTTTTACCAACGACTCATTGGTGATTGTTCTAGCTTTTTTCTGTGACCAATTGGAAAAAATCCCACAACTAATCGAAGAATTTAGCGATTTTTTTTAATTTTTTTTTTTTTTTACCATCTTCTGACAATTTTAGTTTTTTTACACGTGATTGGTCGGCAAATTTAGTTATATTTTCTTTTTGCCGATTGGCAAATTTTTTCTCTTTTTTCTTTCGGCTGATTGGATTGACGAATCTCCAATTTTTTTTCCCAACGATCCACTAATAGTCCAGGCAATAGAGACCGTATAGGGGCTCTACCTACCAAAGTTCATGGTAGTTCTGGAAAAAGGCTTACTATATGTTTTTTGTGTCGCTGAATCCGAATTTGTAACTTCCCACCAAAATTCCCCCCCGGCAACCCCTGCCCCCCCAAATTTTGGTAAAATGCCCCCCAAAAAAGGTTTTTATTAAAAAAATCATTTTTATTGTTGTAGAGAAAAAGTATCTAGAAATTCAGAAAGTAGACAAAATTTGCAACAAATTAGATATATGACATTATGACTTAGGATGAAGGGGAAGGGGGGATCTGCCTCGGAACATGTGCGCGGTGCTGCGTGAACTAAGTTGCGCAATTCCACTTAACCACCCACGTGTTTACATTCACCCTCTCATCTCCCCTCCGAACTTTCTCTAAGGTTTACTTTAAGTTTTTTGGGTCGCTGAATACGAATTTTTAACTTCCCCCCCCCCCCAAAAAAAAATCCCCCCCCCCCGAAAATCCCCCAAATAATTGTTTTTAACTTAAATTTCTTATTGTTTTAGGGGGAAAAACATTACGAAATTCAAAAACTAGACAAAATTTTCAACAAATAGGATATATGATATTATGACGTAGGATGAACGGGGAGGGCTGTCTCTGAACATGCACTGCGGCGCTACATGCACTAAGTTATGAAGTCAGGCAATAGAGGATTTACCTGGAAAAATTAATACTAGTTCTGGATTTCGACTCACTTTATGTTTTTGGGGCCGCTGAATCCGAATTTGTAACTTCTCACCAAAATTTCACCCAACAACCCCCCAAAAAATTGATTTTTTGAAAAAATTTGGTTTTTGAGAAAAGCGCGCGGGGCAACTTCCGAGGCAGCCCCCTCTCTCCCTGTTTATCCTACGCCATAATGTCATCTATCCTATTTGTAGCAAATTTTGTCTAGTTTCTGAATTTCGTAATGCTTTCCCCCTAAAATAATAAGAAATTTAAGTTAATAACAACTATTTCGGGGGGGCGGGAATTTTGGGGGTAAGTTAAAAATTCGGATTCAGCGAGCCAAAAAACTTAAAGTAAACCTTATAAGGAACTTTGTCGGGTTTTTTTTGCATCTGATTGACAAAAATTGTGTTTTTTCCGCAGCTGATCGACGAATTTCAGATTTTTTTTTCCGACTTTCTACTAACAAATTTCGCGTTTTTTCTCTTGACCGATTGGGGAATTTTGTGAAATTTTCCTTGTACCAATAAGCAAATTTTGCAGAAACTTCTTGCAACCAATTGGAGAAAATCGTGCATTTTTCCCGCTACTTAATCGATGAATTTCATGTATTTTTACAAACAACCGTTTGGCATAATCTGCTATATGTTTCTACTGATTGGCCTTTTCTTGCGAACGATTGATAAAAATCAGGCTTTTTTCTGTGACGGACCAATTTCACGTTCTACCTGCGACAGATCAGTGAATTTTGCAATATTTTCTTTCTTTGTTGCTTTTTTGCAACCAATTGACTAAATCTCTGGTTTTTTTCCATGACTGATCAACAAATTGCTGATTTTTTTCCGACAATTCACTGGTGAATTTCACATTTTTTTAAACCTATGACCGATTTTTAAATTTCGCAATATTTTTCTTGTACCAATTGACAATTTTTTTTTTTTTTTTTTTTTTTTTTTTTTTTTACCGATTGGGGGAAATTATGAGGTTTTTTTCCACTACTGATCGACAAATTTCGCTGTTTCCTCCGAGAATCCACTGATGTGTTTTCCATTTTTTAACTGCGGCCAATTTGCAAATTTCGTGATATTTTCCTCGTACTGTAAGAAATTTTGACTTTTTCTCGTGACCGATTAGAGAAAATCATCGCAGTTTCTTCCAGCGATGCACTGATGAGTTTCGTGGTTTTATTAACTATGACCGATTGGCTAAAATTGGAGATTTTTTTTCTGTGTACCTACTGTTCATTGAATTTTGTATGTTTTTACACAACAGGCTGAAGAATTTCATGATTTCTTCTCCTTGATTGACTGACGAATTGCTTGAGTTTTTCTTGCAACCAATTGATGAATTTCGCAATCTTTTTAAATGAATGATTAAATAATTTTGATTTTTTTTTTTATTATTTCCAGCCATTGAGTGATCAATTTCACAATTTTTCCTTCGATTGAATGGTGAATTTTCTTGAAAATGAGAATTTTAAATGTTCTGCAGAGAAGTCCGTTGTTCTATGACATACGTCACACTTTTAAGCATATTCTGTTTCGGGGGGCTAATACAATATTTCTAATGAAAAAAAGCAGGAAAAGAAAGCACCTTAGTTTTACGATATTCCAAAAAGCTTGATTCTGGTTTTTAAATTAAATTTTTATTTTGTGCAATTATTTATTATTAAATTAATAATTTTCTTTATTCTAAGCCTTCATTATAGTTTCCAATGCTTGGAAAATGGGGAAAATGTCTAATTTTGTCAATCAGTCGCAAGATTTGCCAATTGGTCACTAAAAATAGTACAAACTTTGATAATCGGTCACAAGAGAAAATCGCGTAACTTGTCAGTCAATCGCAGGAAAAAAAAAATTGTAAATTTAGTCATCCGGTTGTGGGAAAATATCGAAATCGGTCAGTTGTGTGAAAAAAAAATATTAGAAAATTTGTTCAGCAGTTGCATAAAAAAAAAAAAAAAAAAAAACCCAGAGAGTTTTGCCAATAAGTCATGGGGAAAATATGGAAACTTATTTTGTTGCCAACTGTGTCTGTAACAGGGACACACACAAAAATTCACAGATTGGTCACGAGAAAATATGAAATTTATCGATTGGTTGCAGGAATATATTGCTAAATTTACCAATCGTTCAATATAAAATATCACAAAATTGTATGTTATAACAGGGGACTTTAAATAAACCAGTTCACAATATGTTTTTTGAATAGACCATGGGTGTTCTTTTTCAGAATAGTGTACCCTTTTTAAATTAAATTCTTGCCTGATTGTCCTATTTTGCTGGAGTGAGCACAATGGTCGTCATTACTCCACTGATTCTTTTCAATTACCTCTTTCCAACATCAAAATCGAATGTCCAAACACAAACCACATTTAAAAGAAAAAGGGGGTGGGGGTTACTACCGTAAACGATGCAGGTGGATTCTTGTTTCTATAATTAGTCTAGTATAATTTTATGTGAAGGGGTTGTTCACAGTGGTTCGACTCATAACATTGTGTATATACTTTTTAAAAATAACATGTTTAATAGAGTTCAATATCAATACATTTTAAATTATCTTTAAAAGTTTTAACCATGTTTGAAGTAATAGTTTATGAAAGTTTAACTAGAAGTATTATATTAAACAACGAAAAGTAGAATATTTTATTAATGAATAAATTTAATGATTATTATATTATAATTTTATATTTATTTTAGGTTGCAATGTACCAACTGAGTCTACAGGGAAATATAAATTTGCCTTGTGCATCATGCATTCTAGTTTCTGGTATATATATAATAGTTGCAATAATTATCTCAAAATTTGTTTTATAAGAAATACACATTGTACGGTGGAATTTTGATAACTTTTTAAAATAAAATGGTTAAACATTTCTTTTTTAAACTCAACTTTTTGCCAAATCCCAAAATAACTTTTAAATTAACAATTTTATTACAGTGAAGTTTTGAATGAATTGAAATAATGAATTGAATTGTCTAAGAAAAAAATAATTGTATATATTTCTTTTTATATCTTTTTATTATTCTATATAGTCCCCACTGGGAACTTTTTAGTGCAGCCTAGGTAGATTTCGTAAGAAATACAGTAAACTTCCAATTATCCACCACCCTATAAACTGCCCCCCCCCCTTCCTATTTTTTTTATTTTCTTTTAATCCGACACAAACAACGAAAATTCAAATGCACATAAACCTGAGTGCACTTATCAATATTTTGAATCCTTATTATAGTCATCTTGATATAATTAATTATAAACATTTTTAATCTCAATTCAGTAGACTCCTTCAAATCCGCAACTTTAAAATCCCGCACATCATCACAGATGTAAACAATGAAATTTTCAGTTCAGATGTATGGGCAAAATTATTATTATTTTTAAATTTATATCATTCTATATGTATTTTATTTTTAATATGTATTTCTCGATAATATGGCTGAACTCATGTTTTTTTTTTTTATGAAGGAAGTTTAAATTTATTCTGAACAAATCTCTTCCAAATTGATGCAGAAAATCTCTGTTAAGTTTGCTAATGGGTAAAATCAAACCAAGGAGGTGGAAATAAAGAGAATTTTTGTGAAAACAGAAAAAAATCCCATAACTTCTTAATTGTGATACGTATCGAATCAGGTTAAAGTTATTACTTCTAGAAAAATGACCAAAAATTTATGTATGGCAGATTTTTTATGTCATTAAAAATTGCCTCAAGCAGCGGGGGAAAAAAAAACCCCGGGAATTTGAGAAGAAATAAATTTCATAACTTCGTCAATTCACAAAATATCAAGTTTGCGCAAATTTATTATAAATCTTCTTAATATTATGTACAGTTTTATATTGAGAGGATTTTGATAGGACCAACTCTAACAGGGGGAAAATAAAAAGAAAGAGTAGGGGGGGGGGGAATCATATCTCAGTTAATCTGCCACTAAGGCGATAAAAAAGTATCATTGCAGGGTTGCAAAAAGCCAGCTAAAATTAAAAAAAGCCACGTCGGTGGCTTTTATTGGTTTTAAACTGCTTTTTTTGGCCAAAATTGGCTTTTATACAGTGAAGCATTTTAATTATAAATGACACATTTTTATGTGTTTTTTAATTAGTTTTAAAGGCATTTAATTGAGGTCAAGGTTGCCGGCTTTTAGCCAGCCCCCAAAAAAGCCGGCCGGCTATGTTTGGTTTTAACCACTTTAAAAAAGCCGGCTTTTATTTTTTAAAGTTGGTTTACAGTTAATTTGTTTTAAATTTGGATCAATTAATTTTTAATACACTTATAAATATTTTCTACTAAAAAAATTATAGATTTCTATTACTTATTTGTCAAATAAGTAAGTCCAAAATGTGAAGGCATTATGTCTGGGGAAAAAAAAAAAAAAATATATATATATATATATATAAATATATATATATATATATATATATATATATATATTTAAACATTGAAAATAATATAAGTTAGGCTCCAAACTGGTATTTTGAAATTCTATATTACATAGCTCCACATACACTACACATTTTAAAGATTAATTAATGACAAAATGTAGCACATCAAAATGGAAACATTCTTGTGTGTCCATATGGAGAGATTAAGTTATAAATGTTAAAAGAGAAATTAGAAAGGATATAATATTTGAGGAGAGTGGTGCATAAGTGTATAAAAAATAGAGCATTTAAACAAGAAGAAAAAATTCTGTAAATAAAATTTTGAAAAGCTGCTTGTTAAGCATATTCATGCATATGCTGTTTGCAATGTTTTTAATAGTGAGAAATGGTGTTTTTATTAATGACTATGTATAATTTTAAATGTTTACTAGAAATAAAATAAGACTTGTATATTAATAGCTCTTAAAATTAAGTAATAAAACATGTAACTAAATAACCATTGTCCTCCTTTAATTTTATAAAGCAGTAAAAATGAAAAAATTGGCAGTGAGGTATGGCCCTTTTAAAATTTAGCTGACATATTTGCAATTCTGACTTCAAATCTCTAGCAAAACATCTAAGTTTTATTCCAGTATTAATGTCCTCATTATTGAGAAATTGGGTTACTTATTAAACTCTAAATCAATTAAATGTCATTAAAACTAATTAAAAACACTTTAAAATGTGTAGTTTATAATTGCAATGCTTCATTGTATAAAAGCCAATTATGGCCAAAAAAGGCCAATTTTGGCCAAAAAATAGCCGGTTAAAACCAATAAAAGCCACCGGCCTGGCCTTTTTTAATTTTAGCCGGCTTTTTTGCAACCCTGATTGAGGTAGAAATCTACATAACCCAATTTTTCAATTAATGAAGACATTAATATTGGAATAAAAGGTCATACCAATTGCTTTGTCTGGTTTGCACTGACCTTAACCTTTTTTTTTTCCCCCTTACTGCTTTATATAATTAAAAAGGACAATGGTTGCTTAGTTATATATATTTTATTAACTAATTTTAAGGAATATTAATAATACAAGTCTTATTTTATTTCTTATAAACGTTTATTTAAAATCACACATAGTCATTTAATAAAAACATCATTTCTATCTATTAAAACAGTATTATGAATAACATATGCATGAATGTGCACTATTTTAAATAGCAACTAGCTTTTCAAAATTCTAATTGACCTTATGCACGCGGCCTGAGGTCGAGGCTATAATTAGTCTGCTGGCGGTGTTTAGCATAGCAGTCTGTGGAGTGTGAGTTATTAATGCTTGTTTGTTAAAAATGCCGTAAAAAAATTCTTTGCTGCTGCAGCATATACTTAATATATTGTAATCTAAATTCAAAATGTTGTTCTGTATGCGAGAAAATTCCCTAAGTTTGCAAATTTTCAGTTAAAATGTATGCACTCAACCTGGGTCAAGGCTAAAGTTGTCTGCTAGCGCTGTTTGCGCCTGCGCATACTGGTATTCTGCAGGTGCAGTAACTGGAATAACAGATCATCATACTGGCGTCTGACGTCACCTGAATAGGGTCCATTCAACAAGTTTTATTTGGAGATTTTTTTTTTTATATTGTTCTCTTTAATTTATGCACTTACATGAACTAAAATTTCCTCAAATGTTATATCCTTCCTAATTTCTCTTTCAACATTGTTCATTCTACGATTTTAATCTGTCCGTATGGACATATCTGGAATAAGTTACATAACAGCTTAGGAGCAGAAGAACTTTTTACATATATCATTTTTATAAGTTATCGGAATATCGATTGCTTATTAATTACTTATTATCGATTGCTTATTATTGCTCAAGTATTATATAAGATAATTTCAGAAACACATAAATTCAGAACTTTTGCAATAATTTATAGCAAATACTAAAGCTAAAGAAGAATGAAAGAATGACATCACCTGAACGTTTCTTGTAAAACAATGTATAAGAGAAAAAGAACCAATTGGTATAAAATGTTAAGCACAGCAAGAGCTTTTTCGGTAAAAGTTGAATTAACGTTTTTTTTTTTTTTTTTTTTTTGAACTCATGTACACCAAATGAAAATTGTTACAGATTAAAAAGGCTATTTGAAGGCAAAGCTATTTCAAACTGAATGCTGAGAATCCCCACTGAGTGCTAATAATGCTATGCTGTTTAATATTTTGAGGATTTCATATATAACTGGCTATTCCTTATATTTACTCCGTATGTGTGTATGAATGGGTAACTAATGAAATTATTTGCAACTTTGTAATTACCGTATATACTTGCATATAGGTCGACTCGCATATAAGTCAACCCCCTAACTTTCGAATGCAAATTCTGCAAAAAATCAAAAACCCGCATATAAGTCAACACCTTAACTTTTTACTTCAATTTTGCACAAAATCAAACCAAAGATTTCACTTGCCTATGCGAAAAAGTAGTAAGTAAATAAAAATAAATCATTGACAAATTTTTTAATGATAAATTATTATTATTTGTATATTTTCTGTAATATTTTATTATTCATGCACATAAAAAGTCAGAATTTTGCAGTATTTGAAGTTTTATGTTTTAATTGACTCGCGTATAAGTCGACCTCCCAAATTTACTTGTCAGAAATTCCTCGACTTATATGAGAGTATGTATGGTACTTACTATTCTCCCTAGGCCAATTATGTAAGACGCCACAACTGCGCCTTTTGAAATTGGCAAAATGGACCCTCCTGCCTCTTAAAAAAATAATGAAATTCACCTGTAGTAGACAGAGATTTCTTGTAAAAATAATTCCAAAATCCACAGTATTTCTAAATCTATGTGCCCAAGATCTTACAAAAGTGATAGAACATTATTTCTTTAGAAAAAGTTAAAACATGTTGTTATTCAATTGTATTTTTTAATTTGTAATTCATAAAATTATTAACATTTATAACACTTTATTTATCATACTAAGAAACTATATACTTTTTTATTTATATAATTACTAACAGAACACATTACTGATATATTTCCACATGAAATATTGTCCTTTTTTGGAACTTGCATCCCATTGGAACCTCCCCCTTTTCTTTCTAGGATGAATACTGAATTATTATCATTTAGTAATTAAAGCATAGAAACGGTAGTATGTTCATAATTGCAGAGTTTAATAATTTTTAATCTTAAGTAGTGTTAACAATTTAATATTACTCACAGTTAATAATTTTAATAAATGTAAATATCTCTAGTATTAAATTAGTTTTACATAAGTATTACAAAATATTAATGTTTATAACATTGTATGCTACTAATGACTGAAACTACTAATTTGCATCTATTGTAATTTCTGTAATTATTAACTAATAATTATAATTCTATTAATTAAAGTGTAAAAATATGGATTATGTTAGCAATTAGACTTTTGATTGTTTTGGAAACCTAAAACTCTTAGTAGCTATTCAGTATTTGAATGCTAGGAAAATAATCATAAAAATCCGTTTTAAATTAAAAAAATCTGATTTTTTCTTTTATTTAAAAAACAAAAAAAATCACTTTTTTTACACCCTACTGAGCAGTTTGAATTTTTCTCATACAATCACATCATTTTTTGTGTGTCTAAATCAGAATAGTTTTTTTTTTTTCATTTAAGAATTAAAATTGCTTCATAAATGCATCCAATTTGCAGTTGAGAAAATCATTGCATAAAAAAAATAAAGAAAATATATTATCCTGAATTTATTGGCTATAAATAAATATCCAACAATATTTGGGCAATTACTGTTCAGTATTAGATAAATGAAGAACACAGTCGAAAGACCAAATATTCATTATATCCCAAAAGTAATACTAAATCTTTAAGAATATACGATATGTATCTAGGAATCTTACCCTTTTTTTTTTCTTTTTTTTTCAGATGTATAATGAATTTTAATCTCAACAGAGGAAACAAGCAACAAAAGAATTGTGTAGCAGATTGAATATTATACAAGTGTGTCACAAGTGTCCCTGTTAAATTATATAACTGGATTATGAGTTGTAATTGATGTAATTGTAATCTTGTAAAAATTAAACTTTTTCAATTTCAATTTTCATGTTTTTTTTTTATATTATTTAATTCCAATTATCTTTCAGACATATTTCTAATGCAAATTGTTTTCTTGCAACGAAATAAATCCAAGAACATAATACATATCAATGGGCCTTATGATCTTAATTTTGGTATGCCTCACACATATTGTACATTGCTCAGATTGGATGTTTAAGATATCTTAGACCGCCTTTTTTTTTAAAGGCTGTACTGTCTTGTAATTGAATGCCTGTTCACATCTCAAAACTCATCTACGACATCTGTGAATGTCACTGTGTCTGAGATTTGAACGAATGCAAAGTATGCATAAAATAAAACCAACCGCCAGTCAGTTAAACTGGACCTTTATAGCCAGAGTGAGTGGTAGTGCCTGTATCTAACTGAAGAAAAATTACTCGCTGAGATAGTTTATGGATCTCCCCCAGAGATTTTAACGATCTAAGATATCTTAAATATCCGATCTGAACAGGGTATAAGCATACATTCAAAAAAGAATATTCCTATGACCCTGATGTGGCATGTTTTATCTAAAACAAATTGATGACAATTTTAGTATGTTCAACATATTTTTTTTTTCAACCAATAACAGTGATAGCACTAGCAGTGCCAACCAACCATTATTATTATTATTTAACTATGCTCGAACAATACAAGTCTTTGGATGAATTTAATAAATCATTTTCATTTTTCAAGATTTAATGTAACTTTTTCATATTTCAATAAACTTTTAATGGAAACAAAGCTTATTAAATCCACAACTGTTTCATTATCAAGATTTTATTGTATGAAGATTCGCTGTTAATAGAAAAATTGAAAGTACCTTTTTCTTTTTTAAAGTTCAGCTCCAAGATAATTTTATTACTAAACTTATGTATACATGTCTACAATTATACTTATTATATATATAGCAAACTGACAAGCAAAAGCTTCATAAATACATGATCATTTTATGTATCTTAGATAAATTATGAATGAGGAATATAGTATCCATTCAACTTTAAAATGTGATAATTTTTTTAAATTAAAACTGCCTCTATTCCTCGAAAAAATCTTATTCAAATTAAATTTATTTACAAAAAAAAAAAAAAAAAAAAGTTTACTGAATAGCATAACTATTTAATTTTAAAACAAATTATGTTTCAGATGAAAGAAATCTGTTTCACATTTTACTATTTATCAGAAATTTAATCAGCTTCATATATTAGAAACTGCATATGAAACTAGATTAGAAAATAAAGTAGAAAAATGTTTCTTAGACAGTTGAATTAAAGAGAAAAAGTAGAATGGAGTAAAACTTATAAAAATGGAATATCTAAATGGATTGGTCAGAAATTCCACTTCAAAGAGGTATAATTGTACTACTTTATTGTAGAGACTATTTTTCTGTTATGAAAATGTTCCATTTTTGCAGGTTTTACTTTACTGTATTTGATAAAAAGGGGTACTCTTCTGTTAGCTGGGTGCCAATGATATTTCGCCAACTATTGCTTCATTTGGCAGTTGGTGATATAAGTAATGAAATTACTGTAACAGCTGGTAGTTTAGTATAATACAGTAATTAAATATTTTTTTTTTTTTTTTTAATCTTGAAGCTAGTTTAAAAAGGGCCCCATAAATCTAAAGAAGCCCAAGGCATAATTCATTAAGGCTCCTGTCCCATCAGCAAAGACACTTTCAAGCTAATGCTAAACCTTTTGGAAAGGTTATAATCTCATTTGCATTTTGATATTTTATTTATTTTTTTTTTTTTTTATAGTTGATGTCGATTCCCACATCTGCCCTTTTTTACTGTTTTGATTACAGGTATTTTTCAATGAAGTTACTTAAACTTTCAGAACCAGTTTCGAAAATAAGTGTGTCATCTAAAAAAAAAACTACAATCCAAATCGAAAAAGTAAAACAAGTTTGTTTTTTTGTTTTGTTTTTTTTTTTGGTGGGGGGGGGGGGGGGTGAGAAACAGATGTAGGGATCAACATCAGCTATCAAATGGAAATCCGTAGGTTCAGTAAGTGTCTTCGCCTGACAGATGGCAGACTTAAAGCTCCTTTCTTATAGTTTTTTTTTTTTTTTTTTTTTTTTTTTTTTTTTTTAATGCCAGCAGTTCAGAGTGCGTATTTTAAAAATTTGTTTTTCTAAAATTTATGAGCTCTAGTACCACTGTCCAATTTGGCCAATGATTTAATGGGGCCATGATAATAAGTAAATAAAATTTTGCTTGCCATATCATTTAAAGGCTGTGAAGTTTTGTATGCCACTATTACCATATGGAAATTTTTCTTATTCAATTACAGAAATTCCGATATTATATCGGGAAAAAATATATTTAGAAAATAATGATGTTCAAGTATTTTGTACATTCTTCATGGTATGTCTGTATGCTGCTTGTTACAAAGTTTTTGAAAATAAAGGCGTAAAATATCACAGCCTTCGTGCAAAATTTACGAATGTGCTGTTTAAAAAAAAAATTGCTCTAGTAAATTAACAGCAAAAAATTATGTAAAACCTAAAAAATAAAGCTGGTGATGAATTAACCCTAGAACTACCGGAAATTTTACTCAAGTTTTATAAAAACATTCTACACCAGAATTTTTACTTAAAACTATTTAATTTGTTTGTTTAACTTATTATTGTCTGATTTATACATTTAGTTTGTTTTGAAGAAATTTCTGGTTTGAATAAATATTTTGAATGTACATGTCGGGTCCAATGGACCCGTCTGGTAGACGGAAGGTTAATAGTAAAAAGTACTGAGAATCTACAAATTTCTGTAAAATCTAAAAAACAAAATTTGTTAAATAACAGCAAAAAAATGCTGAAATCTACAAAAGTACCGTAAAATCTAAAAAACAAAATTTGTTAAATTAACAGCAAAAAATGCTGACAGTTTACAAAACTACCGTAAAATCTAAAAAACAAAATTTGTTAAATTAACAGCAAAAAATGCTGACAGTTTACAAAACTACCGTAAAATCTAAAAAACAAAATTTGTTAAATTAACAGCAAAAAATGCTGAGAGTTTACAAAACTACCGTAATATCTAAAAAACAAAATTTGTTAAATTAACAGCAAAAAATGCTGAGAGTTTACAAAAGTACTGTAAAATCTAAAATACAAAATTTGTTAAATTAACAGCAAAAAAGGCTGAAAATCTACGAAAGTGCTGTAAAATCTAGAAAACAAAACTGCTGTAAAATTAACAGCAAAAAATGCTGAAAATCTACAAGAGTGCTGTAAAATAAAAAAAAAACAAAATTGCTGTATATTTACGGCAAAATTTGCTGGCACCCATATTGCCAGCATTTTTTGCTGTAAAATTACTGTGATTTTTTTTACAGTGTATGCTAATTTCTAATTTTAGGCGTATCTTAACAAAGATATTTACTTATTATTATTTTTTCTTTATTTGTTCTGTTAATATCTGAAAATACTAATGCCACTGATCAGGACATAAAAAATTATAAATTGATAAGTGATTCAGTGTTGCCAGTAGGCTACTTTTTTTAAATTCAGATTTCTTGATTGCCACCACTTCTTTGTAACGGTTAAATACCCTTTGTTTTAACCTTAATTAATATGTCATTAAGTAAGACGTGCTTTACAATTTCAAAAAAGTGGTGTCAATCAAGAATCTGAATTAAAAAAATAGTAGCCCATCTGGCAACACTGAAGTGATTCAGAAAGTCTAAAAATTGTTATTATTAATAATATAATTTTATGTTAATAAACAAAAAATTCAAATAGCGTTAAATAAAATAAAAATAATAAAAATAAAACTTTCCGATCGTATCTATTATAACTGACTTCTTTAAAACTGACTTCTTTTTTTTCAAAAAAAAAAAAAAAAAAAAAAGTTTATATATTATACACGCGTAAGTCGAAAATAAAATCAAGTTGTTATGTAAACGAGCGTTCTCGTATGCGAACATTCACAACATTTTTCAATATTTGTACTCTAATTATCAACGGAAAGCATTCTTATTCACATAATGTCCAAATTAAGTAGTGGTGTAAATGTGAATTTTCATATGCGAATATTCAGGAATTTTTTCTATATTTGCATTTTTAAACATCAACGGAAAATATTGGTATTACCTTTCGCGAATATCAAATATCAAGTAGTGATGTTAATTAGAATTATCGTGCGAATTTTCAAATTTTTTCAATATTAGCATTTGTAGACATCGACGAAAAATATTTGTATTCGCGTTCACGAATAAATTGTATTTCTTTAATACTCTCCCCCCCCCCCCCCCCCCCGTAGAATGCACCAGCTTGTCCCTTGTAGAAGTCATGTTAAACTTCTCTTAATGAAATGTTAAAATTATGTTTTCGGACCAAATCTTAGAATTGTCTAACCCACTCATTAACTCTGTAACCCCCTCCCCCCCTACGCTGTAAAAAACTGACAGTGGAAAAACTGCACTTTAGATGTTAGCATTTATTTATCGACAAGTTCAATATTTAACAATTCCTTGTCACGTATTTTCCGGTCACTTTTTTCCCTTGTCACGTTTTTTCCGCTCTCCTTTTTACCTTGTCACGTTTTTTCCGCTCTCCTTTTTTCTGTCACGTTTTCTCCTGTCACCTTTTTTCCTAGATTCGAATTTAAATTGTGGCTCTAGAAAAAATAGTTCCATGTCATCCTTATAATTTCTAGTTCCCTTTGCAAGAGAGTTCTAGAGTCTCCTACTAGAATTCAAGATTGTTTTCCTATATTCTCGTGGTCAAACTTATTTAAAAATCTCTGCAGATAGATGCGAACACAAGAGGTTAGTCTTAGTAACTATAATTCTAGTAATGAAACCATTCCAGGAATCAAACGATTCATTTCATTATCGTTTCGTCACCTAGAAAACCAGAGACTAGACATTCTAGATCATTTCGACCACACAGCTTAGTTGTTTAACCTATTCGCATAGCACGGAAATCTATATTTCCAGTTTAGGGATTCAGAAAATGACTACCTATTCATTCTAGGTGAAGGCGGTATTTTTTTTCTCAGTGTAGATTTATTTTTCTATTAAAAAAAATACTGATATTTGTCCTGAAAAATTTCCTGAACCGTACGACCCCTGGTTCTAGCCCATCTGTTAGTAAAAATACGGTACGACCCCATACATTTTCCTCCGCTAGGGTGTAATCCTTCATTTTAGTCGTGTTTCGAAAAATAATGTCACTTAACGGCGACCGTAAGATATTTTTTATCCCGCCAAAAAAGCGATTCTGTGATGATTATCTAGCATGCTACGTGCTACGGAACAGCAAGTAAAGTGTAATTGTGTTTTAAAGTGCATTATATCCTGTTTTATGGGCTGCACAAAATGATGGGCATGTTTTGTTTTTTTAAACCATTTGGAAAAATGGTTATTATCCTCTGTCAGGGTAGGAAATCAAAAACATGTCTGAAGCGTTTTATTGGTTGAATCCGCATTTTATTCGTTTTCTGATTGGTCTATACAGTAATCTGTATTTTCCCTGTACTTTCAACAGAGATGGTTACTTCTGTTGCCACTATGACAAAAAAGTAATAAAAAATACAAAAATATTAATAACTGAAAAATAAATTGAGATACAGCTTTCAAACAAATTGAATTTAAAAGTACATTTTTTTTCTCTATACGACGGTGTAAAAAGTAATATTGTGGGATGTTTAGAAATTTAAGAATGAAATTTCATTTAAAATGGGTCCAGGAATATTAATGTTTAATCCATGGCGTACGTAATGTATGGCCAGCTCCGTAGAAGTTTAAAAATTTACAGTACCGAAAAATGTAATCATGGCGTATGTAATGTATGAAATTTCATTTAAAATTGATCCAGGAATATTAATGTTTAATCTATGGCGTACGTAATGTATGACCAGCTCCGTAGAAGTTAAAAAATTTACAGTACCGAAAATTGTAAAACTGAAATTTCTTTTAAAATTTGTTCATGATGGGTCCAGGAATGTTAATGTTTAATTCATGGCGTACGTAATGTATGATCAACTCCGTGCGATTTTTTATGTCTTAAATTTTAGTCTTCGAAAAAATCATTTTCCAAATGGTCGTTGTAATTTGTTAAATTGCTTTTTTTTTTTCGTTTTTTTTTTAAATTACGGTGTATGACTGAAATCTCTGCTGCCGTAATTTTACAGGCATATTTTTAACAGTGCAAGGACTTGGCCTTTCCCTGGATTTTCAAATTAAGACAAATGAAGACTTCTCTGATGATTTTAAAGAAAATAATACAATAAGTTTCTTATCAAGTGATTTCAAAGAACTAAAGCCACCATCCCTATTAATGTTTATGGGTGACATCGAGCTGGTACAGGCCAACAGCGAGACTAACGAAAAAGACTCGAAGTCTTTCCCGTTAACCTTGGCCAACAGGTTTATGACGTCAGGAAGTATTCCCTCCGGTTTTTTACAAGGAACTTTCTACACACACACACACACACGGGCATCGGCAAAAGAGGGCAGAGCAGGGACTTTGCATTTCTCTAGATTTTCAAATTAAGGCTCCTGTCCCTGCAGGCGAAGACACTCTCGAGCTAATGGAAAACGTATGTGGAGGTTATTTTCTAATATCTCGTTTGCATTTCGACATTTTTAATTTTTTTTCTTTTCTTTCTTTCTTTCTTTTTTTTTTTTCATTGGATAGCTGAGGTCCGTCTCTACACCGCTCCTTTTTTGCTTTTTCGATTTCAATTGAAGATATTTTTTATAAAGTTACTTTCACTTTTTCGAAACCGGTTCCGGAAAGTGTCATTATAAAAAAGATCTGCAACCAAACTCGAAAAAGTATAACAGGAGCGGTGTAGAGCTGGACCTCAGATATCCAATGCAAAAAATTAAATATTTGAAAAAGTCGAAATGCAAACGAGATATTAGAAAATAACCTCCCTATAATTTTAGCATTAGCTCGCGAGTGTCTTCGACTGCGGGGACAATAAGCCAAATTAAGACTTCGCTGATGATTTTGAAGCAAATAATAAAGTAAGTTCTTATCAAATGATTTCAAAGAATTAAGTACCAAGACTTAAAAAAATAGACCCTTTTCGTCAAGAGAGCCCTGTACCCCTGAACCTAAGTGAAAAACAATTATTAGTTAAAAGTTTAAATTTCTCAATTTTTAAGGGGGAGAAGATCAGTTGGACGGAACCCTCTTGATGAAAAATCAACCTTAAAGCCCTTCTTTATGTTAATTTTTACATGCCGCATTTTATGAATATTAAGTGACACAGTACCCTTTCAAAATCACGAAATTTGACAAAGAAATCGATTTTATTTACAGTAGAGCGCCGATTATCGGAACTCCAATTAACCGAACATCCAATTATCCGAACAGCATATTTCTCTCAAAAATTATTTTTAACCAAACTTCCAATTATCCGAACAGCATATTTCTCTCAAAAATTTGTTTAAAACGAACTTCCAATTACCCAAAAACCCTGTTTCTCTCATTTTTTCCTCTTTAGATTTAACATGCCGAAACGAATCCTCGATTAGTGCATCATTGAGAGCAATAACAACGAAAAAGAAATTAAAGAAAAGGATAACGAATGCTCGGAAAATGACCCAGGTCCGTCACATAACGAAGACTTTGAGTGTTTGGAAACATATATGAAATGGCTCGAACGGCAGAAGAACGCTATTCCTAATCAACTTACTATTTAAGAATAAGAACAAAAAATCTTCTTAAAACACCATCAAAAATTTTAAAATGCGCTAGGCCTTTCGAAAGATCTGAGTCTTTCTTCGTCAGGCGCAAAGAAGACGTCCTTCCACTATGAAAGCAGCAGCATGACTGAAATGAGAGAAGGGAAAGGAAACAAGCTGAAGAAACAGCCAATAGAAAGTTAGAAATGAACAGCCAATAGGAAAGTAGAAGACAACAGTCAATCACAGAAGAGTATAATCAAAACAAAAGAACACAGAATAGGACGGGCAAAATTGGGAGAAGGGGAATACATATAATTAAATATGGGAACACATGAAAAAAAAAATAAATAAAATATATATTTAAAAAAAACAAAAAAAAAACAGACTAATATTAATTAATACAAAAATAAATTAAATGGTAGTACTGAAAAGGTATTTCCAAGCTGCAGAGAGTATTGTGGAATCAGATTTATCATTAACAATAACATCATGATTAAGATAAATAGCTAGATTTTCAAGGAAGTCCAATTCAGAGATACTATTGGCATTAGAAATAATTTTAGCATTTTGAAAATTAAAACTATGGCCGGAATCCCAAGAGTGCTTGGCAATAGAAGATTTAGAAAATTCTTGATTGATTACATAACGAGAGTGTTCTTTTAAGCGGATTTCGAGATTTTTAGTTTGACCAATATAAGATAAATCACAACCATTACAAGGAACTTTATAAATTCCCCATTTACGAAGATCAGGAACAGGAGATTTAGTGGAGGGAAATTTGAATTTATTGACAGGTTTAAAGATAATGTTAAAATTGAAGCGTCGTAAAACTTTAGCTAACTTGAAACATAAAGGAGGATAAAAGGGGAGGACAACCAAATTATCAGGTTTGTTTTTGACAGATTTGGAAAGAGTAGTCTCTCATTTCAGTCGTGCTGCTGCTTTCATAGTGGAAGGACGTCTTCTTTGCGCCTGACGAAGAAAGACTCAGATCTTTCGAAAGGCCTAGCGCATTTAAAAAATTTTGATGGTGTTTTAAGAAAATTTTTTGTTCTTATTCATTGACACCAGTTTTAACTTATTTTTTTTTTTTTAATTTAAGAATAATTCGAGATATGGCAGCATTGAAAAAATGTCTTCATTGAAGCAAGCAACAATCGGAAGCTTTTTTGCTTAAATTATAATCTCTGGAGTTTAGAAGATGATAAGAAAAAGAAAATTTTAAATGATAAAAATGTAAACAAAAGAAAAATTAAAAAGACAAAAAAAAAAAAAAAAAAAAAAAAACAAGTTTTAAAATCGCCAGCCAATAACTGGTGTTGGCAGTCCTAAGCCTGTATAAAATGTGAAGGTTTTAGTTTAGTCAGAAACATCCCTTAAATTGTCTGTCCATTTATCCGAACTTTTGTTTATCCGAACTAGGGTCGGTCCCGAATTGTTCGGATAATTGGCGCTCTACTGTATTTGAATATTTATGAAACCATACGTTCAAATTTATCTGATGGGAAAATAATTTTTCAATTCTGACGCTTCTTTGCAGAGATATAAGCTTTTACATTTGTAACAAGTCAGAAATTGTACGCCAAACGTGGCAAATGAGGTGCGTTCGTACTATAACTAATTTTATAAATATTCAGATCTGGGTGCAATAGCTGTTGCACTCTTATGCAAAAATGCATGAATACCAAATTTATTACGATTCTATATATTAATTTCAGTAATACAGAAATAATAGGACTCCATCTTAAAGAGGACATCGTCGCCATGGCAACCTAGAATCATGACTGTTCATGGACTATAATAGAATTAATGACGTATGATATGATTTAATAGAATGAAGAAAACTTTCATTAGTTTTGATTCGATTTTCATAAAATTTGAAATGACTCCACAAAATTCTGCAACGATTATATATATAGTATATTAAATTTCAAAGCATTCGTTTGGGTAGTTATATATGAGCAGACAGACCGACTTACAAGACGACGATTATAGGTGGTACATATTTAAATAATTAGGGACGCACCTAAAAACTGTATGTATTTATGCAATTTGTTTTATTTAAAATGCTCTTTTCTCAAAATTGAAAATTTTGCACATTCTTAACGTTTCAAAAGTTCAACGCGTATGGCTAATTATCTGATTTTTTAGAAATTTATACTGTTTATCCTCTATACAATCATAAATTAATGTTAGCATAAAAAGTTGCATAGGAGTATTTTAGCGTTGAAATTTATGGGCATATGAAAATATATAGCTACTTTTAAGAAAAAATAAAGCATAATTATATATATACAGTAGAGCGCCGATTATCGGAACTCCAATTAACCGAACTTCCAATTATCCGAAAAGCCTATTTCTCTCAATTTTTGGGGTTCCGTACTTAAAAAGTAAAAACCGAACCACTATATGATCATGTCTGTCATGATCTGTCTGTCTGTCTGTCACAGCCTCTTTACTCGTAAACTATGGAACGTGGAAAGTTCAAATTCGGGGAAGTAATAAAGACCATTGACCCACATATTTTCAGATTAATAAACATTCATAAATATATTTAGTAAAAAAGTAGAGGGGCTAATTATGCTACTTGAAAAAAAAAATATTTTCTTTGTATATCATGTGGGGTATCCTATGAAAGCTTTTGTAACGCCGAACTCAAAAATACATTCCTTTTAATTTTAGGTATTATATTTTCAAAGATATTATTGAAAATGTAGCGCAAACATATGTCCCCCCCCCCCCATCTAATTCCGAATCTACTGAAACTAAAATTATGAAAAAATTAGAGGTAGTAGACGTTAATATAAACCTTGCCGGAAAATTATAGCGATTACCCTAGGTCACATAGTTTTTGAGTAATTAGCATTTTTCTGTTATATACAAATTTCGATTTACGTACATTCAGAAAAATTGTTGAGCATCGCTGAAAATACCTATCGTTGCAGAAGAATAAAAGCATTGTTGATAATGATTTTCGAAAAAAATAATCGGTAATTAACCGAGATATTAACCCTTAAAGGTACGGTCAGTTTGGACATACACAAGGACAGGGGCGGCGTACTCTATGCCTAGTTAACAACTTTGAATGATATATATGTGTAATGTAATATCCACTAACAGTATAAAAGCAATAAATGTCTTTTAAAAACATACTAATTTAAGGGGTCTCGGGACTCTAAAATTTGGAAAAAAATGAAAAAAAAAAAGACCATTTTCAACATTTAATGTCTTAAAATGTATATGATTTTAAAACACAATTTTAATTGGGATGAAAGATATAAGTATGTTCTTCCGTTTCAAGTATTTAAAAAATTGCAAGATACAGAATTAGTATTTATAGGGGGCTCGAAACTGTTAGACATTTGTCGAACGAAAAATTGGCATAACAGTTTACACGCAGGATTACAAAATAAATATTGCAACTAGAATGAAAATTTTGGTGCTTACTTATACTTCAGATTATAACAATTTCCCTGAACTTAAATAAATTTGTATTTAAAGCATTTTTATATTTTTAATGCAATGTTGCATTTAGCTAATACAAAATTTTGAAAATTTTAACAGTAAAATCACCTAAAAAAAAATTTTTTTTTTTGAACAATATAAAGGAAATTTTAGGTTCAGTTTATACAGACTAGCATGTAATATATGTTTTGAAAATTTCATGAAAAAATATTCAGAAGTTTTTGAGGTATCCTGCGCGTTATGCTCAAAAAACGCCATTTGGAAAATAATGACTTTAAAGTTTCGGAAACGCCGCTTCAACTATTGAGCGGGTATAATTCTAAAAGTCAAAACTTCTGTTCTAATGGGAATTTCAAGGAAACAATTATATCAAAATATTCAGAAAAGATAGGAGTTTAACATCTAAAAAATTTAAAATTTCTTAAATTTTGTAGCTTTAAGAGTCCTGCGACCACTTAATCCTTTCCGCACGGAGTAATTCTATTTATAAACTTATGAAATAATGAACTGACACCAGAATTTATAAACGAATTATAACGAATATTAGAAAATGCGAACTTGCTTTTTTTCACGTACATGATAAAAGGAAAATTTTAATTAAATATTCTTGGTGCCGTTTGTCTGTTTTGGAATTAAAATTAGGTGTCCGTTTTTTAAGGGCATCGCCCTCGAAAAATTTAATTAGAATTAATAGCATAAATACTGTGGGATTCGCGATAGTTTGCATTGATTGTATCCCTGAATACGCCTCGAGTGACTTAAAAAGCTAATTAAACACCTATCTGGAAAAACGCGGCACTGACCAAGGCGGCGTTGCAACTTTGAGACCTCAATTCGAAGCGCGCTTAGCACAGTGCCAAATTTAAACTTTGAACAAAGGTTTTGTTTTAGCTACTCTGTATAAATAAAGGTTATTACTACGCTGAATTTAGCTTCATAAAATGCCAAATGAAGTTTAACTATGCACTGCTTTTATTGTCTTTACCGAATTAAGTGCGTCATAAACAGATTAGGATAATATTAAAAGAAGAGTTATACGAATAGCTATATTTGATATTATTTAGGTTCCATATCTCTTTGAACTTTCATGGTATACCCACTGACACTTTTCTAATATATACAGTTATACCCAACACTACGTTGTATAGTTTTTTACAAAGTCTTAGTATTCTTTTAGCGACTTTTTTTTTTTTTTTTATAACTAGGGGGCTCGGCCCCCTACGAGCTACGCTCGCCAACCCCCGTCCAGACACCGCAGGCTCTAAATGCACGCTAATTTGATCGGCTTTAAAAAGATTTCGAAAGATTGAATTATAATTTAAAAAACAGTGGCGATCTCCCTATAAACGAATTTCTATTCATTTCTCTTTGATTGGGGAATTTTAACGTCAAATCCGCTGCGGTACTACTTGATTATCCCTTCGACCAATTTCGCCAAATTATATAAATCGCCAAACCACTCGCCAAATTATACAAATTGACATAATTTTTATTTTAAATAACGAAAGAACAAGTAAATTCGTACAACATTAATAAAAATACAAATAAAACGTCGAAATAAAAATAACTTGATGACGTAGTCACGTGTAACAACATTTCAAAATAAGCTAATATAAAAGGAATTAAGTAAACAGAGTCTTTGTCTCCTGGTATTTTTTAACAAAGCGAAAAGAAAGTTCTTTTAAATGAGACATTTTAAATTAATCGTTTTTAATCTGACGTAATTTTTACCAAGCTATGCTTTCTCTTTTAAATAATCGCGTGAAAGTACTTTTGTTAGCAATGAAATATTATTTGCGCTTTCCTAACAAAAAATAGTTGAGAATATCCTCTCAAAATATTAAATAAATATCTAGCGCAATTTCTAAATTTAAACTTTTTTGCAATATTATTTTGTGTTCATTTTATGTAATAACTATAATGTGACGTAAATATGATGTAATTTCTCCTAAGACTTGTAACGCATGCTAAGGAATTTATTATTTTACAATATCCTTTCTCTTCTAAAATTCACGTGTATACTTTTTATGACGTAGTCTTTAATAAGTTCCTGCTTTTTATACTTCATTATTTAATTCTAATTTGAAAGTTTTTTTCCTGTTTATAATAGTCACGTGTAAATAAATTTTTAATTTGAAGCAAACATTATTGCTTGCGCTTTTTATACAGTTGGCAACAGTTTAAATTAGTACAATTTTCTGAAATCTGTAAAAAATATCTCTAGAAATGCTGAAAATTTGAATTTAAAATAGAAATAAAACCTGAAAAAATGAGTCAAAATAAAAAAATTAATGCAATCTGCACTCCGGCAAATTCTAACGCATAAAATGATCTAAAAATGATTACACTGTCATGTATAGTTTTTCCTGCTATAAAACTTTTTTAGTGGAACGATTTTGTCCAACTTTAGCATTAAATATCTCTTAAAACAATTCTTCGATTTGAAAACTGCCTGCATCAGCGTGTTTATCAAACATTTCTGTATAAAACCACTTATTTTCATATTTTTGTATGCATTATTTTTCTTAATATTAACGAAGAAAGACCTCCGGTCACAAAAAATTCAAAACCGGCGGCGGCGGTGACAGCGGTAGTTACTTTTTTTTAGAATAGAGAGATACAATTACAAATTCATATATTTATTCTACGGAACCCTCTGTGCGCGAGTAATGCTCGCACTTGACCGTTTGTTATTTTTTTTTAAACCGAACTTCCATTTATCTGAACAGCCTATTTCTCTCAAAAAATTTTTTTAACAGAACTTCCATTTACCCGAACAGCCCATTTCTCTCAAATTTTTTTTTTTAAATGATGATGAGATTGTGGATGAGATTTAAGACGAAAAAGAAATTGAAGAAAGGAAAACGAAACTCTGGAAAGGACCCAGATCCATCCCATAACGAAGACTTTGAATGTTTGGAAACAATTATGAAATGGCTCGAACGGCAGAAGAACTCTGATCCTATTCAACTAACGTATTTAAGAAGAATTCCAGATAGGGCAGCATTGGAAAGAGCGTCTTCTTTGAAACAAGCAACAATCGAAAGCTTTTTTTTTTTGCTTAAATTATAATCTCTGGAGTTCAGAAAATGATAAAAAGAGAAAAAGAAAATTTTAAATGATAAAAAAAGTAAAAAAAAAAAGTTTTTAAACACGCTATCACTAACTGATGCTGCCAGTCCTAAGCCTGGATAAAGTGTGAAAGTTTTAGTATAGTCAGGAACATCCCTTAAATTATCTGTCCATTTATCCGAACTTTTGCTTATCCGAACTAGAGTCGGTCCCGACTTGTTCGGATAATCGGCGCTCTACTGAATTTCTATTTATATATCTAGCGAACATTTACAATTTAGATTTTGCATATATATTCCGTAATATGCTAAAATTTAGTTCAGTTACAGGAAACGCATAGCACAATTGAAAATTCCCCTTCAAATATTTTCGCCTGTAAACGGTAATGTACTCAATATCTTCTGTGCAATCCTGCATATTATCGATAGAAACTAAAAACAAAAAGTAACGTGCTAAAAATTATTTATATTTAAAAACTTGTATCGCAACAGAAAACGTACTTCTAGCAATTGTTGTTCGCAGACAATACTACAACCGAATTAATTATGTGTGTCCCTGTAAATGAATGATTAATACTAGCCATACCCTATATTGTAATTAGTATTTTATTGTGCACCTCAATGATATATATATATCAATTTCAATCTATTTGAAATGGTGTAACATGATTAAAATACACCGAAAATGACTTTCCCTATAGAACTTAATGTAACGGAATTCTTTTGAGTGTCCTTGTAAATGAACTATAAACAACTACATACTTCATTTTCCATACCGAACATGCGATGATAAATCTAAATAACATATATCAATTATATGGACATCTTAGTATATCTACGCGAGTTGGGGCACAGACAGACAGTCAGACAAACCGAATTCATAAATACTTTTCAACTATGTTGGAAAGTGTTAACAACTTTGTTTGCAAATGTACAAAAAAAAAAAAAAAATGACGATGCAAAAATAAGGAGTCTGAACTTCAAAATCATGACAAAACAGTTCGTGGCCGTTCAAATATTACGTAAGCACCTAAGGGGGGGAGGGGGGGTTCTAATGATGCTTACGTAAGACATTTTCAAAATCTCTTAACTTGTAAATATATATATATATATATATTAAAAATTTCAAATTGAAAAAAAGAATTAGCAAGAGAATATTAAACTTGAAGTTCTGATGTCAGCTATTTTGACCGCACAAGGAAAACATAAACGATCTCTTTTATCTAGAGGTGACTGCTCAGGTTTGATGCATGGGGGCTTATTATCTCTGAGAGCTTACTACTATTTCCAATTGTGAGAATAGAATAGAATTGAATGGACCGATGCGATATGTTGTATTTTGACAATATGAGTTTACCGGGAAAGCTTCCAAAACTTAAGTAAAATTCCATCTTCTTTGTTTCCACACCTCCTCTGTCAAGTGGTTGAACCCCATAACCATAGTGACCTAGTGCTCTACTGCCTGGTGTCGCGTGAGTTTTGAAAACCTCTCAGCATTGTAGTGTAAGGGTGTTTAAAATAAATAAAATCAGAAATATGGCTTCATTTCGAGAAATCTTCTGTAAAAAACTTTTTGAAAGTTTCAAAAAGTCTGCATCAGATAAACCTTTGAAGGATATCCAATGTAAAACTCATGATGTGTGGCAGCAGGTCAAAAAATCTTATAAAACTGACAAAGAGTTAGAGGTATTGGTGCTAAAAAGAATTGAGGACGAACTGCGTAAGGCAACCCAAAAAGAAATCAGTCTTTCTTGATTATTTTGTAAGGTAATTATAATCAATTTATTCTTAAAATTTTAAATATATTTTATCATAACTTTAAGGATTAATTGGAAAAATTGGAAAAAAGATAGATAAGATAAAATGACCGTGTAGCCTTGGCGAAACATGGGCAGTATGGCAATAAATAAAGACCAAGGAAATGTCAAAAAACGAGTTATTACTTTTTAAATATGACCATTTTTCTTTTCAAATAACTCGAAAATTAATGCATCCATGGGGGAAAAATATTAAAAAATATGTAAGTTTTGTAGCAGATAATCTTCTAACTGTTTTCAAATTTTGTACCTTACTAAAAATGAAATATAATCCAACTGAATTGAAAACAATGTATCTCAAATTCAAAAATAGATAAATAAGGTTTCCAGTGATCTAAAAAAAGAAAAACAATCCTTAAAAAGGAAACGACAAAATGTTGAATACCAAAGAAAACATCGAACCACCAAACTAACAAAGCTTGAAGAAATCTGCTATGATAATACAGACATTTAAAAAAAAATTAGCTTTGAGGGAATCAGTAGGAAGACCAAGTTTAAATGCAGATCAACCATTATTGCTTAAAGCAATAGCAGACATAGCTATTATTGGAAACGCTGCAGATACAAAAAGAAGAAGCGAGTCAAAAATCAGTAGGAAGACCAAGTTTAAATGTAGATCAACCATTATTGCTTAAGACAATATCAGACATAGCTATTATTGGAAACGCTGCAGATTCAAAAAGAAGAAGCGAGTCAATAAGAAGTGTCAAAACTCTCGATGACTTGACTGCAGAACTGAAAAAGGTTGGTTTTGCAATAAGCAAGAGTAGAACATATCTTCGTTTGCTTCCAAAAAATTTCTCAACCATCGAGGGTCGAAGACATGTCGCCACAGTGCCGATAAAACTTTCTTGGGCTCAGGCTGATTATCACCAATCTCACATTGATACCCAATTTGCAGTAACATTCATCCGCTATTTAGGAACTTTAGCTTCAATTCTTGGACCCATGCAAGTGTTTCTTCTTTCACTGGATGACAAAAGCGTGTACCTTTGGGGATTACAGCAGCCAATAATCAGGCTCCGATACTGATGCATATGGAGTACCGTGTATCCTTACACGACCACGACTGGGTTATCGCTGAACGCCACAAACTTATCCCATCTGTTTACGCTGGTATTGTGATTGCTCCTGGCATGGCAGGTCAAAGTAAAGCCATAGGTTATTCTGGTCCAACGTTTATAGTCATAAGAAGTGGGAAACACAGTTCTTCCACAGCAAATACTCATGCTCAGGATTTTGAAAATCTATTAATACTCAAAGACTTTAAAAAATTAGTGAAAACAGAAGAAGGTTTCATCAAACCTGTAATCACAGTTACGGTTGATGGAGGTCCAGACGAGAATCCCCGCTACCAGAAAGTTATATCGTTTGCTATTAACCATTTCAAAAAGCATGATTTGGATGGAATTTTCATAGCGTGCAATGGTCCTGGAAGAAGTGCATATAATTGAGTAGAAAGGTGAATGGCACCACTCAGTCGAGAACTGTCTGGTCTTATACACCCTCATAACCATTATGGTTCGCATCTCGATGAGAACGATCGCACTATTGATGAAGAAATGGAGCAAAATAACTTTGCATATGCTGGTAACACTCTCACAGATATCTGGAACTCATTAAACATTGACGGTTATCCTGTTACTGCCGCATAGGGTAAACGCATCGGTAGTGGGCCACGTACCTGTAATGGACCACTAACTTTCAAAGTTTAAAAACAAGCACACAATCCATTTCAGAAAAACGACGGAAAGAAATCTGATTAGTTAAAGTCCTTAAATGTTAACTTTCCATAAACAGTTTGGAATAATTGTTATTTTCCTGTATATATATTTGTTTATCTTCTGGAACGTCTTCAAACTCACATTTTTTCGCAAATTCTTAGTGATTTCATTAACAGATAAGGTTTTATATAAAGCGTTGTTTCTTTAATATTATGTTTTATTTTGAATTAAAGTGCCATTGATATACTCGATTACATTGTAAATAATTTGTTAGATTAGCTGAAAACTTAAAAATTGAAAATTATATTGATTTTAAGGGGTGGTCCACTTCTGGATCACAATTTCTTAAATTGTACCAATAGTGGGTATGGTGACTCACTACTGGAGCACATACCAAAAAATTTTTTTATGTTTCAATTATTTTAATTAAGTATTTTTTGAGGTTCTAAGACTTTGTATATAATTTATTTAGTATTTTGTTCATCAGAACCAGTAGTGGGCCAGGGGCCCACTACTGGTGCACAAGTGGCCCACTTCTGGAGCAACGAAAATGCAACTTCACTAAGCTATCAGACATATGATTATTAACAGAAATTAATATCTAAAGTAATTTATACTTCAAAGGTTCAATACTCAATAAAGTTTCAAATTTTTGAGCCATATTTAAATAAGCATTGCATAGAAAAACCTGTAGTGTTAATTATGGATGGACATGCTTCTCACATGTCTTTGAATCTCAGAATCTTCTGTTCGGCTCATGGAGTTGAAATGGTAGCTTTGCCCCCAAATTCCACATACCTAATGCAACCAATGAACATTTCTGTTTTCCATACTCTTAAAAGTGCTTGGCAACAGGAAGTAGTGCACTTCAGAATAACTCATGAAGGCAAACAGATGCAGAAACATGAGTTTCCACCAGTCCTAAAATCAGCATTAGATCGTTTAATTCCTGCAACCATTGTGAATGGATCCAAAGCAAGTGGACTAGTTCCATGGGATCTAAAGAAAGTAAATGTTGAATCCACACCAACATCAAAGAATGTGATAATATTACCAATAAAGGAGAGAGAAATGGCTTCTTTCTTGGAAGTTCTTGAAGATATAACTGGAGAAGAAAATAAAATCTTTCTCAGAAAATAAAGGCAAATTGAAAGGTTCTGTGGAGCAAACAGATCTTTACTACTTATGGTTGGAGATGAAGGAGATTTTGAACATGGATCCAATTTCTCAGGTAATCTATCGCAAAACAATTTGGGTATAAAACACTTGAGTATATTGTTGTAATTATATATAATTTATATCTGCTGTATCCATGTTGTAATTAAAATAAATTATCTATCACATGGATATAATTTCTGAATTATATGCATTGAAGACCGTATTCTAAAGGCAAAATATATATAAAGTCAAATAGCAGAAGTGTGGGAATTAGACTGAAATCTAAAGGTAAATATAAATTTGTTTTTCTGGTATATATTGGTCACGTAAAGAAAACTATTTTTTACTTCAACCGAGGTTCCATGTGACCATAAAATATTATAAGCGAAGAGTCCTTTTTTTTTTAATTAAACTCCAGTTTATTAACTGTGCATACTTAAATGTACATTTCAAATTAAAATATCGTTGACCACTCACAGGAATTCTTCAGAGAAACTTTATGCTGTGCATGATCTCAAGAGAAAAAGTTAATTTTTCCTAACGATATGTTCTTTGGAATTCAATTCGAATGTTAAATTTTTCTTTAAATACATCAAATAATAAAATTTATCTTCCTAAACAAACTTAATAAAGCAAAGTAAAAGAAATGGAAAAAAGGCTTATCTGTTTGGCATGTGGAAGACGACTCGCCACGTTGAATAGCTAATGACTCTTCAAGCCACATATTCCGACGCTGAGCGAACAAAATGGCAAAACAGGACAACCGGATATCACATTTCTTTGATGCTTCTCATTCGGTACCAACTCCTACACTGCTGTAGTACTGTATCAAATTTTTTGCACAAACCGCGTGGTGTGGGTTACCACACACTACAACGCACGCCAACAGGCACATAAAAAAACTCGCCAACAAAATAAACTCATAATACAAATAGCCTTATTGATAAAAAGCGACAAATCTGCAAAACTGGCAAAAGGTCAAATGAAAAAGACGCTGGTTGTTTGGAATCTTCCAGAATAACATGCAAAAGTATTTGCGAGACCAACCAATGAGAGGAAAGGGCGGTAAAAATATGACTGGAAGTTGAAGTAGAAGTACATGAACTAAGACTAACTATTGAAATTAAATGAATATTAAATAAAATAAAACATTGATTTGAAATGGCACAATGAATATCGATTAAAATGATATTTCAAAATCAATATAAACAAATGTTAAATTTTAGAAGAGCAGAAGAGTAACTTAGATTAACTTTGAAAACACAGGCTTCGGAAACCATTGAGGAAAACAAATGAGATTCAGAAACCATGGAGGACGACATAAATGGAGATGCACTCAAATAGGAATGTTGTGAAGGAATCGATATAACAGATTTAATCGATTCCCTTCACAACATATTCCTTGATGTCAGAGAAAAAAAATTTGAATGCACGAACTGAATGAAATGGAGCATTAATTGCTAAATTTCAGAAGGAGTAAAGAGAATTTTTTTTTTGAACAAAAAATACCATACCTGAATACAACATAAGAAATATGAATCAAAGAAAAAAAATGACCTACCAATTTGCAGAGGATCATGCACAGGGATTTACATACAATTTACATAAACTTCTGTGGTCATTACAAACACAAATGAATTTACAGTCACAACTTCTGTGTCAACAATCTTATTTATGGTACTCCTCTCATATGAGTTACAATTTTCATGAGTTCACTTGATGAGTTACATATGGAGCATAACATCATTCTGTCCAACACATGCCAGAAACACTGAAATATAAAGACACAGTATAAGTAAGTGATCAGATCAGCAAATTTACAAAAGTAAAAAAAAAAATTGTTCTGAATGATTTTTTTTTTTTTTTTTTTTTTTTTTTTTTTTTTTTTTTTTTTTTTTTTTTTTTTTTTTAGAACCAGGACTGCCTAACTGGTAATCAATATATATAACAGCAAACTGTCTTTGGTTGCTATTTAAGGGTTAAACTTATGAAAATGCTGGGTTTTTTTAGTAGTTTCACAGAACAAACAATAAGTTACTATCACTATCCTTTAAGTGACTAATAAAATACTACCTAACTTATTCACTAAGAAATAAGTGATTAAAAGTTATCACATATTCTATCCTTCAGTAAATGTTTCAAGTGCACTTTTTTTTTTTTTTTTAATTAAAATGAACAATTGACACTAATTCCATTATGTGCCATGAACAAAACATTACCTTCATAATACTGGAAGAAAATTATTTTTTTTTTTTTTGAAAACTTGCCTAAGTTTATTATTAATACTATCCATGTAGAAAACAACTTGGTTCTACAAAAATTGTGTAAGATTTGTCTAAATGTTGATTAAACGTGCACTACATAATTTCCTTTTATAGAAAAAGCAAACTTAAGTCTTTACTGTTTCATCATCATATGCTAGTGATTTTATCTCACATGAGTTTTTTTTTTTTTTTTTAACATATTTATACCTTACATTTTATTCTTATTAGGTATAAAGAGTGAGCAATTAATATAGCTAATGAAATAACAAAATTACACGTTTCTAATTTTTACACATAAATGAATAAATTTAAACAAAACAGTTAAGAAAATTTACACAAATGATTTTTGAAAATAGTTTTTTTTTAGGTAGATTTCGTAAGAAATACTACCTATTGCAGTCGTTACCATGGTGCGACTTTTGAAAAATTCCTTCATAACTTTTCATTATAGGACCCCAGGAGCCCTATATATATGTATGTATGCATGTATGTACTAAATTTTGTCCGCACGATAAAAGTCGCAATTATGCACGTATCTTCTTCAAACTCGCCAACAACTTTGAGATGGCTAATATCTCGGCGGGGATTGAAAATGGGCAAAATTGGCCCAAGGGAATGGAAATGGGGAGGGTTCAAAATTTTGAATACCGTCTTAACATGATTCTGATAAAACCAGCTCTTTCACAACAATGACAGAAAAAAATAAATATTTTTCGTAATAGCAGTTGCCAACAATTAAAAAAAGCAATAAAATTCTCGCCACAACAATTGTTTTTCTATTGCAAAATTTTCACGTGAAAATTAAATAAAATAAACAGTTTGACGAATTGAAAAAAAAAAATTGAATATTACGTCATAAGTTTTCTAGAGCAAGATTTCCGCGTGAAAACTCAAAATGAAATAAATAGTTTGACGAATTAAAAAAAAAATCAAAATATTGCGTCATATTAGAAATATAATAGACCTCAGCAGGTGAATATGTAACGTCATGTGAGTTTCAAGAAACGTATTAAAACATGATTAAAACCAGACTATGGAAATATTAATATATTTTAACACTTTGGGGTTCTCTGAATTTGCTTTAGCCATTTTTAAACGTATTCCATATACATGCGTGTATGTATTCGTGTATATTTGAATTTTCAGAAAATGTTTAGCTCCCTAGAGCTCATTCTTAGTGAATGAACTGGGTTTATCTCTAATCTTGATTTAAGTTTTGTTGGTGAATTTAGTACTTAACTTCGAAATCTACCTCCGCCTGTAGGCCCGAGCCGGCAGGGATTTTTTTTTTTTTTTTTTTTTTTTTTTTTTTTTTTTTTTTTTTTTGTACCCACACAGGGATAAAATTTTGTTTGCCCATCCAATCGCATACATTGTAAAAAATGAGAATGTGAATGAACACATGAGAAATTGAAAAAGGTGGTTTTGTGCATCTGCTCGGAAATGAGGAGTATTGTCTGCCCATTCGGTAACAGACACTCTCACATACCCAAAACTTTCAGAGTAAAAAAAAGTGAAAGAGGGCTGACTTTGACTTATGGTCTCAGTCCTAGAGGGGGAAAGGGCTGTGAAAGGACTTGTTCAGAACAACCCAAACAAGCCCTACTCCTCCACATTGGTTTATTAACCAGTGCGAGGAGTCGAGACGACTTTCAGTAAAATTTTGTTTTGAAGAAAACTGTTGGTACAGACCAACAAAAAGGGGTAGCTTCTGGTACAGTGACATGTGAAGCATACAGGGCAATAATTTTGAACTGCAACACAATGTCGAAGGGAAGAAATTGTATAGCCGTAGAAAAAAAAAAGATGTGATGGGTTTTGCGCAGCATCACAAAAATATTTAGAAAAGTCAAGATCTAAAGTACCAGTGGCTGAAGTTGTCACAAATTGGTATTGTATAAAAAAATCAAAAATATATTTTCCAGAACACTTTTTTTTTTTTTTTTTTTGAAGAAAAAAAAACAGAAGAAAGATTTTCTAAATGCTGAGTGAAGTTGCTAACAATAAAGGTTGATAAGACTCATGGTGATAGATTAAATAACATGATTAACATAATTATTTTAGATCATAATAGATTTTGCAAGTTTAACATATTGAAAATACATTTTTAGCTTATGTGAACATTAAAAGAAAACTTATCTTAAACTGAATTTAGGAGTTGCATAATTGTCTTCCATATCAGGTCCATCATTCCACAGGAGACTACAGGGCAGCTAAGAGTTTTCCGCCAGCAGAAAGTCAGTTACCAGCTTCCATGGAGAGTCTCACGTCAATCCAAACTCAGGTGGGGCGCCATCCATCTGGATCCGGAATGCTTGAGTTGATGAATAAGACATAACTGACAATGGAGGAAAAAAAAATTATTAATATTCAAAGTTGGGATCTAACTTTTTCTTGTTGCGAGTTGGTCTGACAACTCTTGTTATTTGAGGACTGTTTTCAGAGTTGTTGGTACTGTTCCAGGGGCGGACTGGCCCACCCCGCTACCTCGCGATCGCGGGTTGGGCCAAACGTGTGTAGTGGGCCAAAAAAATTTTTTTTTTTTTTACTTTTCTTTCTTTTCAATAAAACTAAAAAAAAATAATAATTATGAAACTCAATTTTTCTTGGTAGCGAGGTGGGCCAAAAAAAATTAGATTTTTTTGAGTTTTTTTTCTTTTTAATAAAACTAACTAAAAAATATATATGAAATTTAATTTTTCTTGGTAGCAGGGTGGGCCAAACCGGTGTAGTGGGCCAAAAAAAAACATTTTTGTAGTTTTTTATCTTTTTAATAAAACAAAACAAAAAAATTATGTAACTCAATTTTTCTTTTCCTTTCTTTCCCATGAAGCATCACCCCCCCCCCTTTTTTTTGATTGGGTAAGTCTTAATTTCTACCTTCCCTCTCCCATCAGCAATTTTTGCCAGATCTGTGTAAATTACTCATTTTGTATAGAAGCCGAGAGATAGGGGTAAAGTAAAAAGCACATATGGTCAGTGAAGGCTGGGAAGTTGTTCGGTGAGATGGGTCTACCTGCGGACACTTGCGTAGTAACAAAAGATAGGCAAGGATTTACTTACCTATCTAGGATTAATCTTCAGATCAAGGATCTCGGGAGGCATGGATTAGCTTATAGAGAAAAACGAGGAGGCAGCGGCAGGCTTGAATAATAGAGACGTTAAACATGGCAATTTTTTACATTTGGTAATGCTGTTATGTAAATATAATAAAATTTTGCACGGTTATGTAGCACAGGCTATGGAGAGAAGTCAAGAAAGAGGATTTTCAGAAAGTATGATGAACTCTAGAATAGATCTGAAAGAAGAACAAAATGAAAATCCCAAATGGCATGGAAGAAGGTCGTTGATCACATTCCTGTCCAAGTAATTTATAAATCAGTTAAGTGTTTATCTCTCCATTCAGATCCAAATAAACATTGCCGATGATGCAAAACAGTCAGGTCCATTCAGTATGGAAGTAAATTTCACAAAAGATATATCGGTAATGCAGCAGTTGCCACTTTGTGTTCGTTATGAGCAGCGTGGTAAAGTGAAGGTTAGTTTTTAAAATTGGTTGATGCCCACAAAACAACAGGGAAAGCCTTCTATCTCCAAGTAAAAGTAAAAGAAGAGCTTAAAGTTTAAACTCCCTTCATCAGAAATAGTTGGCACTTCTTTTGATGGTGCAGTAAATATGAGTGGGAGATATAAAGGTCTGCAGGCACAACTGAAAAAGACAATCCAAATATACAGCATGTTCATTCATATGCACATGTGCTTAATTTGTTCCTGGCAGATGCAACAGAATGTTGCAAATTGACAACGGACTTCTTGGTCTTAATGTAAGATACAGCCATGTTTAGCTCAGAGTGATATGAGCGAATGAAAGCATGGACTTCACTGAATAAGGAGCCTGTAGGTGGAAATAAACTTCTTCGCTGATTACAAAAAATAAGCGCTACTGAGTGGTGGATTAAGAATCGAGCACTTAATAGCATGTTTGGCGAGTCTTCGAAATCTTTTAAAGATCAATATAAGTTTTTAACATTGCTTAAGTGTCTACAAGGTATCACCGAAATGGACGATTTCCCGTCACATGTATCTTTTTCTGCAAGATCACCGAATGATAATTGGTGCAAGTTTCAGTATATATTAATAGCAACCATTTTAAGCGACCTATTCAATATATCTACACTGCAAACGCAAACGTCTGAAATTCAGTTAAAAAAGTATCTTAAATGTATGGTCACATTTTAAGTGAAAAAAAATGTGCCTTACTTTTTAAGACACCTTTTTGCATCTGAAGTTAAGACATTCGAAACGCCTTAAAACGCCGCCATTTTTAAAACACTTGAAATCTCTTAAAAAGCCGCCATTTTTAAAAACCTTTGAAAAGTCTTAAAAAGCCGCCATTTTTTAACATTTGAACATCTAAAATGAGGTCTTTTAAGACACTCCAAACATCTTAGAGGATTTTTTCGTTCTTATTTACACTGTCTCATTGACAGCAAGCTAAAACTTGGACTTACAAGCTACAAAGCAAAATAAATGTTTGCCAATTATGAAAGACTACAACAGAGTGCATTGTTTATTTTTATTTATTTATGTATTTATTATCATCATTATTATTATTTTTTTTTTTTTTTTACATTCATCAGATTCGATGCCAATATATATTAATCCATTTTTAAGTATTTAAAAATATTAATTAATTAGTTAAAATTAATTATTAATTAATTAGTTAAAAATAAGACCATTATTTTTTTACACAAAAATAAATAAATATGATTAAAGTTTTTTTTTTATGTTAGAAAATAAACTGTGTAAAAACACCTAGTTAAACAATACTGTACTGCATTTTATAGTACGTAAAAATACCCACAGTAAACAATAGTGTAAATATGGATTAATATTAATTTAAAATCTTCGACATACATGTATACTTTAGATATGGTACCTCATAAAAACATTGATAATATTAATAGTTATTAAAATCAATTTGTTCTAAAAATAATATAACATATAGAAAACATTAGCGGAACAAAATGGAGTATTATATTTTATAAGTCACTTACCCTTTTGCATAGTATACATTTTCTAGTAATTTATATTCCTTTGTTTAGATGGAGGAAATATTTTTTTATATCCAACAAAGATTTCTAGATAACTGATTAATATATATTACATTTAAGGTAACCAGCTATAATAGAAAACCCAATTAGACTAAAGTCTTAGAATCACCACGAGGTTCAATTCACATACTCTGCGTTTCTTTTACATGTGCCACTGCATTCCACAGAGGATTATCCGAGCGGTCAGGAGGGGCATTGCATTTTCACGTGAAAGGTCTTGACAACAGAGATTGAAATGTTTGTCCACTGTTCATTTACTCGCATTTCACAGTGATTTTTTGACATTCAAAGAAGAAATTAATTTTCGATTCGCGCACGGCACTCAACAACAAATATGGCTGCGGTGATAACACCTTGCAGTGAATCTCTGTAATTGGATATCTTAATTTAAGACGTTTCACCATATTAAGACACTTTATATTAGTTCATTTCTACTACCGGTCCATTAAGACACACAAGTATCTTAAATTAAGGTATCTATTATGTCTAAGCTCTATATTAAGACATTTACGTGTCTTAAATGCTTTCTCAGTCGTTTATCTGTCTTACTTTAAGACTCCTTTATTTGCAGTGTATATATCAGATAGAAGTATCTGCATAGATAAGTGGCCTGGGATACTTAACTCCTGCTAACAAAATCCAAACCCTGTAATCCAATCTCCTACACAAACGACATAATTTTGATATGGCTATGAAAAATACTTCTGAATTTGCGGAACATCTTCGGAAGCAACTAATAGAAAAGAAGTAAACCATTGAAATTGAGAGTTTCCTACCGGAAAAGAAAATATATGGCGAAACGTCGATGTAGTGAATATTCTCACGATGAGGCAAGAAGTATTATCGGATCCCCATCTGACTTATTTAAGGGAAACGTTTATAATGTCATTTTATACACAGCTATTCAGCAGTTGAATACACGATTTACTGGAAATAACTTGCCCATGAAAGACATTGCGTGGTTCGATCCTCGCTGCTTCAGTGAGGTTAAATTTTTAAATGAACTTGCTGAAGAAGCTCTTAGTACTCTGGCTTGGCGAAAGTCATGAAAGACTATGTCAGAAAAGAATTGCTGCTATTTTCCCGGCACTATACTCATTATAATCCGTCGCTATTGCAGCAACAATCTCGACGTAGCGAGCTCTACGCCGCTTACAGCAAAAAAAAAAAAAAAAAGCGATTCAGAAAAACTCATTAAAGATGATGAGGATCGCTGTAAAGTTAATAAGAAATGTAAAAAAGACCTAGCTTGTCCATTAGAATTATTGTGCGAGTGGAATGCCTATGGTCGTATTTATCCAAAACAAAGACGTGTCGAACATTTATTTATTGAACATTTATTCAGTGTCGAATACGTAAACGTACATGTGTGTATGGACGGAGCGAGTTGCGAATAGAAGAACAGGCTTTGTAAGTGAGCGTGGCAATTTTCACGTTTTGTTCGCTGGCACACCTCGCCGAATATCTTGGTGTTTTTTTGCTACATACGGTGAAATTCAAAAGCAAACAGTAAAAATGAGTAACCACCAACGTTTGAATACTGGAATGAGGTGGCGAATAGCGGGGAGACCGGAAACAAGGCAGTCTCAAGTGCAGATTGCTGTATGTATCAATGTAACGCCCAACGTCGTATCGAACTTATGGAAACAGTTTAAGGATACTAGATCCATCGAGAGAAAGCCTGGGCAAGGTCGTCCAAAAGCCACGACGGCCAATGAAGGTCGCTATTTATCTATTACAGCGAGGGGTAACTGGAGTGCAGCATCTTCCCAGGCCTCTCGTGACCTTTATGTGGCTACAGGAAGAAGAGTTTCAAGGGTTACTGTTTGCAGAAGACTACATGACAGAGGACTGTTTGCAATAAGACCTGCTGCTTGCGTCAGCTCACTTCTGCACACGGGAAAACCCGTTTATCATGATACAGAGATAATTGACTTTGAACGAGGGATCATTAAAGGACTGTTCTATTCACTGACAAGTCTCGGTTCAGCCTAAACACTAATTCTGGACGTACTTTCATCTGGAGAAAACCAGGGATCCAATACCTGCCTCCCAACGTCCGAGAAAGAGACCACTATGTCAGCGGAAGTTTGATGGTCTAGGCAGGCATCATGTTGGATGAGTGCACACCCCTCCCTATGTTTGGCAAAGGCTCTGTGACTGGTCTGAGGTATAATGATGATATATTTGTACCCTATGTTTGCCTTTTCAGGGATGCAGTTGGCCCTGATTTCATTTTAATGACTACAACACGCGCCCAGATACAGCTCATCTGATCGAAGAATTTCTGGAAAGTGAGGATATTCACTTGATGGATTGGTCAGTCAGATCTCCAGACCTAAACCCTATAGAGCATGTCTAAGATGCTCTGGGGAGGACAATTGGAATTCACTTTCTACCTTCCAGAACCACTGAGTGCTTGAAAACAGCGTTGCTGGAGGAGTGAGACTAACTGCCACAGGGACTCATAAACTGCCTGATTTCCAATATGAATTCACATTGTGGGAGCTGTATAACTCTAAGAGGGGAACATACCCCTATTAACTCATTTTTTAGTTCAATATTGTAAGCTATGTTTTATACCTTCTGACGCTGATGAGTCTTACCCGAGAACTGTTGAATGGTTTTGTTTTGCATTTTATGAACCTACTTACATACCTAATTTCATTAAAATCTACCCAGTAGTTCTGGAGATAATCAACCAAATTACGATTATGATAAGATAATAGATGGAGTTGCCTCAAGTTCAAAAGAATTGTTCATATATCTGACATTCTAATTAGTTAGTAGTGAGAGTATAAAACAAACTAATCAATTTTCATGTACTATATTGATATTATAAACAAACATTAATCAATGTACAAAGGGTAGTCAGTATTCAAACATTTTAACAATGGGGTTGTCAAATGGTGGGCCAACGCACGAGTCTAGCGGGGTGGGCCAAACTATGCCAGTCCGCCCCTGTACTGTTCACAATCTCATTGTCACTCTGAGCACTTGTATTAGGTACAATGTTCGCAGGTTGTTGGATTAGGTGTTTTTGTCTTTCATCTAATCGAATTAGCTTATTTTGGTGGATATAGAATGGTGATGCATCTTCATTTTCCATTGACTTGACTTGTACAATAGCAGGGGAAATAATTTTTTGTACAATGAAAGGACCTTGATTTTCTTTTTTAAATACTTTAGGAAATTTTACTAACACTTTGTCATTCACTTGTAATTTTTGAAATGATCTTTCTTCACGAGATTTCTTGTATACTTTTTGCCTTTTCTTCTCATTATTCAGAAATGTTGTGGTATAAATTTCATCTAATATTTTTGTTAACTCGAAAATGTCATGTGCAGTGTCTAAAATCTTCCATTCAGATTGATTTTTATAATTTGAGTAGATGTCGTTAAGTTCTCGAGCAAAATGGACAAAGTTTGGGGTGAATTGAGTTGCAGGATGAGTAGTTGAGTTGTAAATTGATTGATGAATCTTCATTGCTGTATAAACATCATAACCTTCAGTAAACATTGTATTTATGGCAGTTTTTATTTGAGTGTTTATGCGTTCACTCAATCCATTAGCTTGTGGGTTGCAAATGGTAGTATGCTTGACATAAATCTTGATTTTTTCACAAACAGTATGGAATAAATCACTTGTAAATTGGGAGCCTTTGTCTGTGAGGACAATAGTTGGTTTTCCATGAGTGGAAATGTAAGAAAGAAAAGCTTTAGTTATAGCTGATGCTGTAATTTGATTTAAATTATATAATTCAAGGTGTCGAGAAAAATGGTTTATAGCAGTTAAGATGAATGAATGACTTTTTAAAGGACCAAGCAAATCCATGGAGATTTTCTGAGCTGGTTCTGTAGGAACAGGAGCAGGTAAGAATGGAGTTTTAGGAGGATTCTGATTTTTTAATTTTTTACATGTCTCACAACTGTTTACAAAATTTATGACATCATCAATCATATTCTTCCATGTGAATCTTTTTCGAATGTTGTGCAGGGTTTTGTTATGACCTGTATGAGTTATATGTGCAATCTTGATCACTTTAGGGATTAAGGATGTAGGAACTACAGCTCTATGTAAAGCATTTTCTAAGTTGTGATAGGCTCTATTAAAGCATAGTAAATCATTTTTAGGGTTATATAATATGCTTTATTTTTATTTTTGATTTTATTTTCTTTTATTTCCTCAATAATTTCTCTTAATGCTTTATCTTTATTTTGTTCTTCTCTTAAATTTTGATCCGAAATTCCATTGTAAGAAATATCACTCATATTAATGTTATTAATTTTTTCATGTTGATAGTTATCAATATCTGAATCTACAACATTATGTTTTAACGGGTTTCCTTCATTTACACTTTCAGATTGTAACATAGGAGGTAAATTTTTGTCAAGATCAAGATTATTGTTAGAGATTGGAAGAATGTCTTCAGATTCTACTAATTCAGGTTTAGTGGACAGGTCTTGGTGAGGCGGGTCTTCTTGTAGTCTACTAAGATAGTCGGCTAATATGTTTAATTTACCAGGGATGTGTTCGAATTTATATTGGAACTCTGACAGTTCCATGAACCATCTTGTGATAATGTCTGCAGGTGAAGTTGACTTTTTGTACTTTTCAAGAGGTTTTGAATCTAACAATACAAAGAATTCCCTGTTGTAAATATGATGTTTAAACGCAGTTATGCCTTTGAAAATGGCATATAATTCTAATTTCAAAGGTGGATATCTTTTTTCGGATTGAATTAATGATTTTGAAAAATAAGAGATGGGATATAACTTATCACCATCAAACTGCATTAAAATTGCTGATATGGCATTGATAGAAGCATCTGTATTGATCTAGAAAGGTTTGTCCCAATTAGGTAAATGTAGGAATGGTTGATTAAAGAAAATTTTTTTCCATTTTGAAAAGGACTGATCATGTACAGAAGTCCACTTGAATTTAATTTTTGGAGAAGTTGGTGCAATTAAAGGAGCTGCTATTTCAGCAAATTGAGGAATACGGTTCCTATAAAATGATGCAAATCCTAAGAATGATTTTACTTGTTTCTTTGTTTTAGGAATAGGAAAACCTGTTATTTTTTTATGTTTGAGTCTATTGGAGAAATGGTTCCATTTTGTATGTGAAATCCTAAGAAATTGATGGAATTGGTGTGAAATTGGCATTTTTCAGGAGAAAGAGTTATATTATGCTTTGCAAGAACTGAAAACAACTTCTCTAAAGTTTCCAACATTTGTTTAAATGAATTAGCACCTATGACCATATCATCTTGATAAGAAAATATGTTGTCACATTCGGTTAATTGTATGATTTGATCCACTAGTTGTTGAAATGTAGATGCGGCTGTTTTTAAACCAAATACAAGCCTGATATAAGTAAAGGTACCCCAAGGAGTAATAAAAGAAAGTTTATCTTGGAATTCTATAGGCAATGCAATTCGCCAATATGCATTTGGCATGTCTAATGTAGAGAAAAATTTATACTTGGATAATTGGGAGATTAAGTTGTTAATTTTAGGTAAAGGATAAGAAGCTGGAGTGATTATTGCGTTAAGTAATCCTAAGTCGAGAGCAAGTCTGTACTTTTGTTTTTGACTAGGATCTGTCCTTTTTTCTTAACAAGTAACATTGGACATACCCATGAAGAGTTAGCACGGTTAATAATATTAGCATTTATCATTTCTGATAACTGTGATTTTGCTTCAGCTTCTAATGCTTGTGGTACAGGAAATGGCAAAGCCTTAATGGGATGAGAATTCAAAAATTTTATTTCTGGGGTTACTAAGTCTGTATGACCAAGAGTTTTTAAATTCTTCGAGAACACTTGTGAATTTTGTAGAAGTGTTCTTAATAAATTCTCTCTCTGATCAGAAGGCAGATGAGTTAACTTAAAGTCCTCTTTAATTAATTGTTCTTTCCTAAGTCTAATCACATCTTCTGATGGTACAATTAAATTGCATAGTTCATGAGAATCAAATTTGTACTCTTGGATATCATTTTCTGTTAAATTGGTATAATAACCAAGAATTGCATTTTTGTTAATATGGACAAATTCATTGAATTATTTTCAATTATAATAAGGAACATGTTTTGTTTGATATGTTCCAGCGAATGAATTGAGTCAACAAAATGTAATTTAGGATCTTCATAAGAAGGTGTAAAAAGGAAAAAATTATCAGGCATATTTTTATATTTTACTTTAACATATAAGCATTCTTTAGGAGGAATTGTAATTGTACTTGAATTTAGAATTTTATTACCTTCTACATTATTTATATCACATGGTTTAGCTTCATTTATAGACTGATGATGATTACTGACAACTGTATTTACCATCGGAGTGTGATTTGATTCATTTACCCCAATTTGATTTTGTGTTACACCATTATTATTGTAAATTTGATTATTAGATACTTCAGGTTGACAAGATTCATTAATATTAGGATTTAAGTTATTATAATTTGTCAGATCTAATTCAAACCAGTTTGTTAATTGTTCATTAGAACTTATTGTATTTATGAGATTATTTTCTTCGTTATCATTAACAAAAGGAATTTTCTTATCTTTGTAAAGAATAGCATTAAAACTAGGAGCTATTGTGATTGAAAACTTTGAAAGAAAGTCAAAGCCTAATATTACTGTAAATTTATTATTGCTTATTTCAGTTATGTAAAGATTATGTGAAAAATGATTACCTTGAATTCTTATGTTAATTTGGATACATCCAGAAAATTTAACTATGGAATTGATGGTTTTGATTGACACCTTTCTTGAAAGAAACTTATAGGGAACTTGCTGTTTTAAGAAGTGAAAGAATTCTTCGTCTATAAACGACAAACTAGAACCGGTATCAATTAAAGCGTTTTGGGAAATTTGTTGAAAGTTTATACTAATACAAGGTAACTGCACTGATTTTTCAAAAGCTGAAAAATCCTATGATCAACATCATCTTTTTGTACACTACTTTCATTATTATGCAAGTCCACCACAGATTTAGAAGAACATTTATTTGGTGTGTATGATAATGAAGTATTTATACTCTTATTAAGAAAGATTCTGGTTTTTTGACGAGGAGGATTTGAGGTTTCTGGCTTTAATTCAGGAGAAGAGGCCAAACCGCCAGATGTATTCAACCTCATTTCTCGTTTAAATTTTCTTGAAATTTTGAACTTTTTCCCTGATTTTCATGGGATTGATTTTTAGGCTTATGTTTGGCATCTCTTTTGCCAATTAATTCCAAAAATTGATAACATTGGGGCATAAGATGGCCACGCCTAGAACAAAAGTTACATGTTTTGACCACAAGATTTTGTCTGTTGAAATGATTATTATTTTTGCATGAATCACATGAATCGTCTCGTCTTTTATGTTGAAACTTTTGACTATCCTTTTTGGGATTAAAGTTCTTTTGTCTTTTAAATTTAGGAAGTTTTGGAGTGTTTTCTTTATCTACATGAAAGTTTTCACTGATTTTGGCAACTGGTGACTCATTTTCGTCAAATATTCTCTTAAGCTGCTCAGCTTTCTTTAGAATTTCATCAAATGATGATAATTCATACTCTAAGATCTTTATTTTATTTCTTTTTTTGGTAAGGCACTAACAAATAAGTCTTTTTTTAGTTCAGAAATAACTGCCTGATACAATTTTGGATACTTTTGATGCAGCGCTTTGTCAAGACGAAATGAAAAATTATTTAGGGGTTCATTTTCTTCAAGTTTGAGACTGTTAAGATCAGTAGATGTGCTTTTTTTGTTAAAGAATTTTTCAAATTCTTTTCGTATAGCCTCAATATCATTTTTACAGTTAATGTAAGATGAATCTAAGAAAAATTGCAAAGCTGGACCTACCAATTTGCTTTTAAATAAGGCTAAAGTCTCTGTTTCTGACAGCTTATAAATTGATTTTACTTCTTTGATTTGATCAAAAAGAATTTGACAAGAGTGGGATCCCCACTGAATTGTTGAATCTGGATATTTATATGTTTGCTAGCCATTTTAATTCAATAATGAAGTTATTTGGAAGTATATATACTTTAGTCAGAAGTATTTGAAAATTACTGGATTGCTAAGTTTTCTATTTTATATATACACTTAATACACAAATATATCAATACTTCAAGGCAATTGGTTTAATACATAAATATATATTGAACATCATAAGTGAAAAATTGAATCAAAGTCCTGCATTTGTTACTTTCAAATATGATTATTCATTGAGTCAGGTTTTAAGTATACCTCAATATATTGAATTATCTTAATTATATGTGAAGAGTTGCCTCAAATTTCATTATATAACACTTCAATTATGTAAAAGTTTTGATGAAATTACTTTAAACACATAGGAAGCAAAATGATAAAAAAGGTCAAAGTAGAAATAATTATTTTCTCATATTTTGAAAATATTATGCATAAAGTATTTTCCAATACAATATTTCAAAAAAAAAATCAATTTCATTACTTAATTTACACATTAAATCAATCATTTTCTGTCATTTCATCATTGTAAAAAAATATAATTGTTCTTGATAAGCAAATATTATTTAAATAATGTAACTGTCTCATGAGAAATTACTTGTTATATGTATTTATTCTCATATAACTATCTACACTCAAACACATAAGAAAAAGAGAGACCTCAGGTGAAGAGGGATTCGGTACCACATGTTGTAATTAAAATAATTTATATCTGCTGTATCCATGTTGTAATTAAAATATTGTAATTAAAATAAATTATCTATCACATGGATACAATTTCTGAATTATATGCATTGAAGACCGTATTCTAAAGGCAAAATATATATAAAGTGAAATAGCAGAAGTGTGGGAATTAGACTGAAATCTAAAGGTAAATATAAATTTGTTTTTCTGGTATATATTGGTCACGTAAAGAAAACTATTTTTTACTTCAACCGAGGTTCCATGTGACCATAAAATATTATAAGCGAAGAGTCCTTTTTTTTATAAATTAAACTCCAGTTTATTAACTGTGCATACTTAAATGTACATTTCAAATTAAAATATCGTTGACCACTCACAGGAATTCTTCAGAGAAGCTTTATGCTGTGCATGATCTCAAGAGAAAAAGTTAATTTTTCCTAACGATATGTTCTTTGGAATTCAATTCGAATGTTAAATTTTTCTTTAAATGCATCAAATAATAAAATTTATCTTCCTAAACAAACTTAATAAAGCAAAGTAAAAGAAATGGAAAAAAGGCTTATCTGTTTGGCATGTGGAAGACGACTCGCCACGTTGAATAGCTAATGACTCTTCAAGCCACATATTCCGACGCTGAACAGGGATGTAGTGGAGGTTATACGGGGGTACACGCCGTATACCCTCTGGATTTTTTTAAGGAACACCGTATACCCTCTGTTTCTCAAGAAACCTATAGAATATATACCCTAGGGTATACCCTCTGTCGTGAGCGTATACCCTCTGCTTAGAACGTATACCCTCTGTTTTTTTTACGACTACACCACTGACGCTGAGCGAACAAAATGGCAAAACAGGACAACCGGATATCACATTTCTTTGATGCTTCTCACTCGGTACCAACTCCTACACTGCTGTAGTCTGTAGTACTTGTATCAAATTTTTTGCACAAACCGCGTGGTGTGGGTTACCACACACTACAACGCACGCCAACAGGCACATAAAAAAACTCGCCAACAAAATAAACTCATAATACAAATAGCCTTATTGATAAAAAGCGACAAATCTGCCAAACTGGCAAAAGGTCAAATGAAAAAGACGCTGGTTGTTTGGAATCTTCCAGAATAACATGCAAAAGTATTTGCGAGACCAACCAATGAGAGGAAAGGGCGGTAAAAATATGACTGGAAGTTGAAGTAGAAGTACATGAACTAAGACTAACTATTGAAATTAAATGAATATTAAATAAAATAAAACATTGATTTGAAATGGCACAATGAATATCGATTAAAATGATATTTCAAAATCAATATAAACAAATGATAAATTTTAGAAGAGCAGAAGAGTAACTTAGATTAACTTTGAAAACACAGGCTTCGGAAACCATTGAGGAAAACAAATGAGATTCAGAAACCATGGAGGACGACATAAATGGAGATGCACTCAAATAGGAATGTTGTGAAGGAATCGATATAACAGATTTAATCGATTCCCTTCACAACATATTCCTTGATGTCAGAGAAAAAAAATTTGAATGCACGAACTGAATGAAATGGAGCATTAATTGCTAAATTTCAGAAGGAGTAAAGAGAATTTTTTTTTTTTGAACAAAAAATACCATACCTGAATACAACATAAGAAATATGAATCAAAGAAAAAAAATGACCTACCAATTTGCAGAGGATCATTCACAGGGATTTACATACAATTTACATAAACTTCTGTGGTCATTACAAACACAAATGAATTTACAGTCACAACTTCTGTGTCAACAATCTTATTTATGGTTCTCCTCTCATATGAGTTACAATTTTCATGAGTTCAAAAAATTACTTTGCAGCTTGTAGGACATTAGCTTTTATGTAAAGTGAGATAAAATTAAAATTGATTTACAGAACTGAAGTTGAGACCCCTGATCTGCAGATTTACTAGTGAGATTATTTTACGTAATCATCTAAACTTCTATGTATGATTTCATTATTGCGAACATCCTATTCTAGAACTGTAAAAAAAGTATAACTTCAGTATTTCCACACTAAGATCAAAACTGGAGTGGCCCACTTCTGGGGGGCCCACTACTGGTGCATCAAAAATTTACTATGCCCACTACTGGAGCATCGAGGAAGGTAACTTTTTTTATTTTTCATTTTTTCCAGATAATATATTTTGAAACTTTGAATGTTTATTCCGATACATGAAGGTTAGAACTACGTTAAAAAAATATATATCATTTAGAATTCATAAATACTTTAATAAAAATAAGATAAATGTCCTTAAGTGGCCCACTACCGGTGCGTTTACCCTATGTTGATTCAGGCGAACCAGACTCTCTTGGTTATGACTTGGATTGGTATTCGAAGCACGTACAAGAAAGTCAATACTTGCTGCAAATTGTAAAATGCGAAGAAAAGAATTGTTGCTCCCCTGCACGTAGTGGATTATTTCGTATTTTAAAAGGACGATTCATTCCTCCTCCAATTAAAATGATACAATCGTCAAATGACATCATTACAAGTGAGGAGGGGGAATTTATAGACTTAAGTCTTCGTCTGGCCTTGAATCTGAATATTACAGCAAAGGGATTTTTAAAGATGCTGTATGATTATTTGTGCCCTTTCATAAAGTTGCAATTATCCGCAAGAACTTGTGGCCAATATCATGCATCTCAGAAGTCAGCAAACAGACACAAAAAAATTCAACACAGTGAAAAAAGCGAGAAGGCCTGCCTTATACGACCATTGAGAATTGCTGCTCGTCGAGCAAATGAACTTATGTGCTTCGTAAAATTCGTGGAAGATATGGAAGATGTTGAATGGATCAATGAAGATGGAGTTGATCAAGATTGCATCCGAAAAGAAAGCGATGAAGATAATCAAGTGAAACTGGAAAACAATATCATAACAGATATGGAAAAATGCCTTGAGCAGCCGTGGTCAGCATCGGAATAGATATGGGCATGTTCAAATTTAAATTTTACAAATGGCTAAGTTCTTCTAAATTGTGATCTTAGAAATTTTATTAAGTAGAATTGTAAGGAAATAAAACAAGCATTTTTTATTATTTTTTTTAAGTCGATTAGAGTTTTTTTAATTTGTATCGTGTCCTAATTTTTTAAAATTAAATTATTACTGCTAAATGGGGGGTGTTGCAATTTTCTTACGTAATTATTAAAGGGGGGTTTGCGATTTGCTTATTTTTGCTGACAAGGGGGGAGGGGGGTCAAAAATTGTCAAAAACATGCTTACGTAATATTTGAACAGCCCCTTCTGTAAAATTAATTTTATCGTACGCTATTAAAAGTTTTGTTACTGTTTTCTACAATTTAAAAAATATTTTTTTTCAATAAAACGCAAATAAATAAATGCAAGAAGTAAAAGTCCAAATTAATTACAGGTTTCCCAAGTAGTGCTGAAATGTGTCGCAATTTACGCGAGATGTCCCGATTTTCAAAGTTTTTAAGACTCGTTCCGCGGAACGCGAAAAGTCCTAATTTTTCATAATGTACTTTTTATAATTTCTTTTTTGTAATATGAAATTCGTTAGTCTGGATCCAATGGGACTTTATGCCTGAAACTTGTCAAAATACAACCTGTCTATAACGGAAAATGTTCACGGTCGAAAATCTCTCCAATACGGAGTTTTGTTTAGGTCACTCACAATTCCGTTTTCATAGATTTTAATTTTAATCTTCACGATTATTGTGTTTATTTATTACATCAAAGCCAACTAAGACGGCATGAGGAAATTCCCGTTCTATACAGGTTTCCTTCTTAGCCGTAGATTTATACGTTACTGTTTCTATCGGGGCCATAGACTTTTTAATGTTTAAGACAATATTCCGTTATAGACAGGTTCCGGTTTTATATTATTTACTACGTTTTTATGTCCCGATATAAAAACCTACTATCCCGTTTTTCCTGATTTCAGCCAATTTTCGTCATTTAAAATCTTCCTGATCCCCTTAATCATCTATATTATTGTGTTTATTTAATACACAGAAAAAAAATAAAACCTAGAACGGGTAGAAAATACTCGAATTGGGTAGAAAGATTCTTAGGTATGAGGTCGCCCAATTTGGGTTCATATGCCTCTTTTGGTTACCATTGTATATTCATTTTGGGCACTGTTAAATACCCACTTTGGGGTTTAAAAAAAAAATACAGTGGTAATCAAAACAGGCATATGAACCCAAATTGGGTAAACTTATACCTAAGAATCTTTCAACCCAATTCGATATTTCTACCCGTTTTAGGTCATTTTTTTAGTACAGTAAAATCAACTAAAGTGGAATCTCAAATGATCGGAGAAAAATTCCGTTTAATACAGGTTTCCATCTTAACAGATAAATCAGTGTTATACTCCTTCAGTTGGCATCATGGATTTCTAACATTTAAGACAGTATTCCGTTGCAGACAGGTTCCATTTTCATAGGATTTACTGTATTTTTATATCCCGATATAAAAGCCAATGTCCCGCATTTCCTGACTACCTGTCCCGTTTTTTGTTACAGTGAACCTGGTATCAGCCAATTTTCGTCGTTTAACATTTCCCTGGTCTCCTAAATCATTATCTGTTTCTTCCTTTTCCTTTTGTTACTTGAATACTAGTCCAAGATCGGGTCCAGTAACCCGATTTTACACAAAGCCGCCTCAAGACTACAAGCCAAACACGAGGTTTCGTGACGTCACGACGCGGGGCTTAGATCAGCCGTGAAGAGCACATGCGTTATTTAAAACATATTAATTCTTTCCTCTATATACCAACTTATTATCACAACATATGGGGAAAAAAAACCGTATAGTTTAAAGACCCTAATTAAGTGCTTTTTAATCAATTTCGATCACTCGAAACAATAATAATAACGATAACACAAAAACAAAAATTATGAAATGATATCACTGTGTCAGTCAAAATGTGCACTTAATTAAAGTTACATTAAAGAAAAATGATTGGTTAATGAAAAAAAAAATCGAAGTATTAAATTTAATTTAGTGAATAGTTTTCATTATTTATTCTACTTTGAAATTTACAAAAATATCAATTATCTATTTTCTATATATTCTAAAACAAGACATTAATAAATATATATAAGCAAAATCTACAAATATGTATATAATATATATAAAAACATATATATGTAGTTTTAAACACATAGAGAGAATTACTTTGCTTTCAATTATTTCATTTTCAAAAATAAATAAATAAATACCAATATTCTGTCAATCAAAACCCACATTTAAAATTAAATTAAAGTGGATGAAAAATGATTGTTAAATGAAAACAAATTCAAGTTGTATGCTATTTTTATTATTCATTGTGGCTTGAAATTATACAATAAATATCCTATTAAATATTTAGTGATTTGAAACATGCAAAGGAGTATAATAAATTTAATATAAATAAATAGTAAAACTACAGAGTGCATGAAATTAGGTAACAACACAGATAAATTTTTCTTACTGTAAACTTTACTTAGCAGAAGTGGGTAATTTTCCCATAAAATCGATTAAATTGAAAAAACACAAAGCTCTCATAATAAAACAAAACAAGGTCATGAAACAGAAAATTATTATTTTCTTAATTTTTGTATTATTTTAAATGCAAGGTATGCAAGGTACAAGCAATACAGTTTTTAAAAAGTGTACTGAAACCTGGTGAGAACAAAAGAAAGAAAGAAAACACTTTCATCAATTGGAATTGAAATATTCCTAACATATATTTATTTTGTTCAGATATTCAAGAATTAAGATTTTGGACTTTGTACTATATATCATTAGAAAACTGATGATTTAAATTTTATTATAACAACTTATTATTACATTGTTTTCAAAAGAAATTCTTCATACACGTTTTCCTCATAACGAGTCAAGTTGAAATCATTTATTATGGACCAATTGGGGGTATTTTTTTAGACACCATGTAACATAAATAGAAAAACAAATAAAAGTTTGCAAACAAATACTCCTTTGCAACAAATCCATGATTTTTTCTACTATTATTCTACTAATATTTTTTTCATAAAGTTGTGACCATCTTTTTGTGATACCCTGTATACAAATGTAAATAGTACCTGGTACGAAATTTATGCATGCATACAATACGTATGAGGTTTAGCACTAACCACTTATGCATTATTCGCGAATAATTTCTACCGATAGATAAAAGGGGGGTCCCAGAATGGTGCTTGCTCCGAGGACCTAGATAAACAAAGTCGGGTCCTGACTACACAGAAAAGTAAATTTATAATTATGTAACAATAATTTTATTTATTGTTATTTTTATCTAAACGTTAAAAGTTATATAAAAACACACAAAATTTTTGAGAATTCGGAGAGGGGGGGGGGATAAATTGTTTACAGTCATTGTAAAAATAAAGAGATTCAGACACATCATTCCCATATCCGTAATTGTCATATATAAGCATGCACTGTGTAACAAATATTATAAAATGAATTTTTATTAAGAGTTTAAGATTAAAAAACACCAATAAATTAGTATGTATATTGATCGGGCTTTAAAAGAAATAAACAAGATAACAATGTTATGCATCCATAGAAATTATGATGAAAGTTTCTAGTACATTTAAATTTTTAAGTATGAAAATATCTATAAAAATACATAAATTTTGGTATCAAATTAAAGCCCAATCAATTCTGCCTACAGAATAATCAGAGTTATACTATTCTCACGACCAGTGTTTTCTAATAAAAGTCGATCATTAAAAGTCACTCTAATGAGAGAAAACAGAACAAATTAAAAAGATAGGAAGGTGTGACAAGTTATAAATTACATAATAATTAAGCTTGTAATTAAGACTTTTGGCTGAAAATGTTTTAGCATGATTAGTATCCAAGAAACTCAGTCTGACATAAATTTCAGCTATCTGGTGCCAGTATTCCCGAGTAAATAAAGTCAGAAGTTTTAATCGAAATTATTGAATAGCAAGAAAGGTAAAGTTTAAACTAATAATATTTATGCTGTACTTACTGTATACAAAATTTCATCAGTTTTCAGTTGGTAAATTTCTGAGTAATAATAATTTTAAAGTTTTTTTTTTATTAATTTGTTTAAATTAAAAGAACTAATTAAAATTTCCACTTGAAAATATAATAGTTGAGGTAGAAAAATATGTCGCATAGGACATTAAAATTTCAAACTGAATTGGCCGTATAGCTTCCAAATTATAAGGAGAAATGTGTTGGCCCGAACAGAGCTGTCTAGCTCTGGCACATATTAAAATGAAGCTATTTTTACATATTTATAAAGAATATAATTAAACAATGAAAACTTTATTGATTAATAACTTTTGTGATAATTCACCGATTCACACCATTCAAGCACCAATTTTTAGCAAATTACGATAGACAGGTATGATATAAGTCTCGATACGATTTAGTGATTTTTGCCACTTTAAATTACTGCTGTTTTTGAAATGAAACAGAAGTACAATAATATCGTTTTGTTTTGAAACACGTACACGGGATTGTTGACAATACGATACTGGGATTTAATAGTTAATTTATTTTAAAGAAGTTAAAAATAAAAGATATTCTGAACACAAAAAATAGAGCTAGTACTAATAAAATACAAATAGTTAATTTGAAAATAAAACTTACCTTCAAAAGAATGTGTTCTATTAGTTAAGTAAACAACACGTGCATACGTTACATTTTAATTCTAAACAACCAGATACAAGTTTCAAAATCTCATTGGTGCCAGCATTGGTGCCAGCCCCGGGTCGTTACGTCACATATGTGGAGGAATGAAATCGTGTCTGGCTTGATAGTCTTGAGAAGGCTTTGTTTTACACGAGCCTAACCCGCAGTTCGAGTCGGGCCGGGTTGTTGGTATACCCGTGTTTTTTCAGGTATAATCGAAAGGATACGTAATCAGGAGTATAAAAAAGAAGTGACAACTCAAAAATAGGGAACCTAGACTTCAAAATCTTGACAAAACTAATTCTGAAAATATATATATATATATATATATATATATATTATTGTTTTCTACAATTTAAAAACTTTCTTCCTATAAAACATAAATAAATAAATGCAAAAAGAAGTAATAGTCCAACATAATTTGGGGCTGTGCATATATAACGTTATTATTGTAGGGGGAGGGGGGGGTCTGGCACATGATATCGTAAGATATCGATAGGGGGAGGGAGGATTTGTCTTTTGATATCGATATATAATTTTTCACCCAAACAAAATTTACTTTTTCAATTTGTAACTTGGTCTTTACATCAAAATTGTATGTTATCTTTTTTTAGTCTATTATCTATTTTTTTGAGAATACAAAGTTATTAAAATCTTTAAATGATTATAAAATTATTTAATTCCAAAATATGGAATACCCTAACGTTTGGCATTCCTATCCTTCTGTCATACACGCATGCATATATAATCCGCTGTTCGAGAAACCATATGCGAGGTACGTTTGAAATGATACTTTGTGCTTACTAGTAAATAAAAGAGAAAGAATTTTGTCCGCCTGCTTTGTTGATAAGGAGTTCTGTTTGACCTCCCTTCCCCCCTGCGGGGTGAAGTGCAAGCAGACATTATTACTGTTGAACGCATTGTGTAAAAAAAAAAAGCTATTATTAAATTATTTTAAATAGTAACTATTTCTTTTTCATGTTTTTTAATTTGATATAAAGTTATTTCATATAATAAATGATATTTTATTGACTTCTCTTCATTGTGAATCAATAAAGTAAGCGAAAAATAAATGTAACCATATTTGTATATCACTCCAAAAATCAAAAGTATTTTTAGACATTGATAACGATATCATTGACGGAGGGGTTGGGGGGGGGGGAGGTTCGAGAGATGATAACGTATGATATCGTAAGGGAGGGAGGGTCCAAAATTTGATAATGTTATATAAGTACAGCCCCTTACAAGTTTCTTAACTAGCGTTTACCCAAATGCCCCAATTTTTAAGTTCCGTCCCGCGGAACCATAGCGCGGCACGCCAAAAGTCCCGTTTTTTAGCTCACAGGCTATCAAAGCCTGAGAGCTAATGTGCCCGCCGCACAGTGGAGTATTTGACCCAAAATCCTGGTCAAAAATATTTTTCGATGAAAATATAGTCCGATTGGCTTTAAATTCTTAGATGTTATTTGGTATCACTATAGAACATTGGTATTGTAAATCAAGTCTATAGCCTTTACGGTTCATTTACAGAGACACCCAAAAGAATTCCCTTACATTATGGTCTATGGCGGAAAATCGTTTGTTCTGCATTGTAATGATATCACACTTTTAAAGGTGCTGAAATTTATATATATCACTAAGGTGTACTAAGGCACTTATTGTAGAATATGGTGTGCATAGAATATATTGTTCATTTACAGGAACACACAAAAGAATTTGGCTGAAGAATAAATATAACTATTGAAGTTTACGAACAATAATTGCTGGAAGTGCGTTTGTAGTTGTGATAGGCGTTTTAAAATAGAATATTTTTTTTTTAAATATTACTTGGGGTGTAGATACATTCTATAGATCATATACAAGGCTGCACAAAATTTCTCAAGTACATTTCCGTTTATTCACGGAAATGGCTGCATGGACATTTTAAACTGTGCTGAGCGTTTCACTGAACTAACTTTTAGCATACTATGAAGTATGCATACAAATTCATAACTTAGTTTAATATTTTATATCTTAAAAGCTGACGAAGTGTAAGTAAGATTTTAACACTTCACATAATAACAAATATACATTTTATAAATATTTTGACAATTAAGAAAAAAAAAAAAGAGTCATCATTTAAGAAGAACACAATGAAAAAAGAAGTTAAAATATTAATTTACTAAGTAGATATTTTAAAAAATACGAATAAATCATATGTCTATTGACTTAACATTACCGAAGGGAGTTTGGAAGTTGAGCAGCTTGTAACCTTAACTATTTACTGTTTTTAAGAGGAAAATAATTGTTGATAGGTTTGTCTTATTCATTATTAATGTTTAATTAAATGTATTTAATTTTACTATATATAAAACTTATCATTTACATTTAATAATGCTTATTACATTTAAATTACATTTAATAATAATTATTGCATTTAATTTGTGTTTAATAGTGTTATATTTAATAGTAGGTTTAGTAAAGTGGAGTTTATATAGTATAGATTGCTAGTTTCTGAATGTGTTGAATATATTACCAGTTTCAAAATGATTCTTCAGAACTCTTCTTCATCTTCTTCATCACTCTCTTCTTGGCTTTTATCGGGACTACCATCCTACCTTGCTGGAAGAAGAAATTGTAGGGTCTTGCTACTGTATGGCTTGCTCTTTTTAGTTGATAAACGGAGTTATTAGAAAATATGAAGTTGCTTATTTTCACGTGCATTATAAAAGGAAAATTTTAATTAAATTTTCTTGGTGCCGTTTGTCAGTTTTGGAATTAAAATTAGGTGTCCCTTTTTATGGACATCGCCCTCGAAAGGGTTAATTCCCCCCTATCTCTCCTTATGTTACACACATGAGCCCCAAGAACTAATTAGGGAACCTATTTTGAATAAATAAGTATATACAATTTGAAGGCGATCGGATATTTCTATCAAAAGATATCGAGTTGCGTGCGTATGTACGTACCTACATACGTACATACAGACAGATAGAATATGTAGGTGCAAAAGCTCTCCGGTAATATCCTGTGAGCTAAAAACCTGCAATACGACAGAAAATATACAGTTCTTATCTCTTCAATTTAGTGGCCGCAAAACAGAGCATTTAAATAGTCATCCCGAAAAAAAAAAATTTTTAAATGGCAACAATATGAGGAAGATTTTTTTGCAGAAATAGACACTCAAGACTATAACTAATATGATTATAATTCAAACATGGCTGGGCAAAGCGCGGCACATATTTAAAAAGCTTTCGATGTGTAATAATTAGAGCCAAAAACGCTTTAAAAATAACCCTTTTACACATTTAATGTTTTTTATTGCATTAAAAACTAAACTATTTAAATTAACACATAGTTTAACACTAAGCTCTGATCTTTGTTAAACACGTAAGCCCTGTTTAGTTTCAATTCAACAATTCATTGAGCCACAAAAAAATTATATTTAAACATAACAACAATGCCAAAAAACAACAAAAAACCACGTCTTCTCAGAAAGAAACTTCTTCAGCTGAGGCCAGGAGCCACCGGATATAAATCAGGTTCCTAAAATAGACATAGATCAATGCACCAATTAGTTAGCTATTAAAAAATATGATTTTTACAATTGTTGACGAAATTTTAATTTTTGCATTTTTGGCCATGTTTTTGGGTCAAATACTCCACTGTGCGCCGGTTCTGTATGTATGTATGTATGTATGTATGTACTTACGTAACGCGATAACTCTTGACAGAAACATCCGATTTGCTTCATTTTTTTTTTCTAGGTTCATTTTGATAAGGCGCTTCCCCGATTAGTTTTGGGGGTTCATTGGTTAAGTATAAAAGAGGGAAAGGGGGGCTAGTCCCCCCCTTTAATTTAGATAAATGGGTTTTTCATGCAGAATCATTCGATTTGCTCCAATTTTTTTTCTAGGTTCATTCTGATAAGGCGCTCCCTGATTAGTTTTGCGGGTTCATTGGTTAAGTATAAAGGGGGAAAGGGGGGCTAGTCCCCCCCCTTTAATTTAGATAAATGGGTTTTTCACGCAGAATTATTCAATTTGCTCCAAATTTGGTATACCGGTTTATTATGTTAAGGAGCTTCCCTGATTAAATTTGGAGGTTCATTAGTTAAGTTTGAAGGGGAGAAAGGGGGCTACTCCCCCCCCCCCTTAATTTAGATAGATGGGTTTTTCATGCAGAATGATTCGATTTGCTTCAAATTTAGTATAACGGTTTATTATGTTAAGAAGCTGCCTTTATTAAATTTGGAGGTTCATTAGTTAAGTATAAAGGGGGGAAAGGGTGCTAGCCCCGCCTCCTTAATTTAGATAAATGGGTTTTTCACGCAGAGTTATTCGATTTGCTTCAAATTTGGTATACTGGTTTATTATGTTAAGGAGCTGCCTTGATTAAATTTGGAGGTTTATTGGTTAAGTATAAAGGGGGGAAAGGGGGCTAGTCCCCCCCCCCCCTTAATTTAGATAAATGGTTTTTTCATGCAGAATTATTCGATTTGCTTCAAATTTGATATACCGGTTTATTCCGATATGGCGCTTTCTTCATTAGATTTGGAGGTTCATTGGTTAAGTATAAAAGGGGGAAAGGGGGGAAAGTCCCCACCCTTAATTTAGATAAATGGATTTTCATACAGAATTATCCAAATTACTTTGTTTTTATTTATATGCTCATTCTTAAAAGAAGCTTTCCTGATTAGATTTGGAAGTTCATTAGTTAAGTATAAAGGGGAAAAGAGGGTTAGACCCCCCTTATTTTAGCGATATGTTTTTTTCATGCAGGGTTATATGATTTGCTTCAATTTGGTATACCGGTTTATAATGTTAAGGAGCTTACCTGATTAGATTTGGAGGTTTATTGGTTAAGTATAAAAGGGGGAAACGGGGGCTTCATTTATTTTTCGAGGGGCATTATTCTTTGAAATAAGAGTATAATATACAATTAGTATGAATAGCCTGTGATCTCAATGTCATCAGTTTAACTGGGCACTTTTCTTTTTATTTAATGATACACTATTTTTTTAAATTTCTTTTAATTAGTTATATTCGTTAGTCTGTATTGAATGCAACTTTATGCATTATACTTTTGAAAATACAACCTGTTTGTAATTTTAAAGACATAAAATATAGTATTTTAAAACTAAAATTCTGAAGAATTCATTGGATACATTATGCATAAAAAGGGACACATAAATAAAAGAAAACCAAGTTTTTTTTTTCAGGATTAAACTAAAGGATACTTAAATAATCAATGGATATAGATACAGCCCTTCAATGGACATGATGAAGAAACTTACCGGTTTCGACGTGGACGATCTAGAATTAAAAGGTAAGGAGTTTTACCTTATCTTTATTTTGTGATTGAATGTGATTATTGTTATTTCATGTTCAGTCTCATTTTTTATCTAACAATGATTATGAGACTGACGCGCTGCCTTCCTTAAATATTAAATATTAGTATATGATAATTTAATTAAAGGGTTTATTTGAAAATTAAAAAGTGGTAACAGAAGTCAAAAATGACTACATCAAAAGATGCACAGATAATAGAGAAGCTAAACTCTAATAATTATAATGTTTGGAAATTTAAAATCGAGATGCTTCTCATTAAAGAAGATCTTTTTGAGATCATTACTGATGAACCACCAAACCCAATTACAACCGATTGATCCAAAAAGGACCGGAAGGCAAGGGCTATAATTAACCTCAGCATTGAGGATAGCCAGATCGTTCACGTAAAAAAATATTCAAAATGCTAGAGATACATGGAACACCTTAAAGGCAATTCATGAAAGAAGTAATTTGTCAAGTAAGTTATACCTTTTACGCAAGTTGTATAGCACAAAATTACCTGAAGATGGTGATATGGTAAAGCATATCACAAACATACTTGAGTTGATAGATAAATTATCGGCAATCGGTGAATCTATAAAAGATAATCATATTTCAGCGCTTTTATTGTGTAGCTTACCAGCTTCATACGACACACTTTTAACTGCACTTGAATCCCGAAATGAAGAAGAATTGACACCTACTTTTATTAAAAGTAAATTGATAGATGAATATAATCGCAGAAGCGATAGTTCTGAACCATCTCAAAATACCGCTAGAGCATTCAAAACTTCAAAGAAATTTAACAATGCAGGATATAAATTTAATAATGCGGGATATAAAAAGGAACAAAAATACCGTTAAAATTGTAAATTAAAAAACCATAATACTAAAGATTGCTGGCATAATAACAATTATAAAAATAAAAACAATACTTCACATAACACGAACTATAAACAAAACTACAAAAGAAATTTTAATTCTTCGCTTGTTTTCCAAAAGGATGATAAAACTGTAAGAAATGATTATGTATCAAATTCGGATAAAAATGCCGATTGCAATGAACATGAAAGTCAACAAGGTAATAAACATTGTGCGTTTATAATAAAACCGCGCAATAACAAAGCGTGGATAGTTGACAGTGGCAGTTACAGTCACATAACAAATGATCAACATTTATTTACACAAATTAAATCAAATGAAAAAAAACTAATGTCGTTATTGCAAACGGAAACAAATTAGTTTCTTATGGATCAGGAAATACACTAATAAATACTTTAACTTCAGACGGTGAAACACACAACATAACACTAAAAGATGTGTTATTTGTTCCAGATATTGAATCGAATCTATTTTCCGTTAGTAAAGCTACAGAAAATGGATGCGAGATTTTATTCAAAAATGATAAATGTAAGTTAATGTATAACGGAATAACCCGCCTAGAAGCGGTAAAGAAAAATAACTTACATGAAATTCAATTAGCAAATGAAAGGGCAAACGTAAACTATGTAAATAAAACATACAATTGTAACAATAATAATCAGGCCCAGACTGGCCGGGTTGGCAAGTCGGCGATTGCCGAGGGGCCTCCAAAAATGGATATAGTACTTTATAACTAGTTACATCAGAATACTTAGGATGTTTCCCCGTAAGTTTCCCGTAATCTTAAGCATTTACAATAAATTTTAAGCAGTTGTCAGTTGGTTTTTGTCTATGGTAGCCTCTATAAAGTGGCCTCCAAAAATGGATATAGTACTTCATAACTAGTTACATCAGAATAATTTGACTGCTTCCCCGTAATCTTACCCATTTACAATCAATTTTAATCATTTGCCAGTTGGTTTTTGTTTATGGCAGCCTATGTAAGGGGGCCTCCAAAAATGGATATACTACTTCATAACTAGTTATATCAGAATAATTTGAGTGTTTGCAGGTAATCTCACGCATTTACAATCATTTTTAAGCAGTTGCCAGTTGTTTTTTGTTTATGGTAACCTAAGTAAGAGGGCCCCGGAGGGGCCTCCAAAAATGGATATAGTACTTCATAACTAGTTACATCAGAATAATTTGACTGTTTTCCCGTAATCTTACGCATTTACAATAAATTTTAAGCTGTTGTCAGTTTTTTTTATGGTAGCCTATGTAGTAGCGCCGGTAGTGGCGTCGTGTCGCTGGCAAAACGAAGGAGGGGTGTTGACTTACTCATCGCACTCGGTGCAGTGCTCATAGGCTCAGGTTCAGAGCACATCGCTGATCACACTGGCTGATCGAAACAGCAAAGACTGCCTACGTAGATTTACTGCAGATGCTCAATTTCTGCTGAAAATAGTAAACAACTGACTGATAATTAACACTGTAACTGATTGTAACTAACAATCGGACTGAGACTGTTTGAATTTAATTGCAACCTCTTAAGGGTGTTCTCAAATCTAAAAGGGCAACTTTCTGACGTAAGTTTTAATTTATTTTTGTTCGAAAATGCATGAAACTAGCTGGTGTTGTTTTTCAGAAACTATGTAATTGAGCTGTTTTTCCATTTTTTTACAAACACAATAGATCTTTCAGAAAACAATGTCAAAGTAGACGTTTTGAACCGAATTTCCGCGCGAAGGGAGAAAGAGCACTCAAGAGCGGGCGAAAAATGGGTTTGTGACGTGATCGAATTCGCTTATAACTGAATAGGTAATTGATTGATCAAAAAATGAAAAAAAAAACAGTTCCATTCCAAATTGCTTCCATGGCCAGGATTTCTAATTTTATATCTTTCCGTTAAAAAATGAATTTGTAAATATGTCAAAAAGTTTTTCGCTTGTTTAGCAGAGCAGTTAAGAACAGCCTTAAATGTTTCTTAAGTACAGCGTTGTTGTTATTCTCGTGCTTACGAAGCGAGATCTTGTCCACGCTAATATTCCTAACTTAATATGTAACCTTTGCTTATTAAACTATATTTGCTTATAATTTTATTTAGCTATATTTGCTTATAACTTTAAATTGTGTCAGATAGTACTCAAGATGCAGCTGTTATGGACCGGCTGCAATTTGAGTCCGTTATGTCGTTCAAGGAAAGATATATGAAAGACTTTTAGAAATAACAGTAGTCGATGATTCATGTGGATTAACTTGGTACGAACTTATAAAATCAGATTTAGCCAAGTGTGATATTGCAACACCAATTATTATATTATTATTTCTTGTTCATTTGACGAAGCAACAAATATAAAAGGCTGCTATAATGGTCTACAAGTTTAGTTCAAAAAGGAAAACAAAAATTTTATTTACACTCACTGTATAGGAAACGTACTGAACTTGGTAGTAGCTGATTCAACACTAACGTTGCTCCTAGCAGGAAACTTATTTTGGTTGGTGTAGAATCTTCCGAATTGTGGAAGAAATTTTTCTAAGCTCTCAAAAAAAAGAATGGCCGTATGGGAGAGGGAAACAAAAAGAAAACATATTGCACATGAAAAACTGCGTAGGTTGCAAAAAATAGGAGCCACAAGATGGAGTAGCAAATATAAAGCTCTTTCTTCGATTACCGATGAGGGAATTTTAAGATATGAGAGAAGTGTAAACACAGGGAAACTATTCCATTTTATTACCGTTTTAAAACAAATATCAAATGGAAGTTTTGAATGCAAATCTAAAATCATGATGGCAGAAATTTGATTAGTAAATAGTCTAAATTTGAAAACCTATTTATGTATAATGTTTTACTAAATTTATTTCTTCTTGCATCTCCTACTTCAAATTATTTACAAGGTAAAACTATTATAAAGTAAGGGATAGAAGGTAGCGCATAAAGTAAGGGATAAAATACTATAAACTACGACTATTCTACAAACTGGAACTTTTTACAGAAGCTGCTTCAACAAGTAAGGGATAAAAGTAGTAATAAATACTTTCAGGTTCTGTATTCAAAAACAAAATTTTATGGCAAATATAGGTAATAGCAAATTAGAAGATAACAATACTTATATAGAAGGAGGGTAGTGCCTGTTGAAAAATCAATAGACGGAGCTCCTTGAATCTCAACTGCTCAAAACTATAAATTGGTCTTTTTCAGTGTTTTAGATTGTGCCAGGACAAGTATCGAAGGAAGATTTATTCGATTGATTCCTAGTTAGAAGAAATTCCTAGAAGAAGAAAGTTAATGAAATCGTAATGCTTTATACAGTTTTTTAACGGAAATCCTTTGTAGTATTTCTAATCTTTGTAAAGTTGAAAGAAATCAATTATTGATAGAGCTGAAATAGTTTGTAGATCTGTATGAAAGTTTTACAATGTCTTAAAAAACCAACATTGAAAGAAAACAAGACAATCTTTGAATGGAGTTGAAATCTGTGAATTGAATATGACGATGTAGAATCTGAATTTGAAGAAGACAAAAATTTTTATGGTTACTCCTCTGACAAGAAACAATATTTTTTGTACTTTTCTGGTGTTTTTGAACTCTCACACAATTTTGAATGTTTACCAACCTGTATGCAGCTTGCAAGTGACTTATTTTATAATTTAGATAAAGATGTTATTATAGATGACGTAGCCAGGATCAGTGAAGAACTGACCAAAGAGCTATTAGGTTAGTAAACAGCCATTCACGGTCACATAACCTTTCTTAGTTCTCTGTATATGTACCAAGGTACAGTACAGCCATTGTTCTCTTTGTTATAAAATGTATTTTACAATTTGTAACAATTACATAAAAATTAAAGAAGACATTCTTTTTTACAATATGTTTGTTTTTTATTACCTCTGTGTCCCTTTTAACACTTTCCAACATAATTGAAAAGTGTTAATGAATTTAGTTTGTCTGTCAGTCTGTCTGTTCATGCTCTAACTCGTGTAAATATGTATTCGAATTATCATGAAATTGGTATACGTGTTATTGGGGTTTACCATTGCATGGTCGGTGTTGAAAATGAAGTGTGTAACGTTTGCGGTTCATTTACAGTCACATTCAAAAGTATTCCCTTACATGACGGTCTATGGGGAAATATCGTATGCAATGTATTTTAATGATATTACACATTTTTAAGGATATTGAAACTTATGTGTAACACTGAGGTGTACTACAAAGCTCTTACTGAAGAATCTGATGTGCATATAATTTATTGTTCATTTACAGGGACACATACAAGTGTTTGGCTACAGTACTGAATATGAAGAATAATTGCTGTAAGTGTATTTTGAGTTGCGCTACGCGATTTAAAATTTAACTATTTTTTTGCATATTACTTGGCGAATATAAGTTCTATAGATCATATACAGGGCTACACAAAAGATCTCAAGTACAGTTCCATTTATTGGCGGACATTGCTGGCTAGAATTTTAAGTTGCGCTACGCGATTTAAAATTTAACTATTTTTTTGCATATTACTTGGCGAAAATAAGTTCTATAGATCATATACAAAGCTACACAAAAGATCTCAAGTACAGTTCCATTTATTGGCGGATATTGTTGGCTAGAAATTTTTAACTGCACTATGCATCTAATTTAACAGACTTTTAGCATACAACGTAATATACGTACAAATCTATAGATCATATAGAGGACTGCACAAAATTTTCGGATATTTTTGCGATTATTGATGGTAATTTCAGTAATTGCAGAACAATTGTATTATGCATTTTCTAAATTGTTCATTTAGACGTCTTTCACCTTAATAAACTGCAAAGTTTTATTATAGTTTCTGAATGTGTTGGAAAATATTACATAATCTTTGCTAAACGCATAACTTTTCGTTCTTGTTAATATTTACTTTGGTATTACTGTAGGATTAAGATTATTATGTCAACACAGTGATTTGGTTGCCTAAAACTAAAGACATTTTCCTCTCTTATTTTTAAGTTACAAACAACTTGTAATTAATTAGTATATTTATTTTCTCTATCATGGAAATAGTTCAGGTACTGTACATAAAATAATATAAATATTTATTATGAAAGTAAGTAAACTACAACAGAAGATTATTTTTTTACTCAAGTATTACGGTGTATCAAAAGTATTTTCGTTTTTAGGATACCTATATATCTATATGAAACGCTACAGATGGCACTATCTTATAATTAACGACCAATGCAAAATGTTATATTAAAGAGTATATGTTCCTCCATATTACATTACGCTAATACCTATTCTTTTATCCATTTATAGGTAATATAATGGCTGATAGATACAAATATTTAAATATTATCCATCTTAAGATATTATTTTAAAATTGGTCATAAAGTTGCTGAAGCATCTCTGTAAATTTTGCGAAGTTGAATGGGGATCAGGAAACATACAGCCCAAATGGTTCAAACTTTTTAAGGGAGACTTGTCACTTAAAATGAAACCCTGAATTTTGAGGGAATCACTTGTTAATTTGAAAGTTTCCGTGTGCTGGTGATTGGTTTAATCTCCACTCTTTGCTTCAAATCTGCAGATTTGGAGCAAAGAGTTGAGATTAAACAAACCACCAGCACACAGAAACTTTCAGCCCTCATAGCATGCATGGTCACGGTGACGTCGTTGTGACGTCACTGTGAGTCACTGTGGTCACGTCACATCTGTGACCAAAATGCCACCACTCAGTGATGTCACATTGTGACTGAGATGTGAACTTCTTAGAAAAATTTAAAAAATTACAAAAAATATTCAAAACATGTTATTTATGTAAAATTATATTTTCTGGCAATTAAAAAAAAATTGTGACGTTCCTGTTATGTCACTGCATGTAACGTACGTCACGTCACATATGTGACGAAAAAACCACCATATTGTAAGTCACAGTGTGACAAAAATATGAACATCAAAAATCTTTGAAAATGAACAGAAATATTTTAAACATGCCCGAGTTACAGCAACATAAGGAATGAAAACATATTAGTGGATAGGAAATAGTAAATTTGGACACAAAAAGAGGTGGGGGGGGGGGGGCATAAAAAGGAAAATGCACGGTATAAGTATCAACAAACTAGATTTTCATGCTATATTTTATCAATTTGTTATCTAAGACAGTGAAGTATACTTTTTTTATGATTTCAATTTTATCTACCATTGCAATTTAATCCTTCACCGATTGTTATTATTATAAAAGTGTTTCTCGGAAAAATGGTACGTTATGAAGCAATTTGGATAACATATTTAGAATTAGGAATATTAAATCTGTACACTTTACATATTTAGTTTGCAGGGAGGAAGTTTTTTCACAAAATACAATATATACGGGAATAAAAAATTTAAATAAATAGGGCTTATCATGTCGTTCTATAAATAACAGTTGTATTAATGTCCGTTAGACTCCATGTTCGTATTTAGTAAAGCAATGACAAATCACAAAAAATTAAAAAGCTTACACATTCTTAATATTAAGCTTGAATTCAAGATCAAGCTTAGAACTTAATAAAAAAAGATGTCAGTTGATAAGGATTGTTTTTTAAATGGAAAATCAAAAATATTTTAGAAGAATAGGACTCCAAAATAGGGATATCTTGCTAAAAAGTACGGTAAAAAGATAAGACTTTATATTTCAAACAAAACTTTACTTTAAAATTATCATAGTGTTTATGACAAGAATTATCATAATATTAATACTTGGAAATTTTTCCAAAGAGAAACATTCGCCTTGCATACAATATTTCAAATGAAAATCAAATTTCAAATTAATTGCTTAAAAGGCGCAAAGGCCAACATAGTGAAAACATTCCACGCCGGGACTCGATCCCGGGTCATCAGTATAGCGCACTGACATTCTACTGACTAAACCACATGGAACGATACCCAGCCTGGAAAATTTCTCCCTATTACATGTTGGCGAGGCCACAAACGCAGCACAAGATGGAATATTTATCGTGAGCCACCGTCATGGGGCAAACACGAAACTTAATTAAATCCAGCATCGATTGAAACTATATTAATGCTTGGAAATTTTTTCAGAGAGAAACATTCGCCTTGCATACAGTATTTCAAATGAAAATCAAATTTCAAATTAAAATTGCCTTTTAAGCAATTAATTTGAAATTTGATTTTCATTTGAAATATTCAGTAATACTTTAAAAATTAATTCAAAAGAACAAAAACTGTTTAAATTTTAAGGAATTCTTGCTTATGCTATTTTTTCCCATATAAATATGCATTCAAAAGTTACTATTACTTGTAGCCTCTTCAAATACCAACTATTGGGGGAAAAACATGTTTCTTAACATTTGTAGATAATTAGTCTAGATTTACAATTCTGTATTTATTATCAAAGAAATCAGAATTTTATGAAAAACTTAAGGAATTTGTTGCCTTAGTTAGTAATAAATTTGGCGAAAAGCCAAAAAATATAAGAACAAACAGTGGAGGGGAATTTAACAATGATTTAGTGGACAATTATCTCATAAAAAATGGCATAAACCACCAACACACTGTTCCGTACTCTCCGAGCCAAAATGGCGTAGCTGAACGTAAAAATAGAACTTTAATTGAAATGACGAGAGCTTTGCTTAGCGAAGCAAACTTGGCTCAAAAATTCTGTGGTGAAGCTATCTGTACGGCGAATCACCTGCAAAACCGATTGCCAACAAAAGCTAATGAAAAGTCCCCGTATGAGCTTTGGAATGAACTATCACCAAACTTACATCACCTTAGAGTGTTCGGCTGTAAAGTCTTTGCATATGTCAACAAAAATAAACGACAAAAATTAGATGATAAGGCAGTTGAAGGCATTTTTGTCGGCTACGACAATTACTCCAAAGGGTACCGCATCTCACAAATGGTAAAGAAATAATAATCGCAAAAACAGTGAAATTTTTAGAAAACAAAAATACACACGAGAAGGTAGAAACACAATTAAATTTGAGAGAAAAACAATCCGATGAAAATGACAAATCACAGAACAAAAACTTCGTAGAAATTGAAGTGACAAACACTGAAGACGCACCAAGTGAGTCAAAACAATTAACAGCAGAACCAAGGCAGTCAGATAGATCAAATAAAGGAATCCCTCCAGACATATTCATTTACATGACAACACACGAACATATAAAAGAACCAGAAAATTTTCATGACATAATGAATATTGAAAATCCAGAAGTAAAAGAACAATGGTTAAATGCGACACAAGAAGAGATAAATTCTCTTAATAAAAACAAAACATGGACACTTGTCGATCCCCCAAAGGTAAAAAAATAATTGGATCCAGATGGATTTTTAAAATCACTTATGATGATCAAGGAAGAATACAGAAATACAAAGCGAGATTAGTGGCAAAAGGATATTATCAAAAATATGGCGTAGATTACGAAGAAACTTTTTTCCCTGTTGTTTCATATACGACACTCAGATCTTTTATAGCAGCAGCAGCTTACCACAAATTAAAAATTAATCACATTGATATTAAGACGGGTTTCCTGTATGGTAACATAGATGAGGAAATTTACATAACTCAGCCAGAAGGCTATATCATTCCAAATCAACAAACAAAGTATGCCGCTTAAATAAATCCATTTACGGCTTGAAACAAGCAGCCAGGGCATGGCACACTAAGATAACAAAATCATTAAATGATTTAAATTTTAAACAGTCTAATTCAGACACATGTTTATATATTCGAAATGAAGGAGAAAACAAAACGTATATTATCGTTTATGTGGATGATATTTTGATAGCAGGAAAATATGACGAAATTAAAGAAATAGTAGAAAAACTTAAGCAAGAATATGAATTAAAAAATCTAGGAGAACTAAGTTATTATTTAGGAATAAAAATAGAGAAAACGGCAGAAGGTTACGAATTAAATCAAAGGGGTAAAATAGAAGAACTAGTAAAAAAGTTTAATTTAGAGGAAGCTAAACCAGTCGGTACTCCGATGGAACCTAATTTTAATAGATTAGAAGATAATGACAATTTACTGCCAAATAATGTTAAATACAGACAGGCGATAGGTTCATTGCTTTATATCGCATCTGTCAGTAGATCTGACATTTCTGCTGTGGTTAATATATTGAGTAGAAGAAACGAATCCCCGCGTCAAAAGGACTGAATGGCAGCTAAAAGAATAATACGATATTTAAACTGTACAAAACAATTAAACTTGCGCATTGACACTAAATCTGAACCGATTTTAAAGACTTTTGCGGATGCCGACTGGGCAGGTGACACTAGTACAAAAAAATCAACCAGCGGCAACCTTTTTACCTTAGGTAATAATCCAATTCAATGGATTACAAAAAAACAGTCATGCATCGCCCTTTCATCAGCGGAGGCTGAATATGTCTCAGCCGCAAGTGCAGGGCAAGAAATTATTTATTTATTGAAACTCCTGGAAGATTTAGAGTTAGCACAGACAAAACCTATCTGTTTATATGAAGATAATCAAAGTTGTATCAAAATGATAGAAAGTGAGAAGTTTTCAGAAAGAAGTAAATATATCGACATTCGTTTTCATGCTATAAAACAACTCAAAGAAGATGGAATAATTGAATTAAAGTACTGTCTATCGAAATATATGATTGCTGATGCACTAACTAAACCAGTCCCCAAACCTGAATTAGTGAATTACAGAAATTCAATGAACTTTTTTGCCTCATCAATCTGAAGAGATTAAGGGGGCATGTTAGAAAAACTAATCTCTTTCAGAATTATATAAACACATTATTAATCAAGATAAACTGTTTTTTCCTGTCATTCAAAAACACTTTAGCTGTCATAAATAAAGGATTATTACTTCACAAAATTACTTCCTTGTTTGTGAAATATGTGATTAAGAAACTAATAAACCTTCAGATTAAATGACTGCTATTGTGATACATGAAAGAACTATTTTAATAATTTATGACTTTAAGTATTTAGTGTTTTATACATATACCAATAATCTTTTTTGTAGGTTATAATTTTCTTTAGTGTGTATTTTGAAATGTAATGAGTAAGGAGCAAAAATGTATGCTCCAGTTTGTAATTTTAAAGACATATAAAATATAGTATTTTAAAACTAAAATTCTCAAGAATCCATTGGATACATTATGCATAAAAAGGGACACATAAATAAAAGAAAACCAAGTTTTTTTTTTCAGGATTAAACTAAAGGATACTTAAATAATCAATGGATATAGATACAGCTCTTCAATGGATATGATGAAGAAACTTACCGGTTTCGACGTGGACGATCTAGAATTAAAAGGTAAGGAGTTTTATCTTTATTTTGCGATTGAATGTGATTATTGCTATTTCATGTTCAGTCTCATTTTTTATCTAACAAAATCTACAGGTTTCCCAGATAGGAATCTACTTGCTCAGACGGAAACTGTCTAAAACGAATTATTTTCCCGTCCCTGGTGATTATGTTTTTACAGGACAGGATTTACTGTACTTAGATCAGTAAAACCTATCGCTTATGGAAAGCATTCATGCAAAACATCCATGGTCTCTATATGGAAAAAAAAATACTGTACGATTATAACTGGTCAATCGAAAACCTCTCCAATACGGAATTTTATTTCTGTCCTTGGTGATTCCGCTTTGATAAATTTTAATCGCCAAAATTATGGTACTTTTTAATAAAGTAAAATCAACAAAGGCTTAATCTCAAATGTTCGGGGAAAAATTCAGCTTAATACAGATTTCCGTCTTAGCAGATACAATTATATGGTACTCCTTCTGTCGGGACCACAGACTTTTAACGTGTAAGACAAGACTCCGTTAAAGATAGGTTCCGTCTTCATAGGATTTGCTGCGTTTTTATGTCCCGATATCTAACCCACTGTCCCGTTTTTCTTGACTTCATTCAATTTTCGTCATTTAAAATCTTCTTGATCTCCTTAATCATCTAAGATTATATTGTTTATTAATAAAGTAAAATCAATTAAGACAGGGGAATAACCTAAGATTATTGCGTTTATTTAATACAATAAAATTAACTAAGACGGAATGTCAAATGACCGCAGAAACACTCCGCTTAATACAGGTATTTTATATGGTATTCTTTCCGTCGGGATCATAGACTTTTAACTTATAAGACAGGTTTCCGTTTTTGACAGGATCCGTTTTCATAGGATTTACTGTGTTTTTATGTCCCGATATCGAACCCAAATGTTTCGTTTTTTTTTTGTTTGTTTGTTTGTTTGTTTTTTTTCCCTGACTTCATTCACTTTTCGTCACTTAAAATCTTCCTCGTTTCCTTAATCATATAAGATTATTGGGTTTATTAATACACTAAAATCAACTAAGACGAGTGCATAATCTAACAATAAGATTATTGTGTTTGTATAATACAGTAAAATCAACAAAGACGGAATGTCAACACAACTTTTAATACAGATTTCCGTCTTAGCAGGTAGATTTACATGGCACTCTTTCCGTCGGGACCATACTTTTCACGGGTAAGACAGGCACCGTTTTCACACGATTTACTGTGTTTTTATGTCTGGATATCGAACAAACTAACCCGTTTTTCCAGATTTCATCGTCATTTAAAATCTTCCTGGTACCCTAAATCATCTAAGATTATTGTTTTTATTAACACAGTAAAATCAACTAAGACGGAATGTCAAATGACCAGAGAAATATTCCTGTTAATACAGATTTCCGCCTTAGCAGGTAGATTTACTCTTTCCGTCGGGACCATACTTTTAACGTATAAGACATGTTCCGTTTTTATAGGATTTACTGTGTTTTAGGTAGCTTTCATTACAAAAAGCTACCTATTGCAGCCGTTCGGAGGAAAGCGATTTCAAAAAATTTTGGTATATTTTCATCGATCATGACCCCCAGACCCCGAAACCACCCTCCGTTCAAAAAAGTTGATATATATATATATATATATATCTGATCTTTGTCACACTGTAACTCTCGTATTTATGAACCGATTTGGATGAAACTCCATGTGTACATAGTACATACCGATGTCTCGACCGAGTTCGTTGGACAGCTTCATCCGCCATCTTGTATCAAAATGGCGGCCATTTAAATTTTTTAAAAAAATTCAAAATTTGAAATGTGGTACCAAAAAATTGACAATTGAAAAATATTTTTTTCTTATGTATTTGACCTTGATACAAAGATTTCTGAGCAGTTTTTGTTTCGTCTATATCTTAAAAAATCGCTGAGTTATAGCACTTTGAATTTCTAGCGTGGCTGACATTTTGAAACGTCCTGATTTTTGGCACGCGATAACAAGCGTATTCATCAACCGATTTTGATGAAACTCGGTGTTTACATAGTACATACCAATGTCTCGACTGAGTTCGTTGGCCAGCTTCATTCGCCATCTTGTTTCAAAATGGCGGCCATTAAAAAAAATTTTTTTAAATAAAAAATTGAAATGTGGTACCAAAACATTGAAAATTAAAGATATTTTTTCCTTATGTGTTTGACCTTGATACAAAGATTCCGGAGAAGTTTTTGTTTCGTCTACATCTTAAAAAATTGCTGCGTTATAGCACTTTGAATTTCTAGCGTGACTGACATTTTTAAACGTCCTAATTTTTGTCACGCGATAACAGGCGTATTCATGAACCGATATGGATGTACCTTAGTATGTACAAAGTACATACCAATGTCTCGACCGAGTTCGTTGGCCAGCTTCATTCGCCATCTTGTTTCAAAATGGCGGCCATTTAAAAAAATTTTTAATTTAAAACGAGGTATCAAAAAATTGGAAAATGAAAAAGATTTTTTTCTTATGTTTTTGACCTTGATACAAAGATTCCGTAACAGTTTTTGTTTCGTCTATATCTAAAAAAATGGTTGAGTTATAGTATTAGGTAGCTTTCATTACAAAAAGCTACCTATTGCAGCCGTTCGGAGGAAAACGATTCCGAAAAATTTTGGTATATTTTCACCGATCATGACCTCTAAGACCCCAAAACCACCCTCCGTTCAAATTTGATATATATATATATATATATATATATATATATCATTATATATTTGGTTGGCTACGGGAGTAAAGGAGTTGATGATAGCTTTTTCAAAAAGAGTATGCAAGGTTTAGTTTTTGAGAAAAATAAAAAAATGTATAAAAATTATAAAAATTGTGAAAAAAATTATGGAAAAAATTGTGAGTTTGATATTTTTTTGGAAAGAGGGGAAGTTGATGGTGTACGGAAAAGGAAATCGATCAGGTATAATACCAGATATATTTATAATAGTCATTTAATTAATGAGAATTACGATGGCGGTGAAGGTAGAAATAACGGTGTAAAATATAAAACTAGAACGTTCTATAATTCAAACTTAAAAAGGGAGATGATTTTCAATAATCTCAAATTAAGAAAATGTAGTGATAAACGTTGTAAAGTATGCCCGAGTGTAGGCTCAGAGTATAACACTATCGGGGACATTAGGTATTTAAAAGTATGTAAGGTTTACAACAGTGTTTATAAACTTAGCTGCAAGATATGTGGAATGTCTTGTATAGGTCAAACTTCTGACCCGATTAATAAGCGTTTCAATAACCATAAGTCTGATATCAGACATTGCAAAACTAATAAAGAAGAACAAGAGATTGAAATTAGACATTTCAACAGGCATGGTATTGAAAACATGGAATTAACGATTTTAAAGATTGTCCCTAACAAAAAAGAAAGATTGATATGTGAAAGTGACATGATGATTAAATGTGGTACGGTTTACCCATACGGGTTAAATGTTATGTTCAATGGAACTAACGTTATGAAAAAATCAAGAAACAGTTTATTAGAAGTTTCAATATATGAGCGTATTGAACATCCCATGAATTATAAATTCAATAAGGAGATGGACCACAAGATAATAGCAAAGGAATATGACAATATTATTGAAATTAAAAGTTCAATTCTCAAGAATGATTTCGTTGGAATAGTAAGAAATATAAAATATATTATATTTAACGTGAAAAAACGTTTTATAGGTGATTTGTTAAACTTATTGTATTCACATAAGAGTAACTATAATATAGATTTGGCTTTGGACATTTTGAGGTATAGAATTAGTTCACAACATTTGAAGGAAAATCTGGGCAGAAGTTACAACAACAACAACAAAATAGTTAATAGAATGTATTTTGTAATGGATTACATAGAAATTAAAAAACATGGTATAAATATGGGCAAGGTATTAAATAAATACAATGATTTGCTTCCTGATAAGAACATGGAGATTGTCAAGGTTTATAGATACGATAAACCTTTAGGTCGTATGGTTTTTAACTATAATAATTTTTCAAAAGAAATTGGTAGAAACAACGATAATAATTTATGTCATTGTCATGATCCGGTTTATCGTGGTTATGTCGATGTGGATCACGGTCATGTATTGACCGGTAATTTAGACATAGTCAAGGACAGAACATTGAGAGATTATATGCGGTTTGGTACAAAATTTCGTTTAAAAAGATTAAACACTAAGGATTTTATAAAAAAACGTTTACAAATCAACGTGGATATGTTTATACATAAACTAATGAACAAATTTTGCTTACCAGAAATAACTTTTCTGGAATAGAAACACAATATATTAAAGGATTTGAGTTCAATTTACTGTGGTAAAACAGGGGGGATTTCGTTGGAAGAATATAAAGTATTAAAAGATTCTATCAAGGATTTACAGAGTAATTTCGTTATAACATATATTGATAAGGCAAATACAAATTTTGCTATTATTTGTAAAGAGCTATACTGTAATCAATTAAGACAATGTTATAACAATACACATAATTACAGGTTGTTAAATACCAGTGTAAAAGAGATAGAAAGTAGAATTGCTGCTTTTTATAAAAGGTTAAAATGCACACAACGTAGTAAGGAATTGCCTTATATGGTTTTGATTCCTAAATTTCATAAGGACCCCATTGCCTTTCGTACAATTACATGTGGTTTTGGCACTTATTTGGAAGTAGCTAATAAAAAGTTTTTGGATATTTTGCAGAGTTTATTTGAAGCGGCATTAAAACAAAATTACACATGTATTATAAAAAATAGTTTTGAGTTACTTAACAGATTGAAAGGTTTGAGTAATATTAAAGGTCTATATGTTTATGATTTTGAAGATTTATATAACAGCATTGATTTTAAATGATCTTAAAAATAAAATATTCGAATTTTTTAAGAGGTACAATATTTTGGGTAAAAATTTGGATCATTTGACAAATTTATTTAATTTCGTAGTTAATGAAAATTATTTATTCGATGGTAAGCATGTGTTTCAGCAGATTAGGGGTATACCTATGGGGGGTAGTTGCAGTTCGGTACTTGCAGATATTTATCTATTTTTATACGAGGTTAAAGAGACTACGGATAAGGATTTTTTAAGTTTCAGATATATTGATGATGTATTGTTAGTAAGGATTAACGATTCCAATAGCGATTTAAATTTAGACTACTATCCCCAAGGTTTGATATTAAAAAAAACTTCATATGACGAAAAGCATGTAAATTATTTGGATCTCACTATCGACATTGAGAGGGGTGGATTACGGACTTGCATTTATGATAAGAGAAAGGATTACAACTTTGAAACTATTAAGATATTAAATTTTAATTCCAATGTGCATATTTCCATTTTCAGAAATATCATTATCAATAGTTTAATAAGGATGGCAAAGTTAAATTCTAATCATAATAGTATAATAAATGACATTATAAATCTCTATCAAGATGCAATGGATCAGAATTTTCCTATTAGTTTGTTAAATAGTTTGGCAAACAATTTCGTCAGGGATAAAGATTACTGCGATGCTTTACTTTTGGCGATTAAAAATATCGCCAAATAATCGTAGGCTTTATAAGGAACTCTGTCTGGATGTGTCGGTTTTTTTGAATTGGGTTGCTACTTTGGATGGACAGTTTTAAAGTGTTCTTTTCGAATTCGGTTACTGCTTTGGATGGCCAGTTTTAAAGTTTTCTTTGGCCAGTATGGTCTTGACAGATATGGGGGAAGTTTCATGAGTAATTGCCGGTAAAACCCAGCATGCAAGTCTTTAGCCTTGCAATCTGTCTCCACTGGTTGTTTTCTTTTCGTTCATGGTTTAGTTAGTAAGTTTTTCCATGGTTACTTTGTTAATTTTCTCTATAGTTCAGTAGTTTTGGGTTTGGATGTGTAGTGTGTGTTTTTTGGTATTATATATATATATATATATATTAGGTAGCTTTCATTACAAAAAGCTACCTATTGCAGCCGTTCGGAGAAAAGCGATTTCAAAAAATTTTGGTATATTTTCATCGATCATGAACCCCAGAACCCGAAACCACCCTCCCTTCAAAAGTTGATATATCAGTATATATATATATATATATATATATATATATATATATATATATATATATATATATATTTGTCACACTGTAACTTTCGTATTTATGAACCGATTTGGATGAAACTCGGTTTGTACATAGTACATACCAATGTCTCGACCGAGTTCGTTGGCCAGCTTCATCAGCCATCTTGTTTCAAAATGGCGGCCATTTAAAAATTTTTTAAAAATTTAAAATTTGAAATGTGGTACCAAAAAAATTGAAAATTGAAAAACATTTTTTTCTTATGTGTTTGACCTTGATACAAATATACGTACCAATGTCTCGACCGAGTTCGTTGGCCAGCTTCATCCGCCATCTTGTTTCAAAATGGCGGCCATTTAAAATTAAAAAAAAATTAAAATTTGAAATATGGTACCAAAAAATTGAAAATTAAAAAATATTTTTTTCTTATGTGTTTGACTTTGATACAAAGATTCCGGAGCAGTTTTTGTTTTGTCAATATCTTAAAAAATGGCTGAGTTATAGCACTTTGAATTTCAAGCGTGGCTGACATTTTGAAACGACCTGATTTTTGTCACACGAAAACAGGCGTATTTATGAACCGATTTGGATGTACAGTAAACTCTGTATAAGGCGGAATTGGTCGGGACTGAGAAAATTTTCCGTGGTAGACAATATTCCGGCTTATGCAAAAGAGCGTGATTTATTGGAATGAAGCATACGTCAATCGAAAAGCGTTTTATGTTTTCGATAAAAAGATTGGATATAATATGAATTGCTCGCAGATGACGATCTTATTGATTGTCTTGACTCGAAAATCTGTTGAAAACTGAAATTCTGGAAGATCCTTTGTCTGTATAAATAAATGAGAAACGCTATTCAATTTCTTAGTATTGCTATAATACCTACAAATTTGAAGTTTACATACAAAAAAAAAATTATAATAACTTCGGGAATGAGGCAAAACGCTATCATTTTGAATTTGAGTACAATCTTAAAGCATAATATATTGTACTTAATAGACAATACAAATTTTCATAAATGTGCATTCTACAAGTAATAATAACTTTTGAATGCATATTTATATGGGAAAAATAGCATAAGCAAGAATTCCTTAAAATTTAAACAGTTTTTGTTCTTTTGCATTAATTTTTTAAAGTATTACTGAATTTAATTTTTATACTCGACATTGAGTATTTGACGTATATATATATATCAGTTTTAAAGTTTCATAAACGCCTTTCATTTTTAAAATATCCTTTTTTCCGCCTTATGCAAAATTTTGGTTTCGGTGGGACCTTAAAACCCTTTCCGTTTCCGCGTTAGGCAGATTCCGGCTTATGCAGCAAGAATTAATGTAATTTTCTATGGGTTCGCCGGGACTTGAAAAATTTTCCGCGGTAGATAGATTTCCGGCTTGCACAGAGTCCGACTTAGACAGAATTTGCTGTACCTTGTTGTATACATAATACGTACCAATGTCTCGACCGAGTTCGTTCGCCAGCTTCATCCGTCATCTTGTTTCAAAATGGCGGCCATTTAAAATTTTTTTAAAAATTAAATATTTAAAATGAGGTACTAAAAAATTGGAAAATGAAAAAGATTTTTTTTGTATGTGTTTGACCTTAATACAAAGATTCCGGAACAGTTTTTGTTTCGTCTATATCTAAAAAAATGGCTGAGTTATAGCATTTTGAATTTCTATTGTGGCTGACATTTTGAAACGACCTGATTTATGTCACGCGATAACAGGCATATTTATGAACGAATTTGGATGTAACTTGTCGTGTACATAGTACATACCAATGTCTCGACCGAGTTCATTGGCCAGTTTCATTCGCCATCTTGTTTCAAAAGGTCTGCCATTTAAAAAAAAAAAAAAAAAAAATTAATTTAAAATGAGTTATCAAAAAACTGAAAAATGAAAAAGATTTTTTTATGTGTTTGACCTTGATACAAAGATTCCGGAACAGTTTTTGTTTCGTATATATCTTTAAAAATTGTTGAATTATAGCACTTTGAAATTCTAGCATGGCTGACATTTTGAAATGAGCTGATATTTGTCACGTGATAACGATGTAAGAAGGCATGTGGACAGGGGCGGCGCCAGAACTTGCCCGACGGGGGGGGGGCGGTGCACAGTATCCCCGACAGGGGGGCTGAATTCAAAATATATATTAGAGGTTTCCACGAGCCCTGGCCTATTCCGAACCCCGAACTCGGTAAAAGTTTCTTTCATTAAACTCGGGCTTGGCTTAATTTTATCTGAAAATTCGGTACGGGCTCGGGCTAAATTTTAGCTTTTGAAAAGTTGGTCCATGCCTAAACTTCATTATCCCCGGGGCACGTCCGGGTCTTGCATTTTTTCTGTAGATTCGGGCCGGAACGGGACTGTATTTATACTTCAGAATTTTTCTGGAGCAAATGAACAATAAAACATTTCTTTGTTTCTTTTTCCCCCCTTTTTTAAATAACAGGTGGAATATGTTGATCAATCACGTGAAAAACATAAAATTTTCGCGTCCGGATTTGGCATATCCCGAAACGCACAGATCTCTAACACTCACACTGCTATTTAAATTAGAGATAAATTGCAGAGGGCCAAACGATTTTTACTCGAAACGTAAATTTCGAAGCTTGTCAAAGAATATTGTAGATAAATAAAGTGAAAAAAAAAGCTCTTAAGAAGGTTATTTTTGAAACACCTCACTTGTCACCTAATCTTTATAGGCGGATGAATCCACAACAGAAAGAGTTTCCACACTTTTGAGCATTACCCGAAAGGAAAAACTCTGCTTCGTACTCTTCTTCCATACAGCAACCTCCCAATAAGCGGTCATTCAATATTATAGATTTTACGTGCACATATATGGCATATACACAGCAGTGTGTGAAAGACAAAGTATGGAGCAGTTCTCCGGTTATGAGTCGAACCAAAGAGTCGCGCATCAGGTAAGGTAGGTAACCAATTTTTTTCGAAACTATGTTCATGTTCCGGCCGGGTTGACCATGTATTTTAATGCCGGAGGTAACTGAAAATAATAGACGAATCCCTATCAAAAATGCATAAAGTGACCAAAAATTATTTTAAAATAAAATTATTTAAAATTGTTAGTGAAAGTGTAATCGTTAAAACTAGCAGTTAACACGTTGAATGCCAAGTCTATTTTGTCTGTCTTTCCGTTTAAGCCACGAAATGAGACTCCCGTTACAGAATCTATATGTCAGTCACCGATGACTGACGCGGCCTAAACGGGAAGATCAGTGTCAGTCACTGGTGACTGACGTGGCATTCAACGTGTTAAACGTTAGACCTAACTAGGGCCCTTCCCGGGTAAATAAATAAAATTTGAAGACCTGCAAATTTTATTTAAAACAAAGCTGTAACCCGAACCGAACCCAACCAAAAATATTCTGTCTACCCGCAACCCGATCGAACCCGAAATACTTAATTCCAATACCAACCTGAAACCCGGAACCAGAGAAAATTGATCTACATTATAATGTAATTATAAAAAAAATATAGTCTGCAATCATATCTCCAATATTAATGTTATATTTTATGTGGAAAAATAAACATGCAAGGAGTCATTCATATTCAAATACGTAGTTTTTCATCTGAAATGGATTCCTGCGCGGGTTGGGTTATACCCGACCTAAACGTTCAACTTAAAGTCAATCCGAAACCTAACAAAAAATTTCCGTTAACGCAAAACCCGACCTGAACCCGATAACTATTTTTTTTTATTTACTTGTATTGGTGACTTTCAAGTTGTTTGATTATTAGTTCCTATCTATAAACACTGTTTTGATAAGGCCTTTAGATGTCTAGGATGGTTAGAGTTGCAGTAAAGCTGGAGATCCTACCTACACAATTTCAGGTTGTGTAATAGTTAAACGGAGCTTCTGACTGTAAAATAGTCAATGAAACATCGTCTTCATTTTGAAAGATCTATCCAATGATTTGCCACTCAATAGGGTGCGTAAAATTTTTTTCGTGTCTACCGCCATTTTGTATTTTACGGCCGTCATTTTGAATATATAAAATCAAATCTAGCCTATAACTAATGGACTGTTAAGACGAATCGATAGAGACCTCATACATTAAAATCCATCCAACCGTTGGGATGTTTCGAGGGTATAAAGAAATCCACATACCTAGATACGCGTGAAACACATAACCCTTCTTGGCAGTCTGATAAGAAAAGCCGGACAGACGCTTGAAAATCGAGACATTTTAATCACTACAATAAAATCTGTTAAAACGGAACCAGTGTAATGGAATAACGCTTTAAACTGAAAATTTTCGCAATATCGGCTAAAACAAGCTAAGATTGTCTAAATTGGAAAGTTCTTCCAATTCTTTGTCGTTCTATCCTAACAGGTTGCTGTATTAAATAGTTTCCTTTCATCGTATTGAATGTAAGTGAATTATACTTTATCTATAAAGGAATGGTGTGAAATTAATTAGTCGAACTAGGGTTTTATAAATAATTAACAGTAATTTTATGACAATAATGTTCACTTTACAAATACCGCGTTTTATTATTTTTTCCATTATTTTGCCTTTCAGCCGTTTAAGAAAAAGCGCAATTATTACGTACACTCTCAAGAAAACATTTCGCCAAACGTAAAAAGCACAGGCAGCAAGTTGCCGGAACGCGCCTGTTGTTGGAACAGATTTTTCTATTTGAACAAAATTCCGTGTTTTGACTGGAGAATAAATAAAAAAAAAAAAAAAAAAAAGCTTCAGTTTGCGAACTTTTCGTGTTTTGGAGGAAAAGAGACATACGTAAAAAATCAGTTTCTGATACAAAAAAGTAACATGCAGCACAGTTACGGGAACACCCCTGTGAATTGACGAAAATGCAACTTCAGATAATTTTTACGTTAAGGCTGTGTTCTCAACTGCTCTGCTCAACAAGCGCAAAAGGTTTTGACGCATTTACAAATTCCTTTTTTAACGAAAATATATGAAATTGGAAAGCCTGACCAGGGAAGAGATTTGGAATCGAAGTGTGTTTTCCATTTTTTGATCCATCAATTACCTATTGAGTTAGAAGCGAATTGGATCACATGACAAACACTTATTTCGTCCTTTCTGGACTGGTTTTTCTCGTTTCGCGCGGAAATTCGGTTCAAAACGCCCACTTTGACACTCTTTTCTGAAAGATCTATTGCGTTTGCAAAAAAAACGGATAAAACAGCTCGATGATATAGTTTCTGAACATCAACACCTGCGATAGTTGCGTGCATTTCCGAACAAAAATAAATTAAAACTTATGTCAGAAAGTTGCCCTTTTGGATTTGAAAACAGCCTTAAAATAATGAATTTTCTGCATTTGGGGGGGGGGGGGGGGAACGGGTAAATCAAAACAGGAATTTTCATGTTTTAATATTAATAATAAAAGCAATTGAAGAAACATCTTCAACTCACTTATTTTTTTTAGAATGTATATTGATCGAAACCAGACAGCATGATCCTCAAACTTCTGATAAGATACAGAATTTAAATCTGAGATTAAAACTGAAATACAAAGTTCTGAAGAAAAATGTAAGTTAAAGGAAAACTTGTAAAATAGCTTAGAATGCAAAAAAGATCATTAATATCAGCTCGATTATAAAACAGTCTTGTTGATGCTAAAAAAAAAAAAAAAAAAAAAAAAAAAAAATCTTTAAATTCATGCTTATTTTGTAACAGGAAAAGTTTAGAGGTCTGCACAGGCTAGGCTCGGGCCTATTTTCATTCATGGCACTCGGGGCGGGTCGGGGATAACTTCTTTTTTTCGTTCCGAGATAAGGCAGGTTTCATTCTTCCTAAGTCTTCATAAGCCGATATTTTCAGTCCCGTCTCGATCCAGCCTGTATGAAATCATTGTCTCGGCGTGGCCTGGTCCGTGCAAAAAATCAGTAAAATTTGGCCCAGGCCAAAAATTTTTGCAAAAAGTGTATATATTTTTAAATCGACATTATTCTACAATTAAACATTAAAATTTATTCGTTTTAAAGAATAGTAGATTTCTAGGCAATAATATTAAAATATAGTAAAACGTGTGAAAAAGAACCAGCCTATGACGGAATCTTGTCTTAAAAATTTATTGATTCATGCAAAATGCATATAATAATACAGTACAAAGTCTAAAGTCCGGAATCCTCGGGACATTACCAAGTCCGAACTTCGGATTTTTCCGAACTTTGGGTCATCGAAAATATTGTTTTTCCAATACAAAGAAAAAGAAAATTCACTACTTAAAAATGCAAAATATGACGTTCATACATTAAAAATTGCATATAACAACTATTAATATTAAATTAAACAATCATTTTCATTAAATAAAGCATAACAAAATAAAAAGCAAAACAAAAACCTTTATTTAAAGCTGTTCTCAAATCCAAAAGGGCAACTTTATGACATAAGTTTTAATTTATTTTTGTTCAGAGATTCGTGAAACTAGCAGGTGTTGTTTTTCAGAAACTATGTAATCAAACTGTGTTTTCCGGTTTTTTTTTTCAAAAGCAATAGATTTTTCAGAAAATAGCGTCAAAGTGGTCGTTTTGAACCGACTTCCCACGCGAAAGAAGAATGACCACTCAAGGAAGAGTGTAAAACGTCTTTGTGACGTGATCAAAATCGCTTGTAACTTAACAGGTTATTTATCAAAAATTGGAAAACACAGTTCTATACCAAATCGCTTCCATAGTCAGGCCTTTCAATTTGATATTTTTCCGTTAAAAAATGAACTTGTAAATGTGTCAAAATGTTTTGCGCTTGTTGAACAGAGCAGTTGAGAACAGCCTTAAGGCAACATACAATTTAAGAAGAAATTGTATTGTAACTTTCTTAACTATTGAAAATTTTAGTTAATGTGGGCTGCTTTATTTACTTAGGTATATCATTAAGAATTTTCTCTTTTATTTTGTACATAGACATGAGTTAAGATTCAGTAATGAAGTTTCTTTGCTCTAGACCTTTTTTTGTTTCAATAATTTTTTTTCTCTTCTTTCTTGAATACTGCCGCTGGAAAGTCCGAAATTTGGACAATTCCGAACTTTGGGTGTCCGACTTTGTACTGTACGTGAGAAAAGAATAAAATACATTTACACCTGCTAAGAAGGGAACTTGTTTATAAAGCATTTTTTTCCTTTCCTATGCGATGTCTTAGAAGATTTTACTGAACAGCATTTTTCAGATTTTTAAGTCTCCAATACATAATTTTTTGATTAACGATATTAATTATAGCTGAAACATTAACATACAAATAGAGATTCATTAAAAAAATGTATATCGCAACCTTTTTTAAAAATGAAAATTATAAACATGAAAAAAGAGCTAAAATAAGTATTTTTGGTGAGAACTCCTCTTAACAAAATCGACGTAAAATTCCGTCGGACTTGGGCCGAGATTTTAACTTTTTTCCGGCCCGGGCTCGGACCGAACTTTTAATTTTTATACCGGGTCGGCCCATTACTGTTTTTTGTGCGGACCAGACCGGGGTCGAAGTTTTAACTTTTATACAGGGCCGAACTTTTCTTTCTAGGAGTCGGGCTGAGCCCGAACCTGGAAATTTCGGCCCATACAGAACTCTACAAAGTATAACTAAGTTATTAATTAAAATTGTTCAGTCTAACAATACAATCAAGTTTAAATTATCAAGTAAGTCGATATTCTGTTTTACACGATTTTTTTAAATTTCTAAATACGAACCTATGTCCCTAAACACGAATTGTTAATTACAACCCTGCACGGTTCGAGTTATGCCCGACCCGAAATCGACAAAATATTTTTTCGAACCTGCAACTTGAGCCTAAGCATGGAATGAAAAAAAAAATCAATCCTAAATGTAAAACAATTCTGGTAAATAGTTTGCAATCATATCTCTAAAATCAATTTTATATTTCAAAAAATGAATGCATACATTTACTTATTCATATACAAGTATTTCTTTTATCATTTGAAACAATAATCTGGACTTTTCTTTGAGTTGGGTTGATTTTTGACGGCCAATTATCTACTCGAGGGATATAGGCCCGAAGGGGGAGTGCCCTCCGTGTGTGTGTGGGGGGGGGGCTTTCTAAGAGAACCTAATCTGTATTTACGCATGGAAATCCAAGGTTCGAAGAAAACCACGAAAACTCCGAACGATTGGGCCGACGGGCGCGATTGGGTTCGAGCCCAGCACCTCCCGTCTACCAGCTTCGAGAGCACAGAATCTCTCGGCCACTGGTGGGGCGGACTTTTCTTTGGAAAAATTTGGCGTTCTCGAATAGACTCCCAAGATACAAAAACTGTAATCTGAGATGACCCGAAAATGGAAATACTAGTCAACCCGATCCACAGAAAAATTTTAGAGCCTATGGCCAACATGATCGGGTAGAATCGAGTTAACTGACCCGATGCAAGATTTTAGTAGTTGCTATATACACATCTTCCCGTAGTTTACAATGAAGTTATGTATGTATATATTTTCTTATTTATACCTTCCATTTCTCTTCTATATATTAAATAGAGATTAATATCTAGAAAATGAGACTCTACTCACTGTATATTGAAATTAATGAACAAAGAAGGAATTTTCAGTTTGATACTAAGTTTGCTTGAATAATTATACAAAACTCTCTTTTTATTTACTCATTCATTTATAAAAAAAATACATACCCTACGCTTTTTAATGAGAAGATCGAAGCGATTTGATGAATTTAAACGTCCTGTCTCCTCTTGAAATCGTATTTCTTATAGGCGCGTAAGTTTGCGGTCAATCGAATAAACATAGAACAGGAGTGCACATGAATCAGATCTAGACAAAATATATGAAGTTTTCGGTAACATCCGGCCGTTGAGACGATAGCCTTTAACCGACATGTGATTCAAGCCAATCCGACTTCCGAAGAAAAAAAAATCAGCGCCCTGCTATTCCGTGGTCGCATTTTCTATAAACTAACCCAAGATTTTTTTTAATTAACCTGCACCCGACTCGACACGACTCGGGTCGTGTGCAGGAAAAATCGGATTACCCGACCCGATGCAGGACTCAACACGCAAGTCAAAAAATTTCCCCCGACGACGATTAAATTTGACCCCGATGGGGGGGGCCAGGTGTGCCCGACGGGGGGGGCATATGCCCCCCCGGTCCCCCCCTCTGGCGCCGCCCTTGCATGTGGATAGTGTATTGTAATGTCTCGACCAAGTTCGCTGGCCAGCTTCATCCGTCATCTTGTTTCAAAATGGCGGCCATTAAATAAAAAAAAATTATATTTCAAGTGAGGTGTAAAAAAATTAGAAATTCAAAAGGTTTCTTTCTTAAGTATTTGACTTTCATATAAGGATTCCGGAGCATTTTTTGTTTTGTCTTTATCTTAAAAAAGGTTCAGATATAGCAGTATAAATTTCTAATGTGGGTGACATTTTGAAAAATCTGATTTTTTGCCTGCGACAGCACAATCAACCGATTCCGATGAGACTGAGCATATGCACAGAAATTACTATGGTCTCGACCAAGCTCACTCGATAGCCTCATCCGCCATGTTGTCTTAAAATGGCAGGAACTTCAATATATCGCCGAATTTGGCAACCAAATATAAGTTACTTTAATTAAAAGCAGCTTGGATAAAGCTGACTAATTTCACAAAATTCTCATTCATAATGATTTAGTATTGATAAAAATTAGTATTGAATCTCCTATAATCGGTTTCCACTAAATTGAGCTTCGTGTGTTTGAATAATATAAGCCTGCTTTTTAAAAATAAGGAATATGAAAGCTACCTCTTCCTCCCGGCACTGGCCGGAAGGACTTTTTATATTTCGATATCGAACCCACCCTCCAATTTTTCCTGATTTCAATCAATTTTCGTTATTTAAAATCTTCCTGGACCCCTTAATGATCTAAGATCATTGTGTTTATTAATACAGTAAAATCCACTACACTGTAAAAAAAAATTTGTAAAGTTACTAAAGTTTTTCTAGGAAACTGGTTACAGGAATTTTTCTTGTTGCCGTTACATAAAAAGTTCCTGGAATCCCAGTTTCCTAGAAAAACTTTAGTAACTTCACAGATTTTTTTTTACAGTGTACGAGACTACGACAAGTAAATAATCTAAGATTATTGAGTTTATTTTATAAAGTAAAATAATACGGAATGTCAAATGACCGGAGAAAAATTCCGTTTAATGTGTTTTTCCATCTTAGCAGGGAGATTTATTCTTTCCGTCGGGACCATACTTTTAAAGTATAAGACATGTTACGATTTTATAGGATTTACTGTGTTTTTATATCCCGATATTGAACCTTCTCTCCAGTGTTTTCTGATTTCATTCAATTTTCGTTATTTAAAATCTTCCTGGACCCCTTAATGATCTAAGATTATTTTGATTATTAACAGAGTAAAATAAACTACGACAAGTAAATAATCTAAGATTATTGCGTTCATTTAATAAAGTAAACTAAGACCGAATGTCAAATGACCGGAGAAAAATTCCGTATAAAGCAAGTTTCCGTCTTAGCAGGTAGATTTATATGATACTCTTTCCGTCGGGACCATACTTTCAATGTATAAGACAGACTCCGTTTTAATAGGATTTACTGTTTTTATGTCTCGATATCGAACAAACAAACCCGTTTTTCCTGATTTCATTCAATTTTCGTCATTTAAAATCTTCCTGGTACCCTAAATCTTCTAAGATTATCGTTTTTATTAACACAGTAAAATCAACTAAGACGGAATGTCAAATGACCAGAGAAATATTCCTTTTAACACAGATTTCCGTCTTAGCAGGTAGATTTATATGGCACCCTTTCCGTCGTACCATACTTTTCACGTGTAAGACAGGTGCCGTTTTCACAGGATTTACTGTGTTTTTATGTCTCGATATCGAACAATCTAATCCGTTTTTCCTGATTTCATTCAATTTTCGTCATTTAAAATCTTCCTCGTTTCCTTAATCATATAAGATTATCGTTTTTATTAACACAGTAAAATCAACTAAGACAGAATGTCAAATGACCAGAGAAATATTCCTGTTAACACAGATTTCCGTCTTAGCAAGTAGATTTACTCTTTCCGTCGGGACCATACTTTTGATGTATAAGACATGTTCCGTTTTTATAGGATTTACTGTTTTTTATATCCCGATAACGAACCCAATGTCCCGTTTTTCCTGACTTCATTCAACTTTTGTTATTTAAAATCTTCCTGGTTCCCTTAATCATCTAAGATTATTGTGTTTATTAATACAGTAAAACCAACTAAGACGACTGAATTATCTAAGATTATTGCGCTTATTTAACAGTAAAATCAACTAAGATGGAATGTCAAATGACCGGAGAAATATTGAGATTTCCGTCTTAGCAGGTCGATTTATGGGGTACTCTTTCAGCCCATACTTTAACACATAAGACAGGACTCCGTTATAGACAGGTTCGTTTTTATGTGATTTGTTGTGGTTTTGTATCCCGATATCAAACGCACAGTCCCGTTTTTCCTAACTGCATTCAGTTTTCGTCATTTAAAATTTTCCTAATCCTCTTAATCATCTAAGATTATTGTGTTTTTTAATACAGTAAAATCAACTTAAACAAGTAAATAATCTGTGATTATGGTGTTTACTTAATGCAGTAAAATCAACTAAGACGGAATTTCAAATGACCGGAAAGAATATTTCGTTTAATACAAGTTTCCGTTTTAGCAGGTAGATTTATATTGTACTCTTTCCATCGCTACCATGGACTTTTTAACGTTTCAGACAGAATTCCGTGTTGACAGGTTTCGTTTTTATACGATTTACTGTGTTTTTATGTCCCCTTATAATATCCCCACTGCCTCGTTTTTCCTTAGTTCATTGAATTTTCGACATTTAACCCTGGTATACACGCGCTAGGTATGACATATCCAGAGTACGTACGGTATTTACATTTGTCACCACTATTTTTCGAAAAGTAACCTTCAAATTGTATAATCGTAGAATTTGTAACAAATGTCTGCAATTAAATAATATGGCGATTTTTATTTGAATTTATCCGTGGCAAAATACAGTTTTCTCTGACGCACAAAGTACGCCGCGCGTGTATTTGAGGGTTAAAATCTTTCTCGTCCCCTTAATCATTATCTGTTTCTTCATTTCCTTCTTATTAGTTAAATGCTTCCATAATCAATACATTAATAATTACACGTAAATAAATTATAATAATGAATAATTCTTTTGAAAATGCGTATGATGCGTAAACGCAAAGAAAATAGTGAACAGAAAAAAATTGAATTCATTATCTCCAACGAAAGCCTTTTCTCCCAAGTGAAATTTGATCTAACCGGTTTATTCTATGAAAGAAGTAAAAGAATAAAATAAAAGCGGTTTTATCCAGATACATACACCTACATGTTGACCTAAAAATAAATTTCGCCATGGGAAAAAGAAAACTAGTCATACGTGACAAGAGTGCATACTGCAACTACATCCTGATCTATCATAGCAAAAGCAAACCGTTCAAAGGCACAGTGGTGTAAGCCATTGTTTTGAAAAAATGAGTTCAAGCATGGAGTGTTTCTGAGACCACACCAGTGGTTTTGATAAACTCCGATAGATATCACAGATAGATAGGGCTGACGCAATGTCTGGCTATTAAATCATTTAGCGGGACCCAACGTCTCAATATTCGACTCATAAAAATCATTTTTTAAAAATTACATATGTATCATAGAATTATTTATAAAATAGAGTATAAAATGTACGAAAAATAATATGCAAATTCTATCTCAATATTCGACCCATAAAAATAATTTTTTTTAAATTATATATGTATCATAGAATAATTTATAATATAGAGTATAAAATGTACGAAAAATAACAGACAAAGCATATCTCAATATTCGACTCATCAAAATAATTTTTTTAAATATATATGTATCATAGAATAATTTATAATACAGAGTATAAAATGTACGAAAAATAACAGGCAAAGTGTATCTCAATATCCGACTCATAAAAATCATTTTTTTTTAAATTTATATATGTATCATAGAATAATTTATAATATAAAGTATAAAATGTACGAAAAATAACAGACAAATTATATCTCAATATTCGACTCATAAAAATAATTTTTTTAAAATATATATTTATCATCGAATAATTTATAATATAGAGTATAAAATGTACGAAAAATAGCAGGCAAATTCTGCCACGTGTACTGTGTATAATTATTTTTAATTTCTAAAAATCTTCTATTCTTTAGAGTATTTTACATATGCATATTTTTTTTTTTTAGTTTATAGTTACTTTAAGGATCATAACGTCTAGTCTATACATTACCTGACAATTATATCATTATTACATCAAATTTGACTGTAAAAAATAAAGTTAATATTAACCTTTGAAAAATCATTTAAAAGGGGTCTCAGTACTCTTAAAGCTTCAAAATTTTCGAAATTTTAATTTATTTAGATGTTATTCTCAACATTTTGATATAATTGTTTCCTTGAAATTCTCATTAGAACAGAAGTTAGAAGTTTTCGAAACTTCGCAGTCATTTTTCTCCAAATGACGTTTTTGGGCATAACGCGCAGGATATCTCAAAAAATTCTAAATATTTTTTCAGGAAATTTTGAAAACATATGTCTCATGCTAGTCTGTATAAACTGAACCTAAAATTTCATTTTTAATGTTCAAAAAAATATATTTTTAGATGATTATACTGTTGAAAATTTCAAAAATTGATATTAGTTAAATGCAACTTTGTATTAAAAGTATAAAAATGATTTAAATAGAAATTTATTTAGGTTCACAGTAATTATTACAACCTGAGATATAATTAGATACAAAAAATTTCATTCTAGTTCCAAAATTTATTTTGTAATCCTGCACGTAAACTGTTATACCAATTTTCTGCTCGACAAATATCTGACAGTTTAGAGCCTTATATAAATACTAATTCTGAATCTTGCAATTTTTTTAAATACATGAAATGAAAAAACACGCTTATATCTTTCATCCCAATAAAAATTGTGTTTTAAAATCATAGAGTCAGGAGGAGTAATTATGACCACTTTGTATATATTCGACATTGTAATTTTTTTTACTTTTTTCTATTTGGAAAAGTGGTGTTTTTAATACATAGGAAGTAACTTTGACCCTTTAAAAACACCTTATAAAAGTTTTAATTGTCATAGCTGTTTTTTTTTAAGTCAAAAGTATGGTTATAATTACTCCATCAAAAACTCACTAAAGTTTGGGGTAATTAAGACCACTAGTGGGGAAATTATGACCAATATATTTTCTCTTTATACTTACCTATACATATTTGCTTAGGGTAATTGAGACCACTTTGAACTCCAAAGGGACAAATCTGTTTATGAAAAATTTTGATAGACCTAGTTTCCAATTGCTATTCGGATCTCAAAAAGGCTTCAGACTAGTGATAAAGAATATATAAAATGAAATAAACATTATGAGGTTAATATCTAAGCTTGAAACAAATTTTTACCATACACAGTTTTTTCCAATTTGGTGGCGTTCACAATTATCCCCTGTTCATAATTACCCCTTCTGACCCTATACGTTTTAAGATATTAAATGTCGAGAATGTTTTTCTTTTCCTTTTTCCTAGTTTTAAGTGTCCTGAGACCACTTAAAGACAAATTTAGAACAATAGTAATCATTATTTTATGCAGGGTAACGTTATTGTATAGAGATGCTCGGGGCCCCTAACAAGACTCCATTTGGCGAGGGGCTCTTGGCAGCCCCCCCCCCCCCCCCCCGCTTGCCCGATAGTTGCGCCGGCCCTGTTTGTTAGATCCTGTCACAAAAAGCAGGATAGGAAGATTTTTAAAAAAAGCGGGACATCGTCTTGTTAATCGAGACATAAATGTGCAATAAATCCTGTGAAAACAGAACCTGTCTATAGCGAAATTTTGTCTTTAGCGAAAGAAATTCATGGTCTTCACGAAAGGAACAATTTACAAATGTAGCTGTTAATGCAGAAACCTGTCTAAAATGACATCTTTCTCGGTCCGACATTCCGTCTTAGTAGGTTTTATTCTATTAATTATTAAACACAATAATCTTATGCAGTAAAATCTGTGAAAGCGGAATCACTAGGGACCGAAAGAGAATCAGTTTGGAAGAGGATCCAACCAAATCCAATTATATGATATTTCTTCATAGGGGAAATGTGGAAGCCCAGTGGCGTAATGGTCAGAGCATCAGCCTGCCGCGCTGCAGGTCGCGAGTTCGACTCCCGACCGGGCAAAGTTCACTCAGACTTTCATCCCTTCAGGGTCGATAAAATGAATACCAAGCTTGCTTGGAAACTAAACACCGAGGGTTCCGCGTTAGGCTGAGCACCTGACCGGGACATATCCGCATAGGATCTCGGGGCCCAGGGTAAAAAAAAAAAAAAAAAAAAAACAGAGTCTGGGACTATAGTCCCAAAACATTCGTGGATCATATAGCCACAGAGTTTTTAGTTTAAGTGAAATATGAAATTTTTCGCTTAAGACAGGTTTCCGCTATAAAAAGGTTCCATTTTCATAGAATTTACTTAACCAAGTCTTAACAGAATCACTGGGGACTGGGAAAATGTTCCGTTTTGTCACAGTTTTCGGCAGGGGCGGATCCAGAGAATCGTTTTGGGGGGGGGGGGGGGCGATCCCGAGTGACATATAATCAACGTAGTCATAATTTCTGTTGCTCAAATCATTCCTTGCAGTTAATTTTTAAATGAATATGAAATAATTAATGCGATTTGAAAATATTACAGACTTTCGATTATCCGACGTCCGATTAACCGAAATACTCGGTTATCCAACACTCTTATTACATAATCCCGCCCTCTCAAAATATGGTTTATTGTTACTTATTAGGTCGTAAAATTAAAAACGTTATAACAGAATTTATTTATTAAATGTCTTATTTTTTTTCTTTTTCTTTTTACTTTTGTACTATGGTAATTATTTATCTTATTTTTTGTTCTTTTAGTTATAGTGAACAACATTAATAACACAAGACTGCGATGATTGTGTTTTTTAACTTATGGTAATTGATTTTGATGCATTTTTTAGCACTGAATACGAAAATGACCTTCATTTTTAACCATCACGTCACGATTTTCGCAAATCGTAAATTTCAAAGTTAAAAAGTAAAACTAGAAAACAGGAATTCTGCTTTTCAGAATTTAGTGTAGCCCCCGATGACAAAAAAATATATGTATATAAATATAGATACAGTAGAGTCCCGATTATCCGAGTTAATCGAACTTATACCTTTGGAATGGATCATTTTCTTCTGATATGGACTGATGGCTTCCATTATTATGAAACAGTCGTTATAAATGAAGTGTTAGGTGAAGATGAAAGAGCAGTCGTAAAAAGTTAGAACTCTGACTTTCTGGTCAGAATGGGGGGGGGGGGGGGGAATGGCCATAATTTTTTTTTTAAATGGAAGCCATCAGTCCATCAGAAGAAAATAACTCGGTTAAAGCGGAAACTCCGATAATCGGGGCTTTACTGTAGTTCAGTTTTAAGACTTATACCATGCGATTTTATTTTACATAAAGTGACGCCATCCGCATCCGCTGAAGAATTCATCATTTGCAATCCAGTGTTAATCAACATCTACAGTAAAGTACGCTTAAGACGTCACTATCGCTGAATAATACACACACACAAAAAAAAAAGAGATTTCATCATTCAAAAAACTCGACAAAAAATCGGCCATCTAAAGATTCACAAGCCTTCATTTGTTTGTATTATCATTATAGATATTTAAAATGAAATTTAGTTTCTAAAAGCTCCCTGTTTTATCAGAAATCTTTCATTTATATTTTTTGAAAATAGCACGTATTTTAACTTTTTTTATCAGTTTTTATGGAAAAATGGCAACAAAAAGCTATAATTTCTATTTTTCTTTCACTTTCTACAGAAATGGAGTTCTTCCGTTGCAATATTAAGCGAATGGCTCTAAAAACTACAAAAATAATAATATTATTATTATTATTATTATTATTATTATTTCAAAAATAAATGGAGATGCAGTTTTCAAACAAATTGCTTCATAAAGTTACTTTTTTTTTCGAATATGACGGTATAAACATTGAAAATGTGCGATGCTTAGAAGTTTTAAAAATTGCTATAGAGTATTTAATCGTACTGCTTTGTTCCACGGCTGGCTTCTATAAGGTAACGTTATTTTTTGGAGATTTCACAAAATAAGCTGGGAGAAAGAAATAGCATACCGTACCGGGGGCTAAAAATAGCGAAAATCTCTCAAAGCAATTTGTCAAAGCATTAATAAAAGAAGGTAAATGTTTTAAATCTTTATCAACCGCCAAAATAAAAGAGGATACCGAGATAAACCTCATAGAGAAGATTAAAAGAAAAGCGCGAAGCAGGGCATGAGCGGTTCAAAGAAACTTCCACGCATGGAATAAAATTATAAGGATTTTAAATACACAATATTTTACATGTTTAACTGTAAAAATCCATAGTATAAGCAAAAAAATGAATAAGTTATTATGAAAAAAAGTTACGTCTATTTTATAGTACCAGATTTTCGCAATATTTCGACTATTTAAAAATTTGCGATTTGTGAATAATCCTGACGTGATGGTATGGTAAAAAATGAAGGTCATTTTTGGATTCAGCACTAAAAAATACATAAGAACCAATTACCGTAGCTCAAAAACATAACAATCACATCTATTTTTTAATATCAGATTTCTGAAAGAGGGATACTCTGAAAAAGGATCCCTTCAGAAATTTGAAGGGCCTTAACATCCTTGAAAGTCAAAATGTGTCATCTAAGTGGTGTTTATACCTCTTCACAGGCGCGAATCGCCCCCATCCCCTTAGATCAAAAAATATAAATCCACCGATTATCGCGAATTGCGACAAATGGTTGCCGAAAAAAATCGATTTCATCAATCGTTCGCAGGTCAAAGGATCTCGCAAAAAACGCGAAATTCGTCAAAGGATCGCGCAAAAACGCGAACTTCGTCAAAGAAGCGCGGAAAAAACGCGAATTTTGTCAAAGAATCGCAGAAAAAACGCTAATTTCGCCAGAGGATTGCAGAAAAAAGCGAATTTCGCCAAATAATTGCGGAAAAAATGCTAATTTCGCCACACAATTGCGAAAAAAACGCTAATTTTGCGAAAGAATCGTGCAAAAAACGCTAATTTCGCGAATTTCTTCAACAGATCTCAGAAAAAATGCGAATTTTGTCAAAGAATCGCGAAAAAAATACGCGAATTTCGTCAAAGGGACGCGGAAAAAACGCGCAATTAGCACCAGGAGGAACGCATCCACGAGGGGGGGGGGGGTCGATCGGAGAGGGTGCCCCCCATGATATAAATCCAACGCTTTTAACGGCAGTTTTCGCGAAACACAGACAAGCAAACGAAAACCAAACACTTTTCGGGTATCAATGGTAAACCTCACTGACGTTTCGGCAATTAGTGAACAAAATAGGATTATGTCCAGTCAAAAGGCATATGGCGACATAATTTTTGACACTATGGGTTGAGGTGGGAGACGATGCCTTTTTCGTGTACCTTTTGTTGAATCTCTACAACATAAATTGACAACGTTATGCGGATCCCTTTAAAGTGTTGAAACTTTTTCGTTCTTTCAAAGAAGCTACAATTCTAATTTCTGTATAACAATATTTTTGAGGCGTGCTTTTGTTCAGTGAACATATACATTTTTCGCAATTATGATTTATGAGAAACCATTTACTGAATAATCACTTTAGAGTTATTTATTGCTATAACTGTTATTTAAGAAAACCCTTATTGATATTTCTTGAAATAATAATCTAAAAACATTTATCCATCATAAATCAACATTTCATTTCCTGTTGTAACACAAATATCTACTTAACATAAACAATCCAACAACTTCATCATTATTTTGAAATATGTTCCTTTAGCAATTAGCAATTTTGAAACTATAAATCATCTGAAATAGTGTTATACTTATAAACATTACCTTTCATTTTCTTAGTGAAATAACTTTGTTTATCATATCAAAATACTTTTCTATTTAGACATTTTTCTCAGTTGTTTAAAATTAATTATTGTGATTTATATGTGTTGATCAAGGACACTTCCTGGTTTCAGTGCATTTTTACATTGGAAGAAGCAGTTGAACTCGAACATTCACACTGTACGCAACAGCTCATCTTTCTAGCTGTGATTTCCTAAATTTCGCAACCAGGCATCCAAAAATCCTGGCCCTTGTTAAACCGCATTTCTATATCTGGACGATGTCAATCTACATTTGTTTCAATATAATGTTATTTACATCTCGTGTCATTTTACTAGTTCCATAAACACACACAGTTTTCCAAACAGCTTTATTGTTTGAGAAAAGAATGGGATTCATACAATTTCCAAAGAAAGAAAGAAACAAGAAAAAGAAAGGTCCTTTGAAAAATTCAAGCATCTTAATGTTTTCTGAAGACAGCCACTAATGTGTAAAAAATGTACTGTTATTGCCACCCACATTGGTAAATTTCAAGGGTATTTGATGAATGAGCAAAAGAGGATTATATCCTAATCCCAGTCAGTTAAAATGCGTATAGTGTGTTGATTTCTTATAAACCAACTTGGTAAATTTGTTCTTCTCTTCTTTGCCCCGACCGAACACCCCCCCCCCTTTCGTGGATGCGCACCTAGGGGAATGAATCTCTTCCCTGTGCTAATTGTGCGTTTTTTCCGCGGCCCTTTGACGAAATTCGCGTTTTTTTCAGCGATTCTTTGGCGAAATTTGCATATTTTTTTCGCGATTCTTTGAAGAAATTCGCCTTTTTTCAGAGGTTTGTGGATGAAATTAGTGTTTTTTGCGCGATTCTTTCGCGAAATTAGTGTTTTTCCGCAATTCTTTGTCGAAATTGGCGGTTTTTTCAGCGATCCTTTGACGAAATTCGCGTTTTTTTCTGCGATCTTTTGACGAAATTTGCGGTTTTTTTTTCGTGGTCCTTTCATGAAATGCGCGATTTTTTGACGAAATTCGCGTTTTTTGCGACTTTTTGACCTGCGAACAATTCACGAAATTGGTTTTTTTCGGAGACCATTTGCCGAAATTCGCGATAATCGGTGGATTTTGGGGGGGGGGGAGGGGCGATGCACCCCCCCCCCCCGTGGATCCGCGCCTGGTTTTCGGTCTCAGCAGGTAGATTTCTACGGTATTCCATTCTGCAAGACTATAAAAAAATTTCCATTGTATTAGATAATTTCTGTTTTCATAAGTTTAACTGTATTCATTTTTACTCTATTCAGAATGACGAATAGTATGGTATTAAAATACATTTAAAAGAATTTATGCATTACGAGAAATCGGGACATTTGACGTCCCATGAAAATCGGGACATCTCGCGTAAATTGGGACACCTGGTAACACTACTTAGGTATCACGTATACTATTTCCAGACAAAAAAAGTGCGACAAGTGCTTCTAAATTTGGACGTAAAACTACATAGAACCTTATTAAAACGGAACCTGTCTATTATGGCATTTTCTCTCAAACGCAAAAATTTCATAGTCCCTATAATAGTTATATCTCCCAATTATACCTGCTAAGACAAAAATCTGTTTGAAACGAAATATTTCTCTGGTCCTTTGATTCCGTCTTAGAAGGTAGATTTCTCGGCACGCCATTCTGCCAGACTATAAAAAAATTTCCATTATATTAAACAATTTCTGTTTTTACACGTTAAACTGTGTTAATTTTTACTCCATTCAGAATGATGAATAGCATGGTATTAAAATACATTTAAAAGAATTTATGCATCATGAGAAATCGGGACATTTGTCGTCTCATGAAAAACGGGACAACCTGCGCAAATTGGGACACCTGATAACACTACTTAGGTATCACGGATACTATTTCCAGACAGGAAAGTGCGACCATTGTTTTTAAATTTGGACATAAAACTAGAATAAAACCTTATTAAAACGGAACGTGTCTATAACGGAATTTTCTCTCAAACGTAAAAAATTCATGGTCCCTATAATAGGAATATCTCTCAATTATACCTGCTAAGACAAAAATCTGTTTGAAACGAAATATGTCTCCTGTCCTTTGATTCCGTCTTAGAAGGTAGATTTCTCCGGCACGCCATTCTGTCAGACTAAAAAAAAATTTCTATTATATTAAACAATTTCTGTTTTCACACATTAAACTGTGTTAATTTTTACTCTATTCAGAATGATGGTATTAAAATACATTTAAAAGAATTTATGCATCATGAGAAATCGAGACATTTGGCGTCCCATGAAAAACGGGACAACCCGCGTAAATTGGGATACCTAACAACACTACTTAGGTTTCACGGATACTATTTCCAGACAAAAAAAAATGCGACAAGTGCTTCTAAATTTGGACATAAAACTACATAAAACCTTATTAAAACGGAACCTGTCTATAATGGCATTTTCTCTCAAACGCAAAAATTTCATAGTCCCTATAATAGTAATATCTCCCAATTATACCTGCTAAGGCAAAAATCTGTTTGAAACGAAATATTTCTCTGGTCCTTTAATTCCGTCTTAGAAGGTAGATTTCTCCGGCACGCCATTCTGCCAGACTATAAAAAAATTTCTATTATATTAAACAATTTCTGTTTTCACACATTAAACTGTGTTAATTTTTACTCTATTCAGAATGATGAATAGCATGGTATTAAAATACATCTAAAAGAATTTATTCATCATGAGAAATCGGGACATTTGTCATCCCATGAAAAACGGGACAACCCGCGCAAATTGGGACATCTGATAACACTACTTAGGTATCACGGATACTATTTCCAGACAGGAAAGTGTGACCATTGTTTTTTAATTTGGACATAAAACCAGGGCTTAAATTCTAACAAAAAAAGTTCCGGAGCCCGAATATTCTGCGCTACCGTTACAACAACAACAACTGTACCGTTCCCCCCCCCCCCCCCTCGCCTCTGCCCCTGTAATCTGCATATTTATATTTCGTACATTAATTGCAAAATTTAATGCATATTTTTTTCTTTAGCAAAATAAAAAATTTTAAAATATGTATCAGCATATACTTATCTGTCAACTATTCCACTTTTTAGTTATCACTTCTTCTGAATAGTAAAAATCCGTGCCTATTTTTTATGTTAATTAATTGCAGAATTCTGCGATTAAATAGGGTAACGATTATGATTAGGAAATGATGTTAACACAAAAAAGGGATAGTTCGCAGCTATTCATTTTTAAGAAAAAATGAATGAAATTTACAGAAATGAATATTTATATGCTGAAGAATGGAACAATGTTTTACAATTTCCTGTAAAAGGTGCTTATCTTAAACTATAATTATTTCCTTCCGCATAACAATCTTTTGCGGTGAGTCCCTGAAAATCAGATAAAATTAAAAATTTGACAGCTTTATTGAAAAGAATCTATGCTTTTATAGAAAAAGGGGAAACACTGCCCGATTGCTTTCTATCAGAATAACAATACATGATAATTATATCTACTTACAAAGGAAAGTGACTTACTATAGGTGCAGAGAGCCTTAGCGTGGGTACCGTTCATGATACAAAATAAATATAAAAATCACTAACGTGATTTTTATACTCGCACGCAATAGAAGACAAAAAACCTCGAACAAACAAAACGTCAAATTGACGCTTGTTGGATAAAACAGAAAATATTCTTTTCAGGTTAGATATCAAAATAATAAAAAGAAAACCTAGCCAATAAAAAATTATCCTACTGTCACAAAAGAAAATCGAACTGAAAGCAAATTTATTGTTCAGTCTCTTGAGTGGCGCCGTATCAACACGTCGCCGATATAAATTTAAAATAGAAAAACACGATTTCTGTTTCCCCTTCATTCTGATCAAAATAGTATTAAAATGATTTGAAGTGGAATATAATACGTAATTTTAAAAGAGGATTTCTTTTTCAATACATGAATAAATAAAATTTTAAATGTAATACAGACTGAGCTCGAGTCAATCTAAGCCTAAAAACTTATATAAAAATTCAGTCCGTTTTATCTCCATCTCCTACGTGTGTGACACATTACGTCACATATAAGTGTTTTGGTAAAAAGAATGCAAAAGCTTGGAGATGGGAAGGAAAGGAAAAGGTAATTTAAGCTTCGGTTTTTCGGAAGCGCTATTGCACTGGGCTCCGGAGCCCTGTATTTATGAGCTCCGGTGATTTCCGAACAATATGTAAATATTTACTAAAAACAGAGAAGTACCGGAGCCGGGCTCTGGTGGGCTCCGGCGCAAATTAAGCCCTGCATAAAACTAGAATAAAACCTTATTAAAACGGAACGTGTCTATAACGGAATTTTCTCTCAAACGTAAAAATTTCATGGTCCCTATAATAGGAATATCTCTCAATTATACCTGCTAAGACAAAAATCTGTTTGAAACGAAATATGTCTCCTGTCCTTTGATTCCGTCTTAGAAGGTAGATTTCTCCGGCACGCCATTCTGTCAGACTAAAAGAGAATTTCTATTATATTAAACAATTTCTGTTTTCACACATTAAACTGTGTTAATTTTTACTCTATTCAGAATGATGAATAGCATGGTATTAAAATACATTTAAAAGAATTTATTCATCATGAGAAATCGGGACATTTGTCGCCCCATGAAAAACGGGACAACCCGCGTAAATTGGGACACGTGATAACACTACTTAGGTATCACGGATACTATTTCCAGACAGGAAAGTGTGACCATTGTTTTTAAATTTGGACATAAAACTAGAATAAAACCTTATTAAAACGGAACCTGTCTATAACGGAATTTTCTCTCAAACGTAAAAATTTCATAGTCCCTATAATAGGAATATCTCCAAATTATACCTGCTAAGACGAAAATCTGTTTGAAACGAAATATGTCTCCTGTCATTTGATTCCGTCTTAGAAGGTAGATTTCTCCGGCGCGCCATTCTGTCAGACTATAAAATAATTTCCATTATATTAAACAATTTCTGTTTTCACACATTAAACTGTGTTAATTTTTACTCTATTCAGAATGATGAATAGCATGGTATTAAAATACATTTAAAATCAGCACTTCAGGTTTCAGTGACAGGTGTTGAGTAGTTTTAAAACCGCTATAACTCCGGATCTATTTATCATACAATAAAAACAAATACAGTTTTGGAAAGGTAAAAAGTTGGTATTTAATAAAATAAAATAAAATAAATTGGACAATTTTGGTCGAAAATTGCATTTTCAACGTAGTCAGGTACCTTAAAAGAATTTATTCATCATGAGAAATCGGGACATTTGTCGTCCCATGAAAAACGGGACAACCCGCGTAAATTGGGACACCTGATAACACTACTTAGGTATCACGGATACTATTTCCAGACAGGAAAGTGTGACCATTGTTTTTAAATTTGGACAATTTTGGTCGAAAATTGCATTTTCAACGTAGTCAGGTACCTTAAAAGAATTTATTCATCATGAGAAATCGGGACATTTGTCGTCCCATGAAAAACGGGACAACCCGCGTAAATTGGGACACCTGATAACACTACTTAGGTATCACGGATACTATTTCCAGACAGGAAAGTGTGACCATTGTTTTTAAATTTGGACATAAAACTAGAATAAAACCTTATTAAAACGGAACCTGTCTATAACGGAATTTTCTCTCAAACGTAAAAATTTCATAGTCCCTATAATAGGAATATCTCCCAATTATACCTGCTAAGACGAAAATCTGTTTGAAACGAAATATGTCTCCTGTCGTTTGATTCCGTCTTAGAAGGTAGATTTCTCCGGCGCGCCATTCTGTCAGACTATAAAATAATTTCCATTATTTTAACAATTTCTGTTTTCACGCATTAAACTGTGTTAATTTTTACTCTATTCAGAATGATGAATAGCATGGTATTAAAATACATTTAAAATCAGCACTTCAGGTTTCAGTGACAGGTGTTGAGTAGTTTTAAAACCGCTATAACTCCGGATCTATTTATCATACAATAAAAACAAATACAGTTTTGGAAAGGTAAAAAGTTGGTATTTAATAAAATAAAATAAAATAAATTTGACAATTTTGGTCGAAAATTGCATTTTCAACGTAGTCAGGTACCTTAAAAGAATTTATTCATCATGAGAAATCGGGACATTTGTCGTCCCATGAAAAACGGGACAACCCGCGTAAATTGGGACACCTGATAACACTACTTAGGTATCACGGATACTATTTCCAGACAGGAAAGTGTGACCACTGTTTTTAAATTTGGACATAAAACTAGAATAAAACCTTATTAAAACGGAACCTGTCTATAACGGAATTTTCTCTCAAACGTAAAAATTTCATAGTCCCTATAATAGGAATATCTCCAAATTATACCTGCTAAGACGAAAATCTGTTTGAAACGAAATATGTCTCCTGTCGTTTGATTCCGTCTTAGAAGGTAGATTTCTCCGGCGCGCCATTCTGTCAGACTATAAAATAATTTCCATTATATTAAACAATTTCTGTTTTCACACATTAAACTGTGTTAATTTTTACTCTATTCAGAATGATGAATAGCATGGTATTAAAATACATTTAAAATCAGCACTTCAGGTTTCAGTGACAGGTGTTGAGTAGTTTTAAAACCGCTATAACTCCGGATCTATTTATCATACAATAAAAACAAATACAGTTATGGAAAGGTAAAAAGTTGGTATTTAATAAAATAAAATAAAATAAATTGGACAATTTTGGTCGAAAATTGCATTTTCAACGTAGTCAGGTACCTTAAAAGAATTTATTCATCATGAGAAATCGGGACATTTGTCGTCCCATGAAAAACGGGACAACCCGCGTAAATTGGGACACCTGATAACACTACTTAGGTATCACGGATACTATTTCCAGACAGGAAAGTGTGACCATTGTTTTTAAATTTGGACATAAAATTAGAATAAAACCTTATTAAAACGGAACCTGTCTATAACGGAATTTTCTCTCAAACGTAAAAATTTCATAGTCCCTATAATAGGAATATCTCCAAATTATACCTGCTAAGACGAAAATCTGTTTGAAACGAAATATGTCTCCTGTCGTTTGATTCCGTCTTAGAAGGTAGATTTCTCCGGCGCGCCATTCTGTCAGACTATAAAATAATTTCCATTATATTAAACAATTTCTGTTTTCACACATTAAACTGTGTTAATTTTTACTCTATTCAGAATGATGAATAGCATGGTATTAAAATACATTTAAAATCAGCACTTCAGGTTTCAGTGACAGGTGTTGAGTAGTTTTAAAACCGCTATAACTCCGGATCTATTTATCATACAATAAAAACAAATACAGTTTTGGAAAGGTAAAAAGTTGGTATTTAATAAAATAAAATAAAATAAATTGGACAATTTTGGTCGAAAATTGCATTTTCAACGTAGTCAGGTACCTTAAAAGAATTTATTCATCATGAGAAATCGGGACATTTGTCGTCCCATGAAAAACGGGACAACCCGCGTAAATTGGGACACCTGATAACACTACTTAGGTATCACGGATACTATTTCCAGACAGGAAAGTGTGACCATTGTTTTTAAATTTGGACATAAAATTAGAATAAAACCTTATTAAAACGGAACCTGTCTATAACGGAATTTTCTCTCAAACGTAAAAATTTCATAGTCCCTATAATAGGAATATCTCCAAATTATACCTGCTAAGACGAAAATCTGTTTGAAACGAAATATGTCTCCTGTCGTTTGATTCCGTCTTAGAAGGTAGATTTCTCCGGCGCGCCATTCTGTCAGACTATAAAATAATTTCCATTATATTAAACAATTTCTGTTTTCACACATTAAACTGTGTTAATTTTTACTCTATTCAGAATGATGAATAGCATGGTATTAAAATACATTTAAAATCAGCACTTCAGGTTTCAGTGACAGGTGTTGAGTAGTTTTAAAACCGCTATAACTCCGGATCTATTTATCATACAATAAAAACAAATACAGTTTTGGAAAGGTAAAAAGTTGGTATTTAATAAAATAAAATAAAATAAATTTGATAATTTTGGTCGAAAATTGCATTTTCAACGTAGTCAGGTACCTTAAAAGAATTTATTCATCATGAGAAATCGGGACATTTGTCGTCCCATGAAAAACGGGACAACCCGCGTAAATTGGGACACCTGATAACACTACTTAGGTATCACGGATACTATTTCCAGACAGGAAAGTGTGACCATTGTTTTTAAATTTGCACATAAAACTAGAATAAAACCTTATTAAAACGGAACGTGTCTATAACGGAATTTTCTCTCAAACGTAAAAATTTCATAGTCCCTATAATAGGAATATCTCTCAATTATACCTGCTAAGACAAAAATCTGTTTGGAACGAAATATGTCTCTGGTCCTTTACGATTCCGTCTCAGAAGGTAGATTTCTACGGCATGCCATTCTGCCAGATTATAAAAAAAATTCCATTATATTAAACAATTTCTGTTTTCACACGTTAAACTGTGTTAATTTTTATTCTATTCAGAATGACGAATAGCATGGTATTAAAATACATTTAAAAGAATTTATGCATCATGAGAAATCGGGACATTTGGCGTCCCATGAAAATCGGGACATCCCACGTACATTGGGACACCTGCTAACGCTACTTAGGTATCACGGATACTATTGCCAGACAGGAAAGTGTGACCATTGTTTTTAAATTTGGACATAAAACTAGAGTAAAACCTTATTAAAACGGAACGTGTCTATAACGGAATTTTCTCTTAAACGTAAAAATTTCATACTCCATCGAATAGGAATATCTCTTAATAAGACTGATTAATTCTTGATTAATTCTTAATAAAACTTTCTCTAAGACAAAAATCTGTTTGAAACGAAAATTTCCTCCGGTCTTTGTGTCCCATCTAATATAGCAAAACATGTGAAAATAAAAACTCTTAGATACGCAAAAAACTCCGTTTGCGACAGGTTTCCGTGTAGTCAGGTGGATTTGTAAAGTATTCCGTTGGAAGGATCTCTAAAACATTTTCGTTATAAGCAGGTTCTGTCTTCACAGGTTTTGCTGTATGACAGTCTACTCGATGTAGACTAATCAAAAACATGATATTAAAAATAATCCCTGCCGGCTCGGGCCTACAGGCGGAGGTAGATATCGAAGTTAAGTACTCAATTCACCAACAAAACGTAAATCAAAATTAGACATAAACACAGTTCCTTCACTAAGAATGAGCTCTAGGGAGCTAAACATTTTGTGAAAATTCTAATTTACACGATGTTACACACACGCATGTATATGGAATAGGTAAAAAAATGGCTAAAGCAAATTCAGCGAACCTCAAAATGTTAAAATATGTTAATATTTCCATAGTCGGGTTTTAATCATGTTTTAATACGTTTCTTCAAACTCACATGACGTCACATATTCACCTGCTGAGGGCCATTATATTTCCAATATGACGCAATATATATTTTTTTTAATTCGTCAAACTATTTATTTCATTTTGAGTTTTCATGCGGAAATCTTGCTCTAAAAAACTTATGACGTAATATACAATTTGTTTTCAATTCGTCAAACTATTTATTTAATTTATTTTTTCACGTGAAAATCTTGCAATAGAAAAGAAATTGTTGTGGTGAGAATTTTATTGCCTTTTTTAATTGTTGGCAACTGCTATAACGAAAAATATTTATTTTTTTCTGTCATTGTTGTGTAACAGGTGGTTTTATCAGAATCATGTTAAGACGGTATTCAAAAATTTTAACCCTTCCTATTTCCATTGCCTTGGGCCGATTTTGCCCATTTTCAATCCCCGCTGTGATATTAGCCATCTCAATGTGTTTGGCGAGTTTGAAGACGATCTGTGCATGAAAAGTTATGAAGGAATTTTTCAAAAGCCGCACCATGATAACGACTGCAATAGGTAGTATTTCTTACGAAATCTACTGCTGGCAAGATCTAGACCACTATTAAAACATATATTAATTACTATCTTAGATTATCTACAAAATCACCAAAAACGGAATAAGTGGGAGAGTGAAACTTTTACTTTTAGAACAGAATTGAATTTCGTTATAAACAGGTCAATTTTTACATTGTTTACTGAACAAGGCCATACTGAATAAAACTTCTTATAACAGAATCGCGATAAATTACAAAATATTCCGCTTTAGTCAGACTTCCGTCTAGACAGGTGGATTTTTAAGGGATGCCTTTCGACGAGACAGCATAATGTTTAGTTACATATACAGTTTCTGTCTTCACAGACTTTATTGTATTAAGAACCACTCGATGAAAATTAACGAATAGCACGTTACGAAGAGTAATTTAAAGGAATTCGTGCATCATGAAAAATCGGAATTTTCGGCGTTCCGCGCAGTGGTTACTTGGGACAGGTCTAGAAGACCCTTAAAATCGAGACATCCCATGTAAATCGGGACAGCTGGCAACACTACGTATCACGGATAGTGTTGCAATTTCCATTGTGACAAAAGCGGGACAGTTGTTTCTAATTCGGAACATAAAACTACAGTAAAATCTATGAAAATGGAAGCTGTCTGTAACGTAATTCTATCCAAAACATAAAAGAAATCATACTCCCTACGGAAGGAATACCATACTGTTATACCTGTTAAGACGGGAACCTGTCTAAAAAAGGATTTTTTCCTGTCCACTTTTTCTCTTAGCAGGCTTTGCTGTACTAAATAAAGATAATAAGTTCTATAAAGTGAAATCTGTGAAAGTGGAATGAGTGAAACTTTTACTTTTAGAACAGAATAGAATTTCGTTAAAAACAGGTCAAATTTTACATTGTTTACTGAATAAAACTTCTTATAACAATATTGCGATGAATTGCAAAATATTCCGCTTTAGTCAGGCTTCCGCCTAGACAGGTTGATTTTTAAGAGATGCCTTTCGACGGGACAGTAAAATGTTTAGTTGCATATACAGTTTCTGTCTACACAGACTTTATTGTATTAAGACCACTCCATGAAGACTAACGGACAAGGATACAAAAAAAGCGGAACATAAAAATACAATAAAGCATATTAAAACGGAAATTGTCTATAACGGAATCTTGTTTTAAGCGCAAAAATTTTATTGTCCCTATGCTAAGAATACCTGCTATAAGATCGAAACCTGTTTAAAGTGGCTTTTCTCCGGCCTTTTGAGATTCCATCTTAGCAGATTTTACTAAATTAAATAAACTCATAAATCTTATACAGTAAAATCTGTGAAAGCGAAATCACTAGGAGAGTGAAATTTTCACTTTTAGATCAGAATTCCGTTATTTACAGGTCCGTTTTTACAGTCTTTACTGAACTAAACTTCTTAAAACAGAATCGCTATGAATTACAAATGTATTCTGTTTTAGTCAGGCTTCCGTCTAGACAGGTATATTTGTAAAGTAGAACAATTTTTCAAACAAATAGTTCGAAGAAACATTTTTTAGTTACGTAAAGGTGGTTCTATCTTCACAGGTTTTGTTGTATTACGAACCACTCGGTGCCGACTAACGAATAGCATGTTATAAAGAGAAAATTAAAAGAATTTGTACATTATGAAAAAAACGTGACTTTTAGCGTCCACGTAGTGGTTACGTGAGACAGATTTCGTAACCCCTGAAAATTGGTATGTCTGTCCCGCGGAAATCGGGACAGCTCGCAACGCTTGGTATCATGGATACTGTTGCCATGTCCACTTTTAGAAAAAGCGTGTCAGTTGCTTCTAAATCATCACGTAATAATAACTAGCTATAATATTTATGCAAATGGAACCTGTCTACAACGAAATTCCATGCGAAATATAAAATATTCATGGTCCTTAAGGAAGGAACACCATACAATTATGCCTGTTAAGACGAATCCCTGTTTAAAAAGAGAAATCTTACAAATCTCCGTCTAGGCTTCAAAATTTGTAAGGTATTCCTTTCGACGGGACTATAAAAAAAATTCGTTATAGGCAGTTTCTGTTTTCACAGGTTTTACTGTATTAACTTCTACTCGATGCAGAGTAACGAAGAGCAATTTAAAAGAATTTGCACGTCATGAAAAAAAAATGGGACTTTTGGACGCGGGACAGATCTTGTAACCCCTAGAAATTGGGATGTCCAGCAGCTGGGACAGCTGGTAATACTGCGTATCACGGATAGTGTTGCAATTTTCACAGGGCCAAAAAAGCGGGTAGAGTGATTATAAAAGCGGGACAGTTGTTTCGAATTCGGGACTACAGTAAAATCTATGCAAACGGAGGCCCTCGTATAACGGAATTCTATCCGAAACATAAAAAAAATCATGCTTCCTACGGAAGAAGTGCCATATACTGTTATACACGTTATGGCGGGAACTTGACTAAAAAGGGATATTTTCCTGTCCACTTTTTGTCTTAGCAGGTTTTACTATACTAAATAAAGTTAATAACCTCTATACAATGAAATCTGTGAAAAAAGAATCAATAAGGGCTGAAACAAAATTCCATGTTGGAGAATTTTCCGATTCAGTTATTGTATGATATTTTTCGCGTAAGGACTGAAAATTTTAAGCTTAAGACAACATTTCATTAAAAACAGGCTCTTTTTAACAGGTTATACTAAACAAAGTACATTAAAACATGCAAAAAGAGAATTCCCTTAGGAACCAGAAAAATTATTTATTTTCAGCAGATAGATTTATACTGCATTCTTTTCTGTGGAATCATAAAGAATTTTCGTTAAAAATAGATTGCTTTTTCACAGACTGTTCAGTGCTAAACTGATTAGAAATCAAATTTAAGGTTTAGTTATTCTGTTTGTTGACAGATGGCAGCACTATGCATTCTGTGCTGTTGTGAAATCTTAATTATGACATCATCAGTGATTTGATGTTTGGTTTACTGAGAGTGTGGCATGGAGAATGTTGCTCCTGCTGCATTATTGTCTTTCTTTATTCTTTTTAATTATCTGCACCCAGTTTAGGCAGGGGATATATTTTTATAATGTAATTTAAGGCTTTCATGTGATGAAAGCATACTAATTAGAGTGTTAATTTTAACTAGAGAAATTAGATTCTGAAACCAGAACTGTATGTTTCATTGTGTGTTAAGTTTTCGTGAATGTCAAGATTTGTTTTTGTGTTGTGAAATAAAATTAAGAAAATTTCAAGGATTTCTTTCTTCAAATTCTCTACATAAAGAAAATTGGAGGCACTTAGGCGAGATATGTGAGTACTTACTTTGTTTTGAAATTGTTCTTTGATGCTAAAGCTTAATTTTTCTACTGAAGTTGCATTTAGCAAGATATTATTTTAGAATATGAGAACAATCTGGTATCTTCTTTATTGAATTGATAAAATAAGAAAAAATAGTATTCTACAATATTATGTTTTGATAGTTCTTGAAAAAGAAAATTGTTCTCAAGATTATTATGATTTATTTACTTGTTGTTCTCAAGAACATTATGATTTATTTGCTTGAAATATTTGAATATTTAATTATTATGGTGAATTATTATTTTACATTGAAGAATTTTGAAGATTTTTAATTTTATGCACATTTGAGAACAGAAAATTCTATTGTTTGTATGAAAGAATAATTATGAACATTTTATAGTAGTTCTGTTTTTGACTTTGATTTGTTCTGTTTTTGAATTTAATTCAGTTACTTCTGTTTTTGAACTTAATTTGATTAGTTTTGTTTTGAAGCAATTCTGATTACTTTTGATTTTGAAGTAATTTTGATTAGTTTTGTTTTCAAGTTATCTGATTAATTTTATTTTGGAAATTATTCTGCTTATAAGTTATTGTATAAAATGGAGGATTATGAGAAAAAATCTGCTCAAATTAAAATTGAGAGAGGTAGGGTGAAAGGCTCTGTAACTAGATTAGAGAATAGTTTTGATAATGTGAATACTAAAAATGAAATTTTGATTAGATTACAAAGATTAGATGATTTACTTAAAGAGTTCTTAAGATTAGATTCTTGTTTAAATGATGATGATTCTGAATTAGCAGAATTTGAAGACAGGTATTTTCAGTTGAAAACTAAATATCAAAACAAACTAGATTCTTTGAATCCTTCAGAAGTTGTCAATGTTGCAACACACAATTCTGTGCAAGGTTCTTCTGTTACTATTCCTAATCAATGTAATATTAGACTACCAAAATTGAATATTCCAGTATTTTCTGGAAAGTTTTCAGAATGGACAAATTTTAAGGATATGTTTGTTTCCACTGTCCATTCACAAGTAGGTTTAAGTTACATTCAGAAATTCCAGTATCTTAAAGGGTTACTTTCTGAAGAACCAGCTACATTAATTAAGCATATTCCCCTTTCTAATGAATCTTATCAAGAAGCTTGGGAAAGGTTGTTAAATCGATATGATAAAAAGAAACAAATTGTTAATTCTTTGATTAAATTATTTTTAGAACAAAAATCAGTTCTGCATCCTAATAGCATAAATATAAGAAATTTGCTGAATACTAGTGATGAAGTTATTAGGGGTTTGAAAGCTCTTGGTGATGAAGCTACAAATAGAGACCCATGGTTAATATATTTGTTATTTCAAAAACTTGATCCGGAAAGTCGAAGACTTTGGTCCATTGAAAGTACAGAAAATGAATTTCCCACTTTGAAAGAATTTTTTGATTTCTTAAGTGTAAGATGTTCTTCTTTAGAGCTCATCTCTAACAATGAAAGTGATGTAAAACATTCCAAAAGTTCAAATTTTGTTGGTTCCAAGTACAGTTCCAATGATAAGCATTCAAAGGTGTGCTTAAAGTGTCAAGGAATACATCCGCTCTATAAATGTATTAAATTTAAATCCATGGATGTTGTTGCTCGAAAGAACTTTATTAAGCGTAATAACTGTTGTTTTTTATGTTTAAACTCTCATAAAGTTAAGGAATGTCCAAATTCTCATTTGAAATGCTTTAAATGTGAAAGTAAACATAATACACTCTTACATGAAGAGAATAAAAGTAATAATGCTTGCACTGCTAAGTTTGAAAATAAAGTTTTTCCAAATTCATCTGAGAATAAAAACCACCATTCAAATAAAGAATTTGTACAGGAGTCAACATCTCACGAATTACAAATTAATTCTAGTGCTTCTTTCAATAATTCTAAATGTGTTTCTTTCCTACCTACTGCTAAAGTTCTCTTATATAATAATGAAAATAAACCTCACTCTTTTAGAGCTCTACTCGATTCTGGTTCGGAATGTTCTTTTGTTAGTGAAAATGTCATAAGAACTTTAGGGTTAAAAAGAAAGAATGACAGAATTCGATTAAATGGAATTGCTGGAGTATTGGCTGGACAAACTCGTGGTTCAGTAACTCTTACAGTAGGTTCAAAGCTTTCTACCGAGTCCTTAAAGGTTCAGGCATACATCCTGCCTAAAGTGACATCTCAATTACCTGCAGAATTACTTGATACGAAAAATATAGAGTACCTTAAAAATATTACGTTAGCAGATGAAGATTTCATGAAACCACAAGAATGTGATATTATTTTGGGATCTGACTGTTTCTTTACTATTTTAAGATATGGTAGAATTGTTAGTACCGAGAATGAGCCAATTGCCCAAAACACTATGTTTGGTTGGGTGGTAGCCGGAAAATTGGAGCCTAAATGTAAATATTCTTCTAGTATTCAATCTCATTTTCTTAGTGTTGAAAACGAATCCAATGTTGATCTATTATTACAAAAATTTTGGCAAGCAGAAGAAATAGATGTTAATAAACCCCATTTGTCTGAGGAAGAAGAATTTTGTGAACAACATTTTTGTTCAACTTACAAGGTAACACCAGAAGGTAGATTTGAAGTTAAATTGCCAGTTTATAAAGATGTGATGTCATTAGGTGATTCTAAATCCATAGCAGTGTCATGTTTGTTTTCTATGGAGAAAAAATTTCAATTTGATAAAAATTTTGAAAATGAGTATAGAAATTTTATGAAGCAATATGAAGACCTTGGTCATATGACACTTATCGACAAAAACTCAAATCCTGCAAGCAACAAAGTATATTATCTTCCGCATCATTCTGTTATAAAAAGCGACTCTATTTCAACAAAGTTACGTGTGGTGTTTGATGGCTCATGCAAACCTCCTAATGCTAATTCGTTAAATTCTGTTTTAGCTGTTGGACAAATTCCACAACCAAATCTTTTTACCATTTTGATAAGATTTAGAGCAAATCCTATTGCTTTTACTGCTGATATTCAGCAGATGTATAGACAAGTTTTGATTGCTCCAGAAGATCAAGATTTACAGCGTATTGTTTGGCGTGACTCAGCATACTCAGCTATAAAGGAATACAGGCTACGAACTATTACATATGGTACATCATCAGCTCCATTTTTAGCTACTCGTTGTCTATTTCAAATTGGAAAGGATATTGAAAAGAATGATCCTGTAACAGCTTCAATAATTAAAGATAGTTTCTATGTTGATGATTGTATGTCCGGTGCAATCTCAAGCGAAGAAGCTATTAAAATGGTTGAGAAACTTTCACTGACTCGCAAGTAGTTCTATCATGGCTGTCATCTCATCCTAGGTGTTGGAAACCTTATGTGGCCAATAGAACCTCAGAAATTCTAGACTCTGTTCCATCTGACTGTTGGAGGTATGTTCCAGGCAAGGAAAATCCAGCTGACATTGCTTCTAGAGGTTTATCTCCTAAGGATCTTCCCGATTGTTCCCTTTGGTGGGAGGGCCCAAAGTGGCTTTCTTTAAGTCAAGAACATTGGCCTGAACAACCTCAAATAAAAACTAATTTAGACACTGTAAATAAAGAGAAAAAGAACTCTAAATTTTGTTTTCCAGTAACTGTGAATAATTCTTTGATTGATTTACTTTTTGAAAAATATTCTTCTTTTACTAAAATTGTTGTTGTTTTAGCTTTTTGTATTAGGTTTGTGAGAAATTGCAAACAGAAAGTTGGCAAAATGAACACCAGTCCTTTGAGTAAAGGTAAATTTCTTCCTTTATCGACAAACGAAAGAAGACATTCAGGTAATTTGATTATTTCTTATATTCAGCAGCTATATTTCGCAGATGAAATTAGTTGTATTAGATCAAACAGACCAGTTTCTAAAAAAAGTTCTCTTTTTTCACTTTGTCCTTTTATTGATAGTGATGGTTTACTTAGGGTGGGAGGTAGGCTGAGAAATTCACCCCTCCAGTACAATGCAAAACATCCTGTCATTTTGCCAACTCAACATAAATTAAGTGTGTTAATTGTTAAATATTTTCATGTTATGCATTGTCATGCTGGGTTAAATTTGTTAATGGGTATCATTAGACAGAGTTATTGGATTGTACGTGCCAAGAAGATAATTAAAAATTGTATTCATAAATGTGTTACCTGCTGTAGATATAGAGCAGCTTCTTCCAAACAGTAATGGGAGATCTTCCTCTTAACAGAGTCACTCCTAACAGGCCATTTTCTGCATGTGGAATCGATTATGCAGGGCCTATTAATATTTTGAAATATCGAGGTAGAGGAGCAAAAACTACTAAATGCTATATTGTTCTATTTGTTTGTTTTGCAACTAAAGCTCTACATTTAGAGTTGGTGAGTGATTTAACCTCCGAGGCATTTATTGCTTCATTAAACAGATTTTGCTCTCGAAGAGGAGCTCCTCAACATGTGTATAGTGATAATGCCACAACATTTGTAGGTGCTAAAAGGCAACTCTCAGATTTATATAAATTTATTTGTTCAATTGAAAGAAATGAAAAAATTTGTTATTTTTTGTCTCAAAGAAACATTGAGTGGCATATGATTCCTCCAGTGAGTCCGCATTTTGGTGGACTGTGGGAAGCCGCTGTTCGTTCTGTAAAATTCCATATCAAACGTGTAATTGGAAATACTAACTTAACTTTTGAGGAACTTTATACATTTTTAACTCAAATTGAAGCTATTTTGAATTCTAGACCATTAGTGGCAATTGATAGTGATAACAATTCAGATGGTATAAATATATTGACTCCATCTCATTTTTTAACTGGTGATGTCATAACTTCCCCAGCTGAACCTTTAAATGAGGAAAATTTGTCTTTACGATCTCGTTGGGATATTGTACAAAATTTGAAATTATGTTTTTGGAAAAGGTGGAGTATTGATTATTTGAGTACTCTGCAAAATAGAAAAAAAATGGAGAGTAAATACTGAAAATTTTAAAGTAAATGATGTAGTAATTTTGAAAGAGGATAATGTTCCTCCTTCTGTTTGGCCATTAGGCAAAATTATTGAAATTCATCCAGGTAAGGATGGTATAGTCCGTGTAGTAACTGTTAAAACCGCTAGGGGTATTTTTAAAAGACCTATTGTAAAACTTTGTTTACTTCCTTTGCATCAAGAATAGTTTCTTGATGGGTGGGAGTATGTTCAGTGCTAAACTGATTAGAAATCAAATTTAAGGTTTAGTTATTCTGTTTGTTGACAGATGGCAGCACTATGCATTCTGTGCTGTTGTGAAATCTTAATTATGACATCATCAGTGATTTGATGTTTGGTTTACTGAGAGTGTGGCATGGAGAATGTTGCTCCTGCTGCATTATTGTCTTTCTTTATTCTTTTTAATTATCTGCACCCAGTTTAGGCAGGGGATATATTTTTATAATGTAATTTAAGGCTTTCATGTGATGAAAGCATACTAATTAGAGTGTTAATTTTAACTAGAGAAATTAGATTCTGAAACCAGAACTGTATGTTTCATTGTGTGTTAAGTTTTCGTGAATGTCAAGATTTGTTTTTGTGTTGTGAAATAAAATTAAGAAAATTTCAAGGATTTCTTTCTTCAAATTCTCTACACAGACTTTACCAAATAAAATATATTAAAACCCGTAAAAACAAATCATTAGGAACCCGATAATTATTTCTTTTCAGCAGATAGATTTATTTGTACAGCATTTCTTTCTGTGGAATCATAAAAATTTCTCGTTGTAAACAGGTTGCTTTTTCACAAACCTTACCAAACAAAATGCATTAAAACCTGTAAAAACAGAATTGTTAGAGACTGGAATTTTTTTTTCTTTTTAGGATAGATTTGTAGAGCATTTCTTTCTGTGGAGTCATAAAAATTTTCCTCTATAAACAGGTTCCTTTTTCACAGGTTATACCAAACAAAGTACATTAAAACTTGTAAAAACAGAATATCTGAGGAACCAGGAAAATTATTTCTTTTTAGCAGATTCGTACAGCATTCCTTTCTGCGAAATCATAATTTTTTTATCGTTATAAACAGGTTGCTTTTGCGCAGACTTTACCAAATAACATACATTAAAACCTGTGAAAACAGAATTGTTAGGGACCGGAAAAATAGTTCTTTTTGGGATATAGATTTGTGCAGCATTCACTCCTGCGGAATCATGAAAATTTTCCGTTATAGACAGATTCTGTTGAAACAGGTTTTGCTGCATTCGATTCAGACTAACGATTAGCATTGTACTAAACAAAATTTAAAAGAATTTGTGCATGATGTAAAATCGGGATTTGTGGCCTTCCGCGTATAGTGGCTACATGGGACACATCTTGAAGACCTTAAAAATCGGGACACCTGACAGTAAGTGTGATTGATGTCTCATGGGGACATTTCTCTCGCTGTAGCGTCCAAAACACAAATTTTGACAATATTTTTTGAAATACCCTTTGCCAGTGGCGCCAACTTACATGGGCCCGTGGGGCACGAACCCACCCAATAATTTGATATCTCCGCTCACCCAATTTCAATTTACTTCGTTATTCATTAAGGGGGTCCGGGACACAAAAATCTTCAAATTTTCTAAAAATATTTTATTGCAGTAAAAACCTCTGCTTTTTTCTGCTTAAAATTACGTTTAAATCATGTTTCTATCTTAATTAGAACAAAATGTATTCTTTCGTTTTGATTTGTTTTCAAAATCTAGTTTTCAAGCTATGGTTGTTATGCAAACGACTTCTTGTGAAAATGAGTTTTTCATCATGTTGGGTTTTTTCACCATTTCTCGTATTTAAATTGTTATAACTCAAAAACTGTTAAAGATAAATGGTTCAAACTTGTCTCATGTCTTTTTCAATTAGTTTACTTTAATTTTGATTCAGAAAATTTGAAGAAAAAAAATAGTTACTTTTAAAAATAAGATTTTTTTTTTTTACTTTAAATATTTTTAATTTTTTTTTAATTGATATTTTTAAAAATGCTGAATCAAAATTAAAACTTATGTATTTCTGTTTATTTAAACGATAAAAAATTGAAATTCTACAAATAATATTTCGAGTTATAACGATTTTAAATTACCCCACTTTTTTAATAAATTTAAAAATTTAAATTAAAAAAAATTGACAAGTTTTATAATGTGATTTTGTTTACAAATGATACGGTTAACCATCACTAAAAAAGTCAAAAATTTTTCTCAATAAATAAAAATTATTTTAAAATGTGTCCCGGATCCCCTTAATTTATTTTTTTAATCGCTGAAATAAAATTTGGTTTTATTAAGGGGTCTCAGGACTCTTTGTTTTTTTTTAATCATTTTTTTTCAAATTTTAAGACTATTTTCAACATTTAATATCTTAAAATTTATATGATTGTAAAACATAATTTTTATTGGGATGAAAGATATAAGTATTTTCTTTCTTTTCATGCGTATAAAATATTGGAAGATACATATATTAGCATTTACAGGGGTTCCAAACGGTCAGACATTTGACAAGCAGAAAATCGACATAACAGATTACGCGCAGCATTACAAAAGAAAGTTGGCAACTAGAATGAAAATTTTGGTGACTACTTATACTTCAGATTGTAATAATTATCCTATACCTAAATAAATTTGTATTTAAAGCATTTTTATATTTTTAATACGACGTAGTATTTAGCTAAAACAAAATTTTGAAAATTCCAACAGTATAATCACCTAAAATATATATATATTTTTTTTAAACAATAAAAAGGAAATTTTAGGTTCAGTTTATACAGACTAACATGAAACATATGTTTTGAAAATTTCACGAAAAGATATTCAGAAGTTTTTGCGATATCGTGCGCCCTTTAGGCGTCATTTGGAGAAAATGGCTTCAAAGTTTGGGAAACGCCTTTTCAGCTATTGAACGGGTACAGTTACAAAAGACATCTCTTCTGTTCTAATGTCAATTTCAAGGAAACATTTATATCAAAATGTTCAGAAAAAATAGTACTTTAACACTTAAAAAAATTAAAATTTCGAAAACTTTGAAACTTTAAGAGTCCTGATACCCTTTAACGTTCTCAAAATAATTTTGTTTGAAAAATAGTAAGAACATCAATTAAACTTACAAGAGCACTGAAAAACCCTCCAGCGGATGTAATAGTTAAATTTCTCTCAAAAACAAATTTATTGCATATTTTGTCATCAGTTTTAATGTCTTGATTCGATAAAGCACTCAGGTGACTAAAATGTACTTTTTCTTGACATTTAATTTTTTTTTTTTTTTTTTTTTTTTTTTTTGCACTTTCAATAGTTAGAAATTTTTATGTTATTTATAATAAATATTAATAAGAGAGAAATTATGAAAATGTAATTTAATAAAATTATTTATTAAATTACAATAAATTTATATTTTACTTAGAAAAACCCTAATTTGACTTCGAATTATCAATGAGAAAATGAATATGGAATTCACAATATATATCTTTAATTTTTACTTAATAGGTGCTAAAATACAAAATGTTAAAACATTTTAAAAACAATCAAGATGTTAAAATATTGGAGTCATTTTGATGTTAAAATCCGAGCTCTTTCGACTAAACCATTAGTCGTCATAAGGGAAAATTACATATTAAGTAAAAATTAAAGATATATATTGTGAATTTAATATTCATTTTCTCATTTATTTTATTAAGGTGAATTTAAGGCGTTCAAATTGAAATATAGTTTTTCTATATTTATTTATTTCGAATTATCATATTTAACTCCTACCACCACACACACACACTAAGGGGGAAAATTGCATGTGTTACTATTTTACTCAAAAATTTTTGAGCCCACCTAATATTTTTAAAAAGTTGACGCTATTGCCCTTTGCATTTATCGAAATTGGGATAACGCTATTAAAATTTATATTTTCTGAGAAAGAGCCCTTGTCAAGTTCATGCATATAATGCCCCACCAGTGGCCGAGAGGTTCTAATCTCAAAGCTGGTAGACGGTAGGTGATGGGCTCGATCCCAATCGTGCCTGTCGGCCTAATCGTTCGGAGTTTTCTGTAGTTTTCTTCGAATGTTACGTAAATGCGGGTTAGGTTCTCTTAGGAAGGCCTCCACGAAGGATACCCCACCTGGTGCTTATTATATCCCACGTGTCGGCCACCAGAAACAGAACCTACACCATTATGTTTCATGAATATAAAACATTAAATTTGGCTTCGTGAGTCAGAAAGTGACCAGTTTGAATCACTCGCAGAGATCAATTTAACCCTTTATCTACTGACGGTACTTATAAGTACCATTAAAATAATTTGTTATAAAATTCATTTAATACATCGATTAGTTGTAATACTGTTTAGGATGAGTTATAGATACATTACTTTATCTTGTTCCAAAAGCATTAGGGGTTACACAAAACGAAAATATTTTTAAAAGGATGATTTCTTTTGCCGTTGCAGCTTTTCCGCTTTCTTGGCGTTGGGGGGGGGGGGGGGATTTTTCAATTCGGAAATATTTCCATTGTAAGAACATTATATTTGTACATAATGCTAACAAAAATATTTAAAATAAAAGATTTGAGTGGGGTTATAAATATTGCACAAAATCCGCATAAATTCAAATTTAATTAATCGTTCTAAAATGTATTAAATGATTATGTAAATCTTCTAATGTAGTTTAAACAATTCACGAAAAAGGCTTTAGAAGATAAAATTTTCATGAATTCAATATTCAGTACATAAAGGGTTAAATTAAACAAAATGTTTGTTGTTTAATCCTTTATATCCTAACGGTACTTTTAAGTACCATTAAAGAAAATTCAATGTAAAATTTATTTAATTCGTCTACTAGTACTAATAAAAGCAGATTGCACTTTTCATATAAAATAATTTTCTCAATCCTATTTAGAAAGCACAATGAATCAGTCAAAGCTCAATATTTTTTAATGGGGTTATTTTCTCAAACCTTTACCTAGATATAGCTTTTCTCCTATTAAAAAATGTTATGCGAAAGAATTTGCAACTCTCTGTTACAGATAGGATCACAATACATTTACTGACACTGTTCTTATAAGAATGATGATACAGTCGAACTTCCCTTTACAGGCCCGTAACTACCGCCTGGGCACTGCCCAGGGGCCCCCCCAAGCCCGAGGGGCCCCAAACTGATGGTTAAAAAGTTATTGTATTTTAATATCTAATCTAACTTCCGATAAAATACCCAGTATCTAGCTAAAAGTTAATAATAAAAAAAAATCCATCAAAGTGCTAGAGTAAATGTTTTCGCGTGTCCGTTCATATATCCCATATGCTTCGCATGCAAAAGCAGCTCTAGAGTAGACAGCAAAATGTCGAGTCGAATGTGTCTTTTCGCGCCGGGTGCCTGCCGAGTGATGAGTCAAGTGACGTGCAGCAAGCTAATGCTATTCATGATGATTCATTAGTTTGCTAACCGCTCATCAATATCGGACTGTTAGTGCAGTTGAGAGTCGCGTAGCAGTGATCGTACGCGTGTAGAATTTTACTTAGTCTTACTTTGCTTATGTTGAGATAATAGTTTATATTATGACACGAATTCGGCACCAGCCAAGCGGAAATCAAAAAGACAGACTCTAAAAAGAAGAAAATTGGAGGCTGCAAAAAGTTCGAAGAAGTTATCAACACGGCTGGATAGTGGTTTATACAAAATAAAGTGGCCACGTTTACACAAAAAAAATTGAGACTTTTTGGTCAATTCCTTCATTTGCCGCAAATGGCTTGAAGTCTTGCTCAAATGCTCATTTTTGAACTTTTTTAGCAAAAATTTTAAAAATGTAAATTAAATTTATTTTAGCTGCATTTACTTGAAATGTTATGTTTAGTGTACGAAATGTTTAAATAAAGTCTGATTATGTATTATTTAACAGTTATGTGCATTTTGAATTAGGTGACTTTTATAGCCTTTTCGCGTATAAGTGGGTAAGAATTGAAAGTATTGTTTGGTTCGTTCCTCGCTCTTCCTTCTATTTTTTGATGCGTTCAGGGTCACATATTTGGATGACGGATCACAGCATGTCTTGACAGAAATTCTTGAAGAAGAGGAGAATGTGGAGCAGAAACCAATGAAAACGCAATCAGTCATCATGAGGATGAGGGGGGAAATAGGAGATGGAAGAAACTGCGAGATGAGATGTTAATTATTTTTCTGCTATAAATTACAGATATTGCCAGAAGATTCAAATAGTGGAAACTTTGAAGCAGGCAGTTCGTCTGAATCAGAATTTGACCAGGGCCTTCAAAAGCAGACACTCCTAAACGCATGCCCCTTTCTCACACATCATTCACCGCATTTAGAACTGGTATATCGTATAGATAAATTGCGTTAAAAGCTTCATCTGTGCTTCAGGATGCAGGAATTCTGGCAACAGGGAATAAGGATCTCGTCATCGATAATAACTTGGTCAGGAGACAGAAAAAGAAACTTGGAAGAAAGATACAGGAGGAGGAAGATCTTGGAGGAAGAAAAATTACAAGAATATTTTTTGATAGTAGAAAAAATAAATAGATCTTCATAGAAAAAAAGGGGACAAGCAGCACGGTCGACAGAAAGACAAAACAAATATCATCACGTTGTCTCAACGTGTTTCGCAATATTTGGGTCACTTGACACCTTCTTCTGTCACTGTGGAGAAACAGCAAAATCATTATGTAATTTTCTAAGCCAGATTAAAGCCTGCTTTGGAAAAAAACAAGAAGAGAACTGTAACATTTGATATGTATTCTTCATACAAACGAGCTTCCACTCTGACACCGATATCAACTGTCTAAACTAGATGCTAAAACCATTTGACCTAAGACATTTACCAACTCAAACTGAGCTAGATTAATACTCAAATCTTCAGCCTTTTGCATTTCTGATATCCATGAAACAGGAATAGGCTCTTAGAAAGCGACACATACATTTTCGCAAGCCATTAGTGATATGTGCTTCGTACTTCTCTCGAAGGTGCCGCTTGTCCCCTTTTCTTCTATGAAGATCGTGTTATCTTTTCTACCATCAAAGAATAGGGTTGTAATTTTTCATCCTCCAAGATATTCCTCCTCCTGTATCTTCTTTCCAAGTTTCCTTTTCTGTCTCCTAACCAAGTTATTATCGATGACGAGATCTTTATTCCCTGTTGCCACAATTCCTGCATCCTGAAGCACAGATGAAGCTTTTAACGCAATTTATCTATATGATATACCAGTTTTAAATACGATGAATGATGTGTGAGAACGGGATATGCGTTCGGGAGTGTCTGCTTTTGAAGGCCCTTGTTCAAATTCTGATTCAAACGAACTGTCTGCTTCAAAGTTCCCATTATTTGAATCTTCTGGCAATATCTGTAATTTAGAGCAGAAAAATAATTAACACCCCATCTCCTATTTCCTCTCTCATCCTCCTGATGACTGATTGCGTTTTCATTGGTTTTTACATCCTCCTCTCCTTCCATAATTGCTGTCAAGACATGCTGCGATCCGGCATTCAAGTATGTGACTCTGAACGCATCGAAAAACAGAAGAAAGAACGAAGAACATAATAAAGACAAAAGAGAGAAACCGACGAACGAACCAAACAATTCTTACAATTTTTGCTCGCTTATACGCGAAAAGGCTATAAAAATCTTGTAATTCAAAATAAATATAACTATTAAATAATACATAATCGGAGCTAATTTAAACATTTCGTACACTAAACATGACATTTCAAGTAAATTTAGCCAAAATAAATTTAAGATTTTTAAAATTTTTGCTAAAAAAGCGCAAAACTCAGTTTTTGAGCAAAACTTCAAGCCATTTGCGGCAAATGAAGGAATTGTCCAAAAAATCTCAAATTTTTTGAGTAAACTTAGTATCACCAGTGGCAACTTTTCCGCACCACCCACCATCGAAAATCGATAAAAAGTTTTTTTCGGCCCACCCTAGTGTACAGTAGGAGCCATAAAGAACGGACAGGTTTTTCTTGCTGATCCACAGTAATTCGACCAACAGTGACGTCAGCTGCCCTTTCCTTATACATATTTTCTTCTTCTTTTTTTCTTTTTTCTCCAGTAAAGTTCTTGCTAAATCTTTTAAATAATTACTGAGTTATATCTAAGAAACATTTTAGGAATACAAAATCATATATTTTATTTTTAACTATCAATTATAATTAATCAGTTAAAATTAATTGTAAAAACTATTAATTAAGAAATAATGCGACAGATTGACTATTTTATATTAGTCGGATTTGAAACACTTTTGAGTCGGCCAATCTTGCCTTTTCCCAGCCCAAAATTTTTTGTTTCGCTACGGCCCTTTTCAAAAAATTTTTAAATAAATACTTTTTGTATGATATACATTTTTTCCTCTAAATTATATATTTTTAAACTGGAACATACAACTTATGTGCCAATAAATATTTAAGTAAGGTAGTAGTTGGAAAAAACAAAACTTTGTCTCATTCGAAATCTTGGGTAATTCGATTTTTTTTAGCGGTCCCTTGGACTTTGAATTATTCAAGTTTGACTGTATATGCATATGCCACAAACAAATTACTTTTCATAACCCTACACATGGCAATAGGCAAAAGTAGTTTTTAAGTTTATAATTAAAGCACTATTTCCACGCGCTACTTTCGAACGGGAGCATCATTCGAATGTGGTTTTTTTTTTTTTTTTTTGTTTTTTAATTTCATCCCATAGTGGTCCCATACCAACATCTTTACGCTATCTTTTAGCCTTCTGCATTAAAAAAAAATAAAAAACATGAAGCAGGGCTTAAACTGCGCTGGAGTCCACCGGAGCCCGTCTACGGCACTTCTCTGTTTTTAGTAAATTTTTAAATATTGGTCGGAATTCACCGGAGCCCAGAAGTACAGGGCTCCGGAGCCTAGTGCAATAGCTCTTCCGAAAAACCGAAGCGCTCAAACCCAATCTGTCAGTAAATTAAAAATTTTATTTACTCAGGTATAGAAAAAATAAAATAACTCTTCCCCCTTGTTAATGCTATTTTGATCGGAATATTTTAAACAGAAATCGTGTTTTGTTTATCCTACTGATATTTGCAGATTTATGTCTAGCATTGATTTCGGCGACATGTATATAGGCGCCATTCAAGAGCGCGAACAATGAATTTGCTTGCAGTTTGATATTCTTTTCTGACACTAGGATATTTTTTAATTGAATCTTTTTTAATTTAGATATCTAACCGGAAAAGAATATTTTCTTTTTTTAGAGTCAAAGAGCATCAACTTGACATATTGTTTGTTTGAGCTTTTTAGTCTTCCGTTGCACACGAGTACGAAAATAACGTTAGTGATTTTTCTATTTATTTTTCATCACGAATGCGGCTCTGCTCTGCAGATTTACAAAGTTGCAAGTAGTAGTCATTTGTAAGTAGATATAATTGTCATGTATTGTTATTTTTATAGCAAGCAATGGAGCAGCGTTTCCCCTTTTCCTATAAAAGCATCGAATCTTTCTGATCACGGTGTCAAATGTTTAATTTAATCTGATTTTCAGGGACTCATCACGAAAGATTGTTCTACGGAAGAAATTGAAAAACGTTGTTTGATTGCTTAGCATATCAGTATTAATTTCTGTAAATTTCATTCATTTTTTCATAAAAATGTATAGCTGCGAGCTATTCCTTTTTTGTTTTAACACTATTTTCGAATCATATTTTTTCTTTTATTTACTCGCAGAATCCTGCGATTAATTAACATTAAAAGTAGGCAAAGATTTCTATTCGGAAGGAGTGATAACTAAAAAGTGGAATAATTGACAGCTAAGTATATGCAGAAATATTAAAAATTTTTATTTTGCTAAAGAAAAAAATGCTTTAAATTTTGCACATAATGTATGAAATATAAATATGCGGATTAGAGTGACGGTGGAGAGGGAGGGGGGGCGCTACGGTTATTAGTATTAGAGCATAATATAGGGCGAAATATTGAGGGGCCTCACTATGAAGTCTTGCCCCGGGGCCTCCAAGTTTATAGTTACGGCCCTGTCCCTTGAACAAATATTAACAACCTATTTAACGAAATTTTCTGCTGAACTTTGACTTTGAACACCATTAACATGTAAATTAATCCCCATATTACGAAAAATATATTCTATGTAACGAAGTTTATTCCACTTTTGTGCGTGTAAATCAATCAAACGGGAAGGTTGCTGTTGCGACGTATCTATGAAATTATTTCAGCGAATTGTATGAAAATGAAATTACTTATTTAATCATTTCCATTCAAAAGAAGAAATTTAAAAAGCCTTCGATTACAAGAAGGGGATTCCAGTTTCACGAAAATGCTACTGATGAATTGTTCGGATACTTAAAAAAGCGGGAAAATTTTTATGAAAAGTGTATTTTTCATAACAAACATGTAAAAGTTAAGGATTTGAAATACTGAGAAAAAGAGAAAAGTTACACAACGCTTCAGTTTTTGTTTACCTCTCTTTATTATGTGATTTTTTAGACATTATTCTAATTAGATTTTTCTCATGTGTCTACATTGCATAAAAATAATAATTACTGCCTGAATTAAAGTACATTTTCCCAGTATTTCCATTTTATGTGTATTTTTCATTTAATGCATATGTATTTTATTATACAAATTTTACGAATTTGAGTTGATTTCTATTTAACGAATTTTCTTCATAACGAAGTGTAACGACGAGACTTCGTTAAATGGAAATTTCACTGTATTTCCATAACAATATTTTTTGTTCATTAAGGGGCTACCGCAGTCGTCTGGAAAAACTCGCTAGCTAATGCTAATCCTATGGAAGAAATTTTTAAAGATATCTCGTTTGCATTTTAATATTTTAATATTTTTAGTTTTTTTTTTTTTACATTGGATAGCTAAGATTGATCTCTACACCTGCTATTTTTTACTTTTTCGATTTTGTTTGCAGATTTTTTTCAAGAAGATCCAATCACTTTCGAAACCGGTTCCGAAAATAAAAGTGTCCTAATTATAAATATCTGTAAACAAAATCGAAAAAGTAAACAAATGCCTTTTATACAGATCGATCTCAGCTATTGCAAAAAGAATTGTTTAAAAATACCGAGCTATCTTCCATAGGATTAGCATTAGTGAGCGGATCTTTTTCAAGTGACTGAAATAGCCTCTTAATTCAGGGTCGAAACTAGCCTTTTTTGTACCAGGGGTAATCATGGAATTTGGCGCCCCCCCTCTTCCACAAAGTATATGTACAAAGAGAATTTTACTAATTTTCTAATAGCCGACTTATTTTAAAATTTAAAATATATAATCATAAAATAAGTAATATTGAACTACGTAATCTACAATGACGGATCCAAGGGGGAGGTCACGGGGGTCATGATCCCTCTCTGAACACCAACAAAAATATTCTAAAGATCATTTTTAAAATGAAATATACAGTAGAGTCCCGATTAACCGAGTTTCCGCTTTAACCCAGTTATTTTCTTCTGATGGACTGATGTCTTCTATTATTATGAAACAGCTAATATAAATGAAGTGTTAGGTGAAGATGAAAGAGCAGTCGTAAAAAGTTAGAACTCTGATTTTCTGGTCAGAAAGGGGGGAAAATGGCCATAATTTTTTTTATAGCTGCTGTTTCATAATAATGGAAGATATCAATCCATCAGAAGAAAATGATCCATTCCAATGGTATAATCCTTCATTTGGCGCCCCTTCGTTCTGGCGCCCGGGACACATCCTCTTCCCCCTCCCTTAGTTTCGGCCCTTAATCTAATTATTCTTGTCAATATTTTACAAAAATAGTTCTAACTACCGATTTATTAAATCAGTTTTAATTTAAAAAAATTATCTAAAAATCAAAATTTTTTTATATGTTGTTCTGGATATCTTAGACATTAATGTAAATAATTATTCGGGTGAAGCAATTTTTTTTATATTAAAAGTTATGGATATAAGGACATTTTGCACTTTTTCTTAACTATTTAAAACTTGCGCTAATTAAAAATAATTTCGCCTTTATATCAAACTTTCAGACAGATAAATTTATAAAGAAATCTAATAGAACAAACTCTGGTTGTAACGGACCTGCCTTAAAAGAAAAATTCATGTGCCCCGAATAGAACAATAAAATGCAATTACAGTAAAAAGTGTGAAAACGAAATCTGTCTATACCGAAATCGTGCCTTAGAGGATAATTTATTCCGGTTACGATAACATTCGTAGTATATTTATAAGACTGTTAAGGCGAAAACCTGTCTTAAACGGGATTTTCACGCTTGCATCCGATTCCGTCTTAGTAGGTTTGGTTTTATAAGGGACTTAGCAATTGATGTGACAAAAACCTGTTTAAAGCGAATCCCTGCCTTATGCGACCCCGTCTTTGTTAATAAGGGATGTGGATGGAACCTATTCTGACAAAAACCTGTTTAAAACAAAATTTCCCCGGTCTTATGAGGTTCCGTCTTAACAGATTTTTATTGTCTAAGGTACGTGGTACCTGCTATAACAAAACACTGTTTATAATAAGCTTTCCCAGATCTTATGCGATTCCGCCTTAACGGGTTTGATTGTATAATGGATGTAGTAAATGCTATGAAGAAAACTTGTTTAAAACGAAATTTCCCCGGTCTTACGAGATTCCGTCTTAAAAGATTTAATTGTATAAGGCATGTGGTACCTGCTATAACAATACCCTGTTTAAAATAAACTCTAATGATGACCGATCACTTTTTAGACGTTTTGTTAAATATCTAGAAAAATACTTGAGGAATTATCCTGAAACTCCAGGTGCACAAATAGAATAGTATAGGTCATATATTTCCTCAAAGATTTATTTCCCGAAACCCCATAGGGGACCGTCGACAAACTGAAAAATAATGAATATCTTTTGGATAACCCTGTAAAAACTAATGTAGCAAATGCGTTGAAACTGTAGATTATGATTAAGTGGTTTATTGTAATAAACTGTGTTCATTTCTATGAGAATAGCACGTTTACTCATAGAGAATTTAAAGTTTTTATAAAAAGAGTCCCAAATTTTGCCAAGTTTTTTGCTTATAATTTGCAGAGTTCTTAATATAAAAAAAAAAGTTCTTTTCAGAAAATATGGCAAACAACATTGCACACAATACCCTGCAATCAGAATTAAAAAATAATAAAAATTGTATGAAAAATGAGCAGGTTTACTAAATAATGATTCGCTGCACATGCCCGAATTTAATCAAAATATAAGTTGCATAATGTGTTAGCTAAATGTATAGAGCATTTTTTGTGAAAATCTCAAAAACATAGTTTGAAAAGTCTGATAATAATCGTCTATAGAATAAGCTCAAAATGCGTTATTCCCAAAAGGCAGGGGTGTAGTGGAGGGTATACGCCGTATACCCTCTGGATTTTTTTAAGGAACACCGTATACCCTCTGTTTCTCAAGAAACCTATAGTATATATACACTAGGGTATACCCTCTGCCTTGAGCGTATACCGTCTGCTTAGAACGTATACCCTCTGTTTTTTTTTACGACTACACCACTGCCAAAAAGAAGCAAAAAGATGAGAGGCTGTATCCAAATAGAGTAGTACGCGCAATATTGTGTATGCTATATTGGCACTAATCAATGGATATATGGGTTGGGTTGGGTTGATTTTTGACGGCCAATTATCTACACGAGGGATATAGGCCCGGGGGGGGGGTGCCCTCCGTGGGGGTCTTTCTAAGGGAACCTAATCCGTATTAACGCATGGAAGATCCACGGCTCGAAGAAAACCACGAAAACTCCGAACGATTAGGCCGACGGGCGCGACTGGGATCGAACCCAGCACTTCCCGTCTACCAGCTTCGAGAGCAATGGATATATGGATACAACCCCTCATCTCTTTGCTTCCTTTTGGGAACAACGGGTTTTGAGCTTATTCTATCAACGATAATTTTCAGAATTTTCAAGCCATGGTTTTGAGACTTTTACAAAAGTTGCTCTATACATTTAGCTAACATGTTATGTGCATTATATTTTGATTGCATTCGGGCATGCGCAGTGAAACATTAGTTAGTAAACCTGCTCATTTTTCATCCAATTTTTACTATATTTTAATTTTGATCGCAGGGTATTGTGTACAATTTTGTTTGTCATATTTTCTGAAAAGAATTTTTTTTTTTTTTTTTTTTTTTTTTTTTTAAGAACTCTGCAAATTATAAGCAAAAAACTTGGCAAAATTTGAGACTGTTTTTATGAAAACCTGAATTTCTCTTCGAGTATAGATGTTATCCTCATAAAAATGAACACAAATTATTACAATAAGCCACTTTAATCATAATCTACAGTTTGAACGCTTTTGCTACATTAGTTTTGACAGGGTTATCGAAAAGATATTCGTTCTTTTTAAAACGTTGGCTTTATCCGATTCTGCTTTTATAGGTTTTATTGTATAAGGGATGTGGTTTCTACTATGACAAAAACCTGTTTCAAACAGAATTTCAACCGATTTTATTCGATTCCGTTTTGTAGGTTTGATAGTATAATGAATGTGGTACTTACTATAAAAAAAACCTGTCTAAAACAGAATTTGTAAGGTCTTATGCGATTCCCGTAAACAGGTTTAATAGAATAAGAAATGTAGTACCTGCTATGACAAAATCCTATTTAAAGCGGAATTAATCCGGTTTTGTGTTTTTCCATCTTAGTAGGTTTGATAGTATGAAAAAATGGGGAATCTGCTATGAAAAACATCTGTCTAAAACAGAATTTTTCCGGTCTTATGCCACTTCCGTCGTAACAGGTTTGATTATATAAGGAATGCGGTACGCTGTACGTACTCGTTTTTTAAAAAAAAATTACCCGGCCATATGCGATTCCGTCTTAACGGGTTTGATTATATAAGCAACGTGTACCCGCTATGAAAAAATCTGTTTCAAACGCAATTTCACCCGGTTTTATTCGATTCCGTTTTAGTATATTTGATAGTTCAAGGAATGCGGATAGTCCAACATGCTAAGACAAAAACCTTTTATCCGGTTTATGCATTTCTGTCTTAACAGATTGAATTATACAAGGGATGTGTACTTGTTATGACAAAATCCTGTTTAAATCAGAATTTTACCCGGTTTAATTTCATGATGATTAGTATAGGGAATGTGGTGCCTGCTATGAAAAAAACCTGTCTAAAACGTTATGTTTCCGGTCTTTTGCGATTCCGTCTTAACCCTTTATCTACTGACGGTACTTATAAATACCATTAAAATAACTTGTTATACAATCCCTTTAATACATCGGTTAGTTGTAAAACAAGTTAGAATGAGTTATAGATACATTATTTTATCTTGTTCCAAAAGCATTATTGAGTCCACAAAACAAAAATATTTTTAAAAGGAGGATTTCTCTTACCTTTGCATCTTTTCAGCTTTCTTGGCTTTAAGGAGGGGGGGGGGGGGATTTTTCAATTAGGAAATATTTCTATATTTCTATTGTAAGAACATTATATCGGTACATTTCCTAATTCTACAAAATCCTAAGAAAATATTTAAATTAAAAGATTTGAGTGGGGTTATAACTATTGCACAAAATCCCTATAAATTAAAATTTAATTAATCCTTCTAAAATTTATTAAATGATTATGTAAATCATATTATGTAATTTAAACAATTCACGAAAAATTGCTTTAGAAGATAAAATTTTCATGAATTCATAATTCATTTCATAAAGGGTTAACTGGTTTGATTTTATAAGGCATGAGGTACCTGCTAAACAAAAACTTGTTTAAAACGGAATTTTCTTGGTCCGTTGCGAATACATCTTGGTAAGTTTTAGTGTATCTCAGACCCCTTCCCCTACCTCGAATTGATAAGTTTAGGTTCGCATACGCCACTGCACTCAAGGATATTTTTTTTTACCCATGGAAAATCATTGTATTGTGGCAAGTTCATAAATTCGCTGTCTTTGAAAATTTACACCACTCTGCCTCTAAGCTTTTCAAGGCAAAAGAGGAAAAAAAAAAAGAGGAAGAGAGAGAAGGCGGGAGGAGGAAAAAAAATCACGCGCCTCTGCGTTGCTTGTGTAATTTTACCTCTACAGAGGACATTTGAAGGGTAAAAACAAGTCAAACAAAGGAAACGATTGCGCAATTGGCCTTGGCCGTTTTTCTTTTTTGCGCAGTAATTCCCGGAAAAATACCGGTTTCTTGCTGAACACGCAGGAAACACGTGATATTTTTTTATTTTGTCCGCATTGCAGTTGCGCAGTTATCCTCGGAATTTTCTGGTTTTCACGCATAAATTGCTTTTGTATAAATACCAGCGCACAGATGGATTTATTCACTTTTTCATCGTTTGTAGAACAGCTTTTAAACGTTTTCCTTGCTCCGAAGCTTCCTCTCCAATATTCATCAGAAAGGTAAGAACCATTTTTTATTGTTTTTGGCTATGCATAAAAAAAAAACGTAACTTGCGTTTTTGTTGTGGGCGATCTGGAATCAGTCTTACTTTTGACTTCTCCGTGCTGGGATGTAGTGTATGGTATACGCCGTATACATTTTGAAATTATTTTAAGAAACTCCGTTTACCCTCCGTAGCTATAACGTGTACTTTCTATTCTAGTGTATAGTATCTATTGTATCTGGCAACGATGCATTATTATATTACATTTTGCAACTGTACTTAAGTTAAACAAAAACCATAATTCATTATTCGAATATCACTAGTTCGATATTATTTTTTTACTCTTTATTGCGGTATTCATCTAATTCTTTTACGAGTACACCACTACTACAATATTTGAGAATGTTCACTAAAGTGATTTAACCCATTTGTGCCTGAATTTTGATTATCTCAAATGTTTTGGTAAAATCACTTTAAAATATTGCAAAATGAAATGAAAAAATACTAAAAAAAATTACACTTAAAATTTTTTGTATTTATTTAATAAAATGTAAAAAAACTACGTATGAGTATTTCTAGTAGAATAATATGCATAATTATATGTTTTGCCCATATTTATATTTAAAAAGTTTTTAAATTGTATATTATGTACTATAATTAGTATTTTTATGAACTACAAAAAATATATTTCTTTACAGAGACTAATAACGTTATAACTATTATTAATAATAAAATAAGAATAATTGTATTGCTGACTTAAAAACAATTTATTTCATAAATATCTTCAAAAGGAGAATACATAAATAACTGTCTCCTAAATGTCAAACAAAAATGTGTGCCCATTTCTGCCTAGAATCCTGTATTTTGGACGTTACAAAAATGCATAAAAAATAGGCTTGAACATATAATTTCGCAATTTAAAAAAATACATATTTAAAAACAGTCTACAAGCTAAGATTATGACTTGCGATTTTGCATTCTTCATAGAAAAAATACAAATAAACTTACTTTTTACATTTCGCCATCTTGAAAAATTAAAAATTTATAAACACCGAAAAAAGCCTTCATTTAAACAAATAAATATCCACCTTATGCTGTCATCTCTCGGTAATAGATAAAGACATTTATAAATAATTATTTCATACAATTTTCATGTTATAAAGGAGAAGAAAAATATACTTATTCATGTAAATTTGAAACGTTCCAAAAATGGGACGCCAGGCACAAATGGGTTAAATACTTTAGTGCGAACGAGTTTTAAAGGCCCTATCTTAAATTTTTAATCCTTATAACTCGACTTCTAGTTATCCCGGCGTTCCCGGATTTTGTTCAATAAAATATGAAACAATGTTACATGTACTAATCGGATACCCCCATGATGAGGGTCTTAAAATTTAAAATGCTTGTAAATTGAGTTCTAGTTGTCTCAGCGTTCCCGGATTTTATACGGTAAAATATCATAAAACAGTGTTACATGTAGTGATCGAATACCCCCCATGGTGAGGGTCTTAAATATTAAATAGCCTTTAAATTGAGTTCTAGTTCTCTCAGCGCGCCCGGATTTAGTACCTTAAAATATCATGAGTCAATGTCGCATGTAGCGATTGGAGACCGCCCATGGTGAGGGTCTTAAAATTTCAAATGCTTGTAAATTGACTTCTAGTTGTCCAGCGCTTCCGGATTTGGTACATTAAAATATCATGAATCAATGTTAGATGCAGTGGTCGGATACCCCCATGGTGAGGGTCTTAAATTTTAAAATGGTTTTAAATCGAGTTCTATTTGCCTCAGCGCTTCCGGATTTAGTAGGTTAAAATATCATGTTTCAATGTTACAAGTAGTGGTCGGATACCCCCCATGGTGAGGGTCTTAAATTTTAAAATGCTTGTAAATTGATTTCTAGTTGTCTCTGCGCCTCCGGATTCAGTACGTTACAATATCAAGAATCAGTGTTACATGTAGTGATCGGATACCCCCCATGGTGAGGGTCTTAAGTTTTAAAATGCCTTTAAATTGAGTTCTAGTTGTTTCATCGCTCCTGGATTTGGTACATTAAAATATCATGAATCAATGTTAGATGCAGTGGTCGGATACCCCCATGGTGAGGGTCTTAAATTTTAAAATGGTTTTAAATCGAGTTCTATTTGCCTCAGCGCTTCCGGATTTAGTAGGTTAAAATATCATGTTTCAATGTTACATGTAGTGGTCGGATACCCCCCATGGTGAGGGTCTTAAATTTTAAAATGCCTTTAAAAATTGAGTCCTAGTTGTTTCAGCGCTCCCGTATTTAGTACCTTAAAATATCATGAACCAATACTGCATGTAGTGATTGGATACCCCCCATGGTGAGGGTCTTAAATTTTAAAATGCCTTTAAAAATTGAGTCCTAGTTGTTTCAGCGCTCCCGTATTTAGTACCTTAAAATATCATGAACCAATACTGCATGTAGTGATTGGATACCCCCCATGGTGAGGGTCTTAAATTTTAAAATACTTGTAAATAGATTTCTAGTTGTCCCAGTGCTTGCGGATTTTATACGGTAAAACATCATGAAACAATCTTATATGTAGCGATCGGAGACCCTCCCCCCCCCCCATGGTGAGGGTCTTAAAATTTAAAATGCTTGTAAATTGATTTCTAGTTGTCCCAGCGCTTCCGGATTTAGTACGTTAAAATATCATTAAATAATGTTACATGTAGTGGTCGGATAGGAGAGAGGGAGGTACCTTTGAACACTGTAAATATTTTCCTTTAAATAAATTATATTTTTTAAATATATACGGCAACACAGTACTACTGTTTCAATGAAACAAGAATACAAAGCTTTACTATTTTGCATGCACACTACTGTCTAAGCAAGATATGTACATTTTGCTTTCTTGAATCTAAACTTAACAAAATAAAGTTGTAAGTTTTTTGTTGATAATCTTGTATCCCTAAAATTATAGTTTACTGTTTAATACCTAAATAAATGTTAGCTTTAACTTATAAGGTTTGTTTTATTCGAATTCTCAAACCTAATTGAGTAAATAGTTGTAATGCTAAACACCATGTGATGGGGCACCATTGAACAATTAAAACTATGAAGTAAAGAGTTATAGATGTATCTAAATATCATTATTGTTGAATTTTTTTTTTAAATATGAAAATTAAGAGATTGTTTTTATACTTAATATGAAAGTTGTACTGATGCAGGGCTTCAACTACAGGCAAATTCAGGACACACAACAATAATTCATGATTTAGCAAATTTCTCTAACAAACCCTATACTGTTTCATTTACAATGGTAAACATTATTTCTGGATTTCATAAAAGTGTTTTATCATTTTTATATAACAATTTGAATGAAAATGATTTCCTTTTAGTTTCATGCAAAAATAACTCTTCATTACATTGGTCAGATTAATTTGCTTAATGTCAGGTTTCTTTGTAAAAATGAACATACGGTATATTTTCCAGAGGCATCATATCAATTTGGTGGATTTTAAGGATATTATATAAAAAAGATTGCCACAATTAAACATAATTGGAGGGATCCTCCGTTGTGTCTCAACAATGTGCTTTGATGGATACAAATTTGGTTAAATAATAAAAAAAATAGTAATTTCAGTTAAATGAAATTGCGTAATTTTATTCTTATTATTTTATATTTTGGTAAGATATACAGTTTTTAATAAAAACTGTCAGTATTTTCATATTTTGTTTATTTGTTCAAAGGTGTCGCTAGCTTGTTCAAAGGTACCCCTACATGGGGCAGGTTTGAACAGAAAACTTTCAGCTTTTTAAAGCCTCGCACCATATTTAATTTATAATAAAAACCGTAATTTTTTATTTCATATGATGCAGAATTGCATTCTTTCTCTCACGAAATATTTAAAATTCAATAAATATAATTCAAGTAAGATATATGTGGATTTAAAAAAAAAAAATGTTCAAAGGTGCCCCCCCCCCCCCCCATGGTGAGTGTCTTAAATTTTAAAATGCCTTTAAATTGAGTTCTAGTTGTCTCAGCGCTCCCGGATTTAGTACGTTAAAATATCATGAATCAAGTGATTGGATAACCCCCCCCCCCCCCATGGTGAGAGTCTTAAAATTTAAAATGCTCGTAGATTGACGAGTAGTTGTCCCAGCGCTTCCGGATTTAGTACGTTAAAATATCATGAACCAATATTACATGTAGTGATCGGGTATCCCCCCATGTTGAGGGTTTTAAATTTTAAAATGCGTTTAAATTGATTTCTAGTTGTCCCAGTGCTTGCGGATTTTATACGGTAAAACATCATGAAACAATGTTACATGTAGCTATTGAAGACTCCCCATGATGAGGGTCTTAAAATTTAGAATGCTTGTAAATTGATTTATAGCTGTCCCAGTGTTCACGAATTTTGTACGTTAAAATATCATGAAACTTGTTGCATGTAGTGATCGGAGACTCCCATGCTGGGGGCCATGAGTATTAACATGATTGTAACTCGACTTCAATTAGCCCTAGCCCTGTTGAATTTTGTATATTGAAACATCTTTTAAAAAATATTAGAACTATTACACGTAGTAATCATGAAGTAATTCTAAATGTAGTGATCAAGTTCCCCCCCCCCCCCCTATGATGAGGGTCTTAAATTTTAAAATGCTGATAAATTAGCTTCAAGTTGTCCCAGCCTTCCTGAATTTTGTACATTAAAATATCATGAAACAATGTCACATGTAATGATCGGAGGACCCCCCCCCCCCCCATGATGAGGCTCTTTAATTATAAAATGCTTGTAAGTAGCTTCTAGTTGTCGAAATTTATATTTCTTATAAGAGTTGTCCTAGCTCTTCCGGATTTTGTACATTAAAACATCATGAAACAATTTTACACTGATGTCGGAGATGAATGTATTATCTATCTCTCATTTTTTACTTATCGACGATTAAAATATCAAATTAATTTATTTTTTCTGAAGCTTAAGCATGTATTCCGTTATTTATCATGAAAATGGGGTTATTTTTTATAATTATGTTATTGATAATCGCCTTTTAAGTAAAATAGTGAGTTTTTAAAGTTCATATTGATTGTGTATTTTATGACTCCCAGTAATTTTTAAAGTTCATATTGATTGTGTATTTTATGACTCCCAGTAACTTTTAAAATTTCCCTCCTTCCTCCCCAAAAAACTGTTTTCTTCTCGGGAATAAACTTGCTGGAACTCTACCCCCATGGTGATACACCCGAATTCTAAAATGTTTGCAATTCGACTGCTAATTATCCTAGCGCTACCGGATTTTGTACGTTAAAATATCATTATAGAATGTTACATGTGGTGATTTGAGAACTCCAGGTCTTAAATTTTAAAATGCTGATAAATTAGCTTCAAGTTGTCCCAGCCTTAAATTAAATTAAATTTCAAATTAAAATCTCCTTAAATCTTAAAATCCTTAAATTTTAAAATCCATGTAAATTGACTTCTAGTTGCCCACCATTCCCGGATTTTATACGGTAACACGTCATGAAGCTACTGCATGTAGTGATGAAAGCCTACCCCCCCCCCCATGGTGAGGACCACGAATTTTAAAATTGTAAATTAAGTTATATTAGTCAGTCCTCGCGCTGCCGGATTTTGTACATTGAAACATACTGGGAAAAAAAATTAAGAGCCCCCATGGTGAGGGCCTCGAATTTAATATTTCATGATGACGTCCTCGAAATTTAAAATGCTTACGAGGTGACACCCGTCGAATTTCGACGAAAGAAAATGTTTACAAAGCAACTGTTAAATTTATAATAAACCTACAAAAATAATAGCAATAAAAAATTTATCTTACGCTGGTTAGTATAACTTTCCAAACGCATATTTTAATCTAAAATTAACAAAATATTATTTTAAACTTTAACATTTAAAATGATTAACGAAATATTATTTTAAATTTCAACTGTTAAAATTATGGAAATATTATAAGTAATTATGATAATGTTATTAATTCAGGCTCTTATGCTTGATATTACGGAATGAAAAATCAACAAAAATGATTTCACGGGTGATAAAAGATTAAAAATTCTGTAAAAGACGCTCGTCCTGAAGGGGTTAAATGTAGCAACTATATCAAAGTCAAATAAGCTTCTGTTCTTAACAATTCCACAGAAATCCTCATTTAGAACGCTTTTAGCTCCTTTCATAATTTTTCCAGAAACCATTCTTAGCGAGCATTTTGTATCTTAAAAGCAGGGCCGACGCAACCAATGGGCAAACGGGGCGAATGCACAGCCCCCCTGCGCCAATTGGAGTTTGTTAGGGGCTCGAAGTCTCTATACAATTCAAAATAACGTTTTCTTTGTATAAAACAATAATATTTTCGTGTTAATTTTAAAGTCCTTTAAATATTACAAAATTCGTATTTCCCTGCTGGGTTCTTAATTTTTTTTTTTTTTTTCAAATGTTCCGTGCCTGCATTTGAATCTTAAAAGTAGCAAACTTGTCGAATTTTAAGTTTCTACACTTAATAATTTCACAGAAATTTTAATTTAGAACTCTTTCAGCTCATATCATCCTTTTAAATTTCGAAGTTTTTTGGGCTAGGCCTAGAGTGTTTTTTAATTAATAAAATTAATTAATATTGCAAAAATATTGCTTTTTGTAACTTGAATTTGTTAATATTGTTACCGAATGATATGAAATAAGCATAAGTTTTGAAAACATGTTCCAAAACTCATTATGTCCATTATTCAGTTCCAAGCACGTTATATACAACATATGTTTTTATTTTGTAAATAAACTAAAACTGTAATATTTCTGGACGTAGTCTTATGAAATCGTTAAATGTATATATATATATATGTATATATATATATACATCAAAAACCGGAACAATGCTTACATTTTTAGGATTGTTGGAAGTTTTTTTTCGTTTCATGCAAAATTTCAATTTTTGGACATAACGAGTTTTGAAAACGGATGACTCATACTTATTAACAACTTATTCCACCTAATGTGCATTAATTTTTTAAATGATGAATATGATAAAAGTGGTGCATGTGTAAATTTTGATACATATGATGAAAATGCCGTTAACTTTACATTTCAAGGGGTTCGGGGGAGGGAAATTTTATGAATGTGCCAAATTGAAATCATTTTTTGCTGACTTGAACCTTCATCATAATTCCTTTTCTTGATTGTGTATACTAATGCAGTTTTAATTTTTCAATAATTCCAACTGTAAAAAAAAGTTTGTGGATAGTATAATGACAGTATCCAGATTATAATTGAATTTTGGTAACTTTAGGTTTAAAAGATTTGTTTTAAGTGTTAAACTAAGCAATGTAGGATGGATTTTTTTTTATTGTCATTATTTTTGCAGGTTTATTATAAATCCAATGTATTAGTTCCCTTTTAAACATTTTCTTTTGTCGAAATTCGACGGGTTCTATCTCGTTACAACTATATTAAAAAATTAACTGTTGCTTGAACCATTCAACCAAATATTTTTCAATGCTTATGGTTTTCCTTTGGTATGAATATAAGTGTGAAATGCATGGTAGTAGAGCAGGTATGTATATGTATGATTGCTGTAAGTATATGTATGATTACAGGTAAGTAAATACATCTATGGTCACACGTAAGTATAAGTATGTTTAAAGTTAAGTGCATCTGTGCTCACAGGTAAGTATATGTATGGTCACTGGAAGTATGTTTATGGTTACAGGTAAGTATGTGTTTACATTTAACTACATCTGTGGTCACAGGTAAGTAATGAGAATGTATTTTTTCTTTCCCAAATTATATTAATGCCGTGTTCATATTTTTTACTTTTTATTCTCGCTTCAAGTGTTATTAGTTTAACTTTTAAAAGACTGCTGATTCAAATATCGGATAGAACGCATCGTCCTTGAGGAGTTGAGAAATGTTTAAATATTCACTACTAAACGTTCCTTTCTCTTCAGTTATTGTTCACCTGTGTTGTTGGGCGAGTTCCAAGATGAAGTTATCCAGTAAGGAATGACTTAACTACATGGGAGTGACAAAGATACCCATTGCGTAGTGATGAAAACAGTCGTTTTTAGTTGAGAGACGAAAAAAAGAATAGGTAGAAATCTTGAATTTACTTTCTTATTATACATCCGAAATAGTCGCCGCTTAAAGGTTTTAATTAATGTAGGTAATATTAGAATGAAAATTTATATAAGTGTCTGTCTTTCAATTTCTTGTTAAATTTAACATTTGAAAAATTTTTAAAGCAATATTTTTCGTTAATCGTTGAGAATTTTTCCGATTAATTTTGGTTGCGAAAATGCTTGTGACGTAGGCATTCGTTTTTCATAAAAGCCCTTTGCGGGTGTTTTCCTTCGCACGCGAACATCTAGTTTGTGTATCTATGTGTACGTGAATTTGCTTTGCTTGTCGCTTGAATTTCTAAGTTTCCGATATCATGAATGAGCCGGCAGAATAGAGAAAGAGCCTGTGTTGTAGTCATAAACGCCATAGTTTTATTTGACAAACAGAGGGTATACGGAGCTTCTTGAAGAAATCCAGAAGGTATACGGCGTACACTACACACCTGGAATTTCTTTGATTTCATGAATTTCCGTCAACCAAACTTTCTATAATATTTTTGCCTTAGCGATTATTGCACAAATCATCATGGCGACGTAGACCAATTGTACTACAGACCTGTTAATTTTAGATAAACCAATTTGTCTGAATTCTTGTGTACAGTAGGAGTAAATAAACACAGACAGATATACAACAGTAATCTTTCCAACGGTGATATCAGCTGTCCTATCCTTATTAATTTTTTTTTAAGTTTACGTATTACGATAATGCGATTTAGCACGCGATTATCTGCAAACTATAAAATGAGATTAGCCGAGGTAGTTTTACAGCGAATCTCAGTCTATGGAGCAGTGGTTCCTAACTTTTTATTGGCCACGCCCCACCGATGAATTTGTAAAATCACGATTGCCCCCCCCCCCCTACCCTCTTATCTCACACACACTTTCTGTTATACATATCTCTTATTATTCAAAAAGTGAACTCGATTCACCTTAAAGAAGCCTGATAGAACCTTAACAATAACTATTAATTTCAGATTTTTGAAAAAATTATCAAAGAAATGAATTATCTGTCATAAATTTGTTTTCAGAATAATTCAGAAAATGAGGCGATGGATGCATCTTCACTTTTATAACAAAAAGAGTTTTGTTATGCATTTCAAACTTACCTGAATATTTAAGAAAATTATATGGTTTGCATTTTTATCTTCGCAAAAAGGCTTGAAGAGACTGTCGCATTTAGCATTAAAATTGATAACATTGACCACATTTTATAATTCTTAGTAACTTATTAAAAGTAGGTAAATTTTTTTCTTTCTATGGGTAACAAAATACACAAGAAGTATTTGAAGATGCTGACCTTTATCAATTTTAATTTGTCATTATTCCCCGACAAAACACATTTTTTTTTTGTCATTTGCGATTATCATTGACTACCATATATTATCTGATTTTTAAATTTAAATTGTAAATGCTTTATATCAATTTACTGTGTAGGAAGGCCAGCGCTACAGCCATAAATATTTACTATTTACACATTTTCTTCTCTAATGCTATTTAAGATTTATAAATTTTATAAAGTTGGTAGTACCATGTTTAGGTATTCCAAACATATTTTAGGTTAAATATGTTCAAGACAGTAAAATTTAGATGCACCCGTAAGAAGTTTAAGAAAAAGTTTTTTCATGTTACATACAGTAAAGCAAATAGAAATACAAAGCCATTTAACAAATAATCGAAAGAGTTGAGAAAAATTGTAAAATGGATCATTAACCAGAAAAATTAAAAGAAAAAGAAAAGGCATTAAAGTACTTTTAAAGGTTCATATCGCTCACCCACAAGAAAAGAGACACATCTCGCAAAAATTCATTTTGCGTTTTATTTCACTAATAGGCCTGTCTTGCTACACAGAAACTTTCATAAGTGAACGTCAAATTGCCCCCTTTGGGGCGTACTCCCACGTTGGGAACCACTGCTATAGAGTCTAATAAATAGTTCAGACTAGATAATTTAAGTTAACTCAGTGAATTAAAAAATTCACTCAGTAAGTTAAAGCAATGTATGGTTAGATACAGCCCGTTGCCATTCACTCTGAATAGTAGTTGAAGTTCGTTCTGACTTATACACATGTCCACTCTTCAAATTGTTCAGATCTCGAACACCGCGAGGTCATAGCTCTGTGTCTCAAAGGATAAGGTTAAATCTTTGATATTTGGAACAAAGTTTGTTTTAGGAACACGAATCTTATGTAATAGGCTTAAGGCGTGATGCTTATGCGTTGTTTTCTAAACTTCAGTTTTGTATTCTAGTCATCTGGAAATGTTAAAAAGTGTTTTAAGAGAGCTTGACTAGTTTTTTTTTTTTTTTTTTTTTTTTTTTTTTTTTTATGTACAGCAACTTTGGAAACTTAATCTTTAAAATAAAGATTTGACGGCCAAATCTTTTCCTCTCGTCACTTTCTTCGCGCATTTCCTTGTTGATCTCAATATATATGAGAAGACAGGTGCTGCTCTTTTTCTGGATATTTGTTTCTTTTAACCAGAAATGTTCGCAGACGAATTATGAAGTAAGGAAAATGAGATAGTCTTTAGGGATTTCATTTTTTCTTTTTTGCTAAATATCCTTTTAAATTAAAAACATGAATACATCAAATTATTCATAGTTTTATTACTAAAATAGGTGTAAAAACAATTAAAAGGCTTTAAGACATTAAAACCAATTTACAGTTGTTAAATATAAAAGAATTCACCGGATTCCGAGCGCTTTCGACCAAACTCTGGTCATCATCAAGAGGGGAAGTGAGAAGAAATCAGCAAGCCTCCAGAATGTACACTGGTTTAAATATAGCAGAAAGAAACCAAAATTGGAAGAAAAGGGGGGAGGGGAGAAGTAAATGATTCAAAACCAAATACGCCATTAACATCAAGCAGACTAAACCAAATGTGCGGGATATGGCATAATAATGTATCATTACATGAGTTCCTTCCTTCAGCCAATATCTCTATAGACTCCCGCAAAATGCATGTGTTATAATTATTTATTTGTACGATGATCTTCCTATTGCTGAAAAAGATGTCAGCATCTGCTTTTAAATTTAAACGAGATAAAGCCATATATGGTTTTCCTCTTGCTATGTCCGTCATATGTTCTTTCAATCTTTCCTGCAATTTCCTGGTTGTCCTTCCTACATATGTAAATGTTTTCTTTTTATATATAAATAGGATTATTATATTCCTGCTTTTTCATGCTCATTTACTGGATCTATTCTTCTTTGAACCAGATTTTGTAGTTTAGTTGAGGGTTTCGCTATCAATGTTATATCGCATTTCTTTAATGCGTATCTGATTCTTTCATAAAGCGGAGGAATGTATTCTATACTACAAAAAAGTATATTGTCTGGAAGCTTGATAACCGTGGTAGTATAAAATTTCGTTTACTAACCACAAAATTTCTTAATTTTCAAGTTAATTTAGAAATTGCCATTATCTCGAAGAATTTATAATGTAATATTTCATCTTCTGCACTGAAGGGAAACAATTAAAAGTCTCTCTATTCTAAAAAAAAGTAACTACCGCTGTCACCGCCGCCGCCGCCGCCGGTTTTGATTTTTTTGTGACCGGAGGCCTTTCTTCGTTAATATTAACAAAAATAATGCGTACAAAAATATGAAAATCGGTGGTTTTATACAGAAATGTTTGATAAACACGCTGACGCAGACAGTTTTCAAATCGAAGAATTATTTTAAGAGTTATTTAATGCTAAAGTTGGACAAAACCGTTCCACTAAAAAAGTTTTATAGCAGCAAAAACTATACATGGCAGTGTAATCGTTTTTAGATCATTTTATGCGTTAGAATTTGCCGGAGTGCAGATTGCATTAATTTTTTTATTTTGAATCATTTTTTCAGGTTTTATTTCTATTTTAAATTCAAATTTTCATCATTTCTAGAGATATTTTTTACAGATTTCAGAAAATTGTACTAATTTAAACTGTTGCCAACTGTATAAAAAGCGCAAGCAATAATGTTTGCTTGAAATAAGAAATTTATTTACACGTGATTATTATAAACAGGAAAAAAACTTTCAAATTAGAATTAAATAATTACATATAAAAAGCAGGAACTTATTAAAAATTACGTCATAAAAAGTATACACGTGAATTTTAAAAGAGAAAGGATATTGTAAAATAATAAATTCATTAACATGCGTTAGAAGTCTTAGGAGAAATTACGTCATATTTACGTCACATTATAGTTATAACATAAAATGAACACAAAATAATATTGCAAAAAAGTTTAAATTTAGAAATTGCGCTAGACATTTATTTGATATTTTGAGAATTAATTTAAATGTCTCATTTAAAAGAACTTTCTTTTCGCTTTGTTAAAAAATACCAGGAGACAAAGACTCTCTTTACTGAATTCCTTTTATATTAGCTTATTTTGAAATGTTGTTACACGTGTATATGTCATCAAGTTATTTTTATTTCGACGTTTTATTTGTGTTTTTATTAATGTTGTACGAATTTATTTGTTCTTTCGTTATTTAAAATAAAAATTATATCAATTTGTATAATTTGGCGAGTGGTTTGGCGATTTATATAATTTGGCGATTTATATAATTTGGCGAAATTGGTCGACAGGATAATCAAATAGTACCGCAGCGGATTTGGCGTTAAAATTCCCCAATCAAAGAGAAATGAATAGAAATTCGTTTATAGCGAGATCGCCACTGTTTTTTAAATTATAATTCAATATTTCGAAATCTTTTTAAAGCCGATCAAATTAGCGTGCATTTAGAGTCTGCGGTGTCTGGACGGGGGTTGGCGAGCGTAGCTCGTAGGGGGCCGAGCCCCCTAGTTACAAAAAAAAAAGTAAGAAAAATCATGCGTCAAGCAAAAATTATGAAACACTTTCCAACACTTCCTGTATGCTTTAACAAAACTTCGTTATTTAGAGAAATAATGTATATAAAAGAACTAAGTAAACATTTTAGAAAACGCATAAAACATTTGAAAAACTGATTTCAGCAGTTACAATCCATATCAAATATGTATTCCAATTCTTTTGAAGAGAACTGTATTTGATCTGTAGGTTGATATATATGCTATATAATGGGGAAATTTAGTTTAGCAAGAAAACGAATAACAGGTTGAAATTTCTCTTTCAGCAATTTATACTAATAGTTGGAAACATACTTGTATACTTTTGTATAACTCTGTAGTTATCCTAGTACCTTTATTACACGCCACTATTTAGCTAAAGTTTAATTCAAAGTAAAACACTCATAAAAATGCTGGAATCACATTTTCAGAAATTATCATTTATAGACGGCCATGTATCCAATTTTTTGAGTGACGCTGTATATAATTTTATCTATAACATTTCTTAGTAAACAAAATGCAGTTAGGCGTAAAAATGCACAACTCATTTAAAAACCATCTTTATGCAATTTACAATCATTCCCAGTAACCATTACGAATTCTTGTGTCTAGCCCTGTATATGAATTACAGCATTTATACACATCATATACAATGCACAAATATAGTGAAACATAAAAGCGCATAACATAATTAAAAATGCACTTCCAGCAATCATCGCTACCGTACAATACTTCGGATACAATATAGTATCTGAAATCTTTTGTGTGTCCCTCTAAATGCTATGCACTTCGTATTATACATAAAATAAGTTATAGTAAACCTCAGCAACGTATATCAATTCCATTATACATGAAATAATTTAACATAATTAAAATACGTCGGAAAAAATTCCCTCCACCCTTATATCATTATGTAACGGAATTCTTTTGTGTGGCCCTGTAAATGAATAATATTTATTCTTTGCAGCTCATATTCTACGGAATGCATATTTTAGTGCACTTGATAAATGCATATCACTTTTATTGTGTTTGAAAGCGTGTAATATCATTAAAAATCATTTGAAATGTTTCTTTCCCATAGGCAGTAATGTAACGGAAAACTTTTGACTTCTCCTGTAAATGAACTAAACATGCTACAAACTTCATTTGCAATAGGGTTCGTGCTATGGTAGAGGTCACTAACATCCAAAAATTTCAGAACGATCCGAGCATATTTACGGGAGTTAGAGCGCGTACAGACGGACAGACAAACCGAATGCATAAACACTTTTGTTAAAAATGACTGACACTCGTTGAGAAACGTCATCAATATGCAGTGAAATCTGTCTAAGACGGAATCGCTTCGGACGGAAATAAAATTCCGCCTTACACAGAAAAAACTTTATAGACACCCTGTTCACAGAGTATTAAACATTTCTTTGGCTAAAAATTAAAACTAACGTATCTTTTTAAAATTCTTGAAATTAAATAAACATGAAATTTTCTTCCGTCATAAACAGTAACTTTGCGACATGGGACCCCAAAATGAATGTCCGGTTCCACGTTATACAGATTGTTTCCGTATTAGACAGATATCTCGAAAATCTCTAACTTTAAAATGTGGGACTCTTAAATTTTTCCGCCTTGGACATATTTCACTGTAATTAATACTCTATAATTAAAGAACTTATTACTTTAAACCAGTGTTATTTCAATACTTTTTGTGCGGCCCCACAAGTTGCGCAATAATTAAAAACATATATAAATATATAAGAAATACATATTTAGTCCAATGCATTTTTTAAAGACCTCGCGATTGCTTTTAAATTTTTATTAGTAAGCATAAGGCCTCTTTATTTTTCTTTATTAATAACCCGAACTAGAGTAGAATATTGTAAATTTGATCTATAACGTTTCATGTCAACTTAAAGAATCTTCCTTATTTGCTACAGGACCTTATACGCTACGCAGTTAATTGAGTGAGGTTTCCTATGTATCCATCCCAATCTGACAATGAAATGAACACAATTTCTCAGCAATGGCTCGATCAATCACAATGTAACTTTCTAAAACCATAATTCTTAGCGAGGCAAAGATGTCCCGATTTTTGAAATTCAATCTGTGGTTTGAATAATTAAAGATCTAAGTTCTAATGCAAAATCTTCCCTAATCGGGCTTGTCGTTGTCATACACGGTCAGTTAGCTCTCCCACTTTCCCCGATTATTGCCGAAAACAATGAATAAGGTCGAAATCTTTCTTGTGTACAGTAGGAATAGACCAGTTTCAACTGACGTCACACCTTAGCAACCAGGCATGTTTTTTGTTTGCCCCCCAAATTTGGCAGATTGTGATTGGTTGGCTCATAATACAGGCTACGAATAGTTGATTATAATTGGTTCGATGAAACTTGGTGGGCTGGTGATCACGTGGTTGAAACTGATCTATAAAAAAGATTGACAGGTGTCCTGGGGTATTCACCGCAGTGACGTCAGCTACCTTTTCCTTATAGTTACTTCTAAAAGATATTTCCAATAACTCTTAGTTCATAAAGTTTTTAGTTAACTTTCAACCGCCATAGTCATAAAAATAGCAGAACCGATCCTGATGCTATTAAGAAAAGATGCTTACCAGGTGTGTCGATCAGTCGTTACTTGTTTCATTTGTATAGTATCTCTTTTATTATGCATCGTGTACCAGTTCGGTTATATTTGTTATTGTTTAAAACATCGAAAATATTTTATTTCATCATGCAAATATTAGCAAAAAAGCAAAGATGTTCTGAAAAAACATATTCACTCGAGTTCTTTAAGAGATTTAACACCTTTTTTTAATTTAAACTGAGAAACTTTAAAATATTTAAATTTTATATTTGTAAAATTTGAATGCCGTAGTAGCTCTGAATAGCTAGAATGATCCCGAAGCCCCCGCGGTCACACGATATATTAAACGCCCCAGCATGCCTGGATACTGGTCGATGTCTTAAACTTATTGCATTTAGCTTTTAAATTTTTCTAGTGTGATCTTTCATGATCGTGTCTACTACCGTTCCGGTCAGTAACTGAAAGAAATGACCTTAGATTCCGAGTGCGCCGCCTGTTCATAGTCAATGCCATCGCTAAGACTTTTATTAAGGGGGGGGGGGAGGGGAGACCTTAAGTTGCCAAGTCAAATTTCAGTATTTGCCAACTAGTTTCATAATTTTGCCAAGTTATCGCAATTAGAAAATGTAATATAGTTCTTATATGTAAAAAGTTCAATAATATTCTCAATTAGATTTGTAACTTTTGCCAAGTCTATCATAAACAGAAAGTGTATTATTAGCCCAGTGGTTAGGGGGTTGAATTCGGAATTAATTAGGGGAAAGCTGGAAATTGGTTTAATCTCTTCAGTTTAGGCCTAGAATGAATATGCTATGTTTTCCCCCTCGGACTAGGTGAGCGTTAGGAAATACGAATAGATTTCTAGTCAAAAAACACTTTTTTTATGCATAACAATATCGCAAAACAACTAACTCTATCAAAACATTGTCAATACAAATGTTGTAGAGCTTAAAATTCTGAGTAAAATGAGTATCTACACTTAATATTTTTGTTGAACATTAAGATCACAATTCTACTTCAAAGTTTTAGCCCCGTGGTCAGGGGGTTGAACTCAGAATTAATTAGGGGAAAATTAGAAACTGTTTTAATCCCTTCAGTTTAGGCCTAAAATTAAAGCACTGTTTTCTTCTTCGTACTTGGTGAATGTTAGAAAATGTGTACACAATTTCGAAAAACACGTTTTTTCAAATTACCTTAACAATATCTCAAAACAGCTCTATTAAAAACATTCTCAATGCAAATGTTGTAGAGCTTAAAATTCTGAATAAAATGAGTACTCACATCAATATTTTTGTTCAACATTAAGGTCGCAATTCTATTTCAAAATTTTGCCTTAATCGCTAATCAAGAGCTTGAAGCCAGGAGAGACCAAGTTATCAGTTCACCCTGCTTCCAACTTTTATATACATGTTTTTTTCTTTTTTTGAGGCATTTACGATGTTTTTTTTAGGTCATTATTTTTGGATATTTTGAGAGTTACGGTTTAACCTCTTGATTACGGGCCTTATTCGCTCCCCCACCCTCTCACTTTATTTTCAACCTGCTTAATTTTTAATACATACGCCATATTTCAAATACAATATCCGAAATAATAAACTATTTCCCATCATTTACGAATCATGTTTGAAGTATGCTAAAAAGCCTGAAAAATGCACTTTTTTAAGTTATTAATTTGGTCGAGCGCCAAAAGATTACGTAGCAGGAGGGGGAAATTTGGTACGTTAATTTCTGATCTATGTCAAAGGGATTAAAACAATTTCTAGCTTTACCCAAATTAATTCCGAATTCGGCCTTTTTTTCATCCCTTACCACTGGGCTTGTAATCAAGAGGTTAAATCGTAATTATCAAAATATCAAAAATAATCACAAAAGCATCGTAAATGCCTCAATAAATAAATAAAAAAAAATACATGTCTATAAAAATTAGAAGCAGGGTGGACTGATAACCGGGTCTGCTCTGGCTTTAAGCTCTTGATTCGATTTAGGATAAACTTTGAAGTAGAATTGTGAACAATGTTCAACAAAAACATTAACTGTGGGTACTCATTTTATTCAGAATTTTAAGCTATAGAACATTTGTATTGAAAAAAACATTGTTAAATGTTTTTTTATAGAGTTAGGGTTTTTTTTTTAGATATTGTTATGGTAATTAAAAAAAACCTGTTTTTCGACTATAAATCTGTACGTATTTTCTAACGCTCACCTACTAAGAGGGAAAAAACTTAGTACATTCATTCTAGACCTAAACTAAATGGGTTAAAACAATTTTCAGCTTTCCCCTAATTGATTCCGAATTCGGCCTTTTTTTTCTCCCTACCACTGGGCTATATAACTTTTATTAGAGTTTTAAACAAATTTGTCAAGTGCAACATTTGGGGGAGGAGCCCTTGCCCTTTAGCAAGGGCCCTGCTCACAGTAGTGGCGCTGGTACGGATTTTTGCCCAACTGTTCTTATGTGCATGTTATTTAATCTGTAGAAAAAGCTTAGGAGAACTTGAAGCTGGTACAGGTCTTTCTGACTGATGGGGAGGGGGGGGGGGTAGCTGACATTAAGTGAGAAATACTATTAAGACACCTACAGTAAACAAGAAATCAAGTTGTCCGATTTTGTCTACAGTTAACAGGTCTGTTTCGTGATGACGATTCCTGCTGTGATCACTAAGGTAAAAATATCGATTGGTAGACGGAAGAGTTTATAAACATGCCTTATATTTATTATAGGAAAGTTCTAAAACGTGGTTTGACTATAATTTGGACAAAAACTTCTGTATGAGCATTCGCCCAATGCGTAGGTCGCCACTATGGATACCTATAGTCTTTATGACTCTTACTCTACACAAGACTGATTAGTCTATGATTAATAAAGCTGTGCATGACGATTCCTGCAATGATCGCTAAGTCAAAAATGTACTAAGTAGATTGTTTGACGGAAGTGATGACTTGTAAACATGCCCTTTCCTTATACTAAGTTCAGACTAGAGGATTTAAGTCACTAACTCTAAGAACGTTCTCAAACGCGATATCATTACATGGAAAAGTCAAGCCTCGTTCCGGGTCATCGCTTCAAAAATGTAAATCAAGTCCGAATGGGGTATTACAGATTGAGTAGTCATAAATGACATCACTTGATGCTGTTCCTAACTCCTCTCTCGTCCTGTATTATAATGCCTAGAAGTTATGTGTGGCAATGGACCAACCAAAAAATTGAATGGCGATAAACGATAAATTGTGATTACAGAAACATCTGGTAGTTCAAATGTCGCTGTGATCCAGCATTTATGGGATTCAATGTTTTAGCACTTTTTAAAGCATTACTGGAATAGTCGGTCGCCACGCCATATCCTATAGACTCTACAGTCGGTAGAAAAATTCTTCGAGCAGTTTAACCCCTATGGATTTTTTCAAAACCGAAAAATAAAGCGAGAAACGAAGGAAAGAATCGATAATTAACGGTTCGAGATTAACTGTACGAGGAGAACATGCATAAAACAAATTTTTAACACAGTACTCGCGAGTTCAATTACGGATCGAAAAAAATATTACGGAAGAAAGGGCCGATTTCGAAAGGGTCGATTTTGATTTCCCTCTGAAAATTTTTCCATCTCTGAATGTTTAGAAACATTTTAGCTTTGCCTGGCGTGCATGCGAATTTTCGTTGGTGTCGTTGCTTTCAGAAACTTTTGGAGTGAATTTCGACCACGTAGGACACTGACCGAATGATTTACGATCGAGACGAGCATTTGAATTTACGCGAAATATTTCAAAAATTTGTGATACTTGTAAAATTCAACTTGTAATAATCTTTGAAAAGAAAGTTAAAACTTTTAAAGATCTCAATCCTGCTGAAAAAATATTTCTTAACTTGTAAAAAGCAGTTTTTAATTCTTTACAGGTTTACTTTTACCAAAAAGTATATATTACATCAAAGTTAGTTTCACGCCTGACCATTCACGATTGCATTTCAATTTACCACAAATATGTTGCATGCTGAGGCTGTTTTTGAATTGTGGAAACGGAAGATTATATCCATTGGAAATTACATTTGCAACTATTCGAAAAGAAGTTTATATTTTACGAATACCACCGAAAGAAATTTGTTGGAGCACTAAAAGAGACGTGATTGACACTGGATCTAGATTTCTGTGTGGAGGTAATTTTTACATGCCCAGAATCGAAAGAGTACGTTCGTCGATTAAACCGGTTTCCGAATACGTACTCGACGTAGGCAATTGGTTAAAGGAACTTTGTAGTTTCATATCCTATACATTTCCCGGTGAAATACAATTCGGTGTTCGTGGTCGTTCCCAATAGCGCTTTTTTAAAAGATTTTGTGGTTTTAAAATGCATCTAAAGTACGTTTAGAACCTGGAATTAATGTTGTAGATTGCAATCATGAACACAGTCGTAAAATATTTAAGTATTCTTGCCGTGGAATCGAAGTTGCAATCATGGCAAATTATCATAATTTTATAAATTATATTTGTAGCTTGTCAGACTTAAAGGTTTTAAAGTTACAAAAATAATATAAAGTTTAAAAGTCAAAATCTTTTAAAGATCTTAATCCTTCTGTTGAAAAAGAAATTAACATGATTTAGTTTCCATCGGAATAAATTTCAAGTCTCTGCGTCGATTAGAACTCGAGTTGGCGTTTTGCCAATGTTTCAACATGGGGACCCGAAATCTCCGACACCGTCTACGGATACTTCGGAGTGACCGGACACCAATGGAACAAATTTCGTTTCGGACGGGCAATTAGGTGCAGAGATATCCAAATTTTAACATTCAAGGTCATTTCATGGGGGTCAATTTTTGGAATCTCAGACCTCCATCCGACTTGTATACCCGATTTCGGAAGTTTGCGACCAATATTTTTTCGATCGACCAGGGGGCCGGACCCTCTCCCCATACACACACGCAAACATTTTCACAAGTCTCAGAACGCGATTCTGTACCGTTACAAACAAATGCCTGCTCTCTGGGTCGATTAGAACTCGAGTTGGCATTTTGTCAAAACTTAACCATGGGGGATTCATGATCTCCAACCCGATCCACGGATACCTCGGAGCGACCTGACACCAATGAAACAAGTTTCGTCTCGATCGGGCAATTAGGGGCCAAGATATCGAAGTTTAAACTTTCAAGGTCATCCCAAGGTCACATCACGGGGGACCCATTTTCGGAACCCTAGACCTTCATCCGGCCCGTATACGCGATTTCGGATGTCTACGACCAAATATCGGTCGGTCGACTAGGGGGTCGGGCCCTCCACCCCGTTAACATTTTTCGCAAGTCTCAGAACGCGAAGCTATACCATTAGAATCAAATTCCGAGTTTCTACGTCGATTAGAACCGGAGTTGGCATTTTGCCAAAACTTAACCATAGGGGTGGGGATCCTAATGAAAAAAAATCTCGTAGTTTTAAAGGAATCGATCGTCTCGACCCCCGATAATATTAAGAAACAAAATCAAATTTACATGCAATTAGAAAAAAATTAATTATAACGCAATTAAAATACAATCGAAAAATCAAACTTACCCCCAACAGCATCTAGTCGGAAACCAATCTCGGGCGACAAAATCTAGCTCGATCGCTCGTATTTTTACACTTGGATGACGCAATATTTTTTAAAAATGCATCAGAAAAACTTCTCGAATATTCCAGAATTCGCGTTATATAAAAAACACGTCGCCTTCCGCATAACCAGATTTGGAAACGTTTAAAGTTTCTTACGGCCTCGGATAATTCTAGAAATTTCCATCCACGCGTGCCCAAATATGGTCACGGCTCAAGTTTCCGTTTCTGACGCAACACGACCTTGCATATTTTTAGAACTTTCGATCCACGCGTGACCGAATATGGTCACGGTTGACGGTTTAAGTTTCCGTTTCTGACGCAACGCGACCTTGGATATTTTTAGAATTTTTCCCTTCTGCATGACCAAATATGGCCATGGTTTAAGTTTCAGTTCGAGTTTGTGACATCATCCTAGAGTATAAATACGGGTTTCGAGCTGGAACTCGTCAGTTGGTTGTCGGCGCTGAAAACAATTGCCACCAGAATCGCTGCTCAATAGACTTTGGACAAGAACCGCCGCTGGGTCGACTGTGGAGTGAGTTGATTTAATTGCTTAATTTATTTTTTATCTAGAATATTCGTTAAATGTGTTTGCATTTTTTTTAGTTTCGATTAGATTCTAATGATGATTTTCTTTTATGCGTTCGGCGCGTTAACCGATTTTTTTTCTCGAATGTTATATTAAATTTCGATCGGTTAATTATTATTACGGTAATATTATCCGATAATTTTTTTTTAACATTTTGTAACACAGAGGTATAAAGCTTTGAATGAACAAATGCGTCAGCTTTCCGCTCTATCTTTTCCGCTTGTTCGGGGCATTGGAAACCTTGCGGTGTTAACTTAAGGTGCCTCGATCCCTCATAACGCTTTTTCTTTTGCATGGCTTTTTTGCTCTATCTTTTCTGCTGGTTCGGGGCACTGGAAACCTTGCGGTGTTAACTAAAGGTGCCTCGATCCCTCATAACGCTTTTTTCTTTTGGCATGGCTTTTTTGTGTTTTGTTCTATCTTTTCTGCTGGTTCGGGGCACTGGAAACCTTGCGGTGTTAACTAAAGGTGCTTCGATCTCTCTTAACGCTTTTTTTTTTTTTTTTTTGCATGGCTTTTTCGTGTTTTGTCTGTTGCTCTATCTTTTCCGCTTGTTCGGGGCATTGGAAACCTTGCGGTGTTAACTAAAGGTGCCTCGATCCCTCATAACGCTTTTTTCTTTTGGCATGGCTTTTTTGTGTTTTGTTCTATCTTTTCTGCTGGTTCGGGGCACTGGAAACCTTGCGGTGTTAACTAAAGGTGCTTCGATCTCTCTTAACGCTTTTTTTTTTTTTTTTTGCATGGCTTTTTCGTGTTTTGTCTGTTGCTCTATCTTTTCCGCTTGTTCGGGGCATTGGAAACCTTGCGGTGTTAACTAAAGGTGCCTCGATCCCTCATAACGCTTTTTTCTTTTGGCATGGCTTTTTCGTGTTTTGTTCTATCTTTTCTGCTGGTTCGGGGCACTGGAAACCTTGCGGTGTTAACTAAAGGTGCTTCGATCTCTCTGAACGCTTTTTTTTTTTTTTTTTGCATGGCTTTTTCGTGTTTTGTCTGTTGCTCTATCTTTTCCGCTTGTTCGGGGCATTGGAAACCTTGCGGTGTTAACTAAAGGTGCCTTGATCCTTTCGACGCTTTTTCTTTTGGTTTATCGCATGGCTTTCGTGTTTTGTTGGTTGCGTGTTTGTTTCTGGGTTTGGGAGTTTGTGTTTCGTCCATCGCGCTTTTGTGTTTGGGAATTCGTATTTTGTTTATTGCGCGTTTGGGAGTTTGTGTTTTGGTTATTGCGCGTTTGGGAGTTTGTGTTTTGGTTATTGCGCGTTTGTTTCTGGGTTCGGGAGAAACGGAATTTTGCGCAGAGAAACTTTAGCGTTGTTTTTTTTTTTTATATTAGGGTGTAAAATGGCATCTCGAGTTTTTTCGAATGGCGTAGCCAAATTGTCGCGATCATTTTGCCAAGGTAAAAAAAAATACGACTCTTCGCTTTAAGAAATCTTACAAGTTATAGGGGTAGGAAACGAATTTGTTTTTCATGAAAATCTTACAAGGGAGGAAACGATTTTTTCAATTTTTTTTTTTGGTTTCTTACAAAAATTTTACAAGTCACACGAAGCTTTCCTATTGCTGCGAGGAGGATCAAGAAAAATATAAGTTTTATTTTATTTTATTTGTTCCTAATTTGTTTCCTTCGAGTTCAAATTTCCCTGAGTCAGTGCGCGTTCAAATTCATTCATCGTTTTATTTTTTAAATCGCTACACAAAAAACCAGATGCGAATGTTAGACTGTCCACTCGGCCCTGGTCTTGTGGTGAAGATAGTTTGCAAGCGTGCGTTCAATTCGTTTTTATTCTTGAATTTACACGCACACGAAAAGTCCTTCCTCGGTCCTGGACTTGGACGAGCCGTTAATTCCCAAATTGGCTCAGCCGAGCCTAGCAATCTGATTGGCTAAAACTGATATTTATATAGTAGAAAATTATATTTATTTTCTTATGAAGTAGTGTAATATAAAATAGAATGCAATTATAATGACTTAAATTGATTTATTTTGTTAAATTTGATCAAAATCACAGTAAAGTAATCCAAAATATTAATATTAACGGAGAATCAGATTGCTGATCTCGGCTGAGCCAATTTGGGAATTAACGGCTCGTTGGACACGGAAGGCAAAATTTGGCTCGGTAAACAGTTATTTCGCGTCAACCGGGCAAATACGCGTTGGTTTAGGAAAGAGTTTTTCTCAAAGGAATTTGAACTCTTAAGTTTTTTTCGGTAATAATAAATTTTTTTGGATTCAACTCGAGCCACATCTTCGTCTACGAACGAGCGAGGAAACGTAGTGCCTTCAGAGACTGCGTTGATGAATCGTTTGTTCGACGCGGCGGAGAGTTTTCGAGGTTTCAAGACTCTGATGGATCTTTTAAAGTTTTTTTTTATTAATGATTTTTTTTGACCAATCGAGTCGCATCTTCGCCTTCGAACGAGCGAGGAAACGCGTAATGCCTTCAGAGACTGCATTTATGAATCGCTTGTTCGATGCGGCGGAGAGTTTTCGAGGATTTCAAGAGTCGAAAGGTCTTTTGAAGGTTTTTTAATTTTTTAAAAAAGGCTCGCTCCTGTTTTTTCTTTCTTTTCGCCCCTGTTTTATTCGCTCGTTGGACGCAGGTTTGGGCTCTAGCGTGTGAAAATTCGTAAACATGCCCTCGTAAATTACAACGAGGAGTATGCTTCGCCGCCGACTCTGATGAACTTTTCGGCAAATGGAGAAAATTTTTCGAAAATCTTCGCCGGAGAGGATCCCATGCAACCGGCGAATCCCGCTTTTGCTCCTGTTTCTCCTCCCATACCACCACCACCACCATTACCACCGGCGAAACCAGCTCCGGACCCAGAAAAAAAAACTCGAAAAGTTGCTCTGGATTAAAATTTGCATTCCTCCTCCACCTCCAGAACCCATAAAAAGTCTCGAAAAACCTTCTATTGATGATGTGGATTCGAAAACTTGCTTTCCTCCTCCGCCACCACCGGCTCCGGAACACAGAAAGCGACCTAAAAGACCACTTGTTGTTGTTCCGAAAATTTGCATTCGTCCTTCACCACCATCGAAACCAGCTCCGGAATCCAGAAAAAGCCACCTGTTGTCGCTCCGAAAATTTGCCAAAATCAAAAACTTTTAGAAGTCATGGAGATTGCTAAGTTGAAACCAGCTCCGGATCCCAGAAAAAGTCTCGAAAAGCCACATGCTGCTGTTCCGAAAATTCGCATTCGTCCTTCATCACCATCGAAACATGCTCTGGTACCCAGAAAGCGACCTGAAAGGCCGCCTGTTGTCGCTCCGAAAAATTGGCAGAATCAAAAACGTTTAGAAGTCATGGAGGTTGCCAAGTTGAAAATGAGAAACGAGTTGAAATCTTTCAAAATTCCGAAGAAAAAGAAAGTGGAGGAAGGGAAAATGAAAACCGAAGCTCCTGAAAAAGACGAGTCCCCGGCAATGGATATTAAATGTTTACCTTCCTTTTTTTTCTTATTTCAGGGAGTGGGGGAAAAGAAAAATTGTTAAGAGGTGAAAGTGAAAAAATGGGTCAGAGGCATATGTCACTCCCGCCTCTGGCCCATTTTTTTTTGCGACACATTATTAAAACCAATATTGGTCAAACCGCCTCTGACCCTTTTTTTTACGACACATTATTAACCAATATTGGTCAAATTCAAATTTTAAACTTGTATAATTTTTTCCTCTCGAAAAATTAAAGAACTTGAATTTTCCCAATATTGTTTTATGTATTTATTTACATGCATACGCATATCTCGAATCGATTCGTGTTTTGTTTTCCCACCCAATATATTACTTTTATATCTGAATTTGATTAAATTCGTACATTAGTTCTTGAGATAGAGCTATAGCGAAAATTCTGAAAGATCTTCATATCCAGGTATATCTGAATCTGAAGTCTGATTAAAATTCATACGTTAATTCTTGAGATACAGCGCCCACAAAATTTGTGTCACATACATACATTTTGTAATACATGTTTTTCGGAATCTCTGACCCCTAAAACGTCCGTCGAAAGCCCAAAAATTTTCACAAATCCAATACTTTCTTCTTGTAAAGATAGATGATTCGTGATTTGTTTTCCCATCCAATAATTTATTCTTTTCACGACTCGTGATTCAATTTACGAGTCCCGCGTTAAAATTTAATTTTATGCATGTCCCCCTCGTACAGTTAATCTCGAACCGCTATTTATTGATTTTTTCCTTCCTTTTTCGCGTTAATTTTCGTTTTTTGGAAAAAAATCCATAGGGGTTAAACTGCTCGAAGAATTTTTCTACCGACTGTATACTTGCACTACAGACTGCTGATTGAATTGTTATCGGTCAAATATGGCGGATATAGGAGAGGGGGAAGAACTCTCTTTTCGACTTCAAAGCTTTCTATACTACTCTTTTCAAGTGATTGAATGTTGTTTCTAAATATTTGTATTTCAATTATCCATCATAAATTGATAAATTTTTTTGTAATAAAATTAATAAATACTTTTTTTTCTTTACAGATTGAACTTTCTTCAGCATAATGACACATATCGAGCCATTAAAGAAAAAGAAAAGAATTTCTCATATGCTGAAAATACCTAATGTAGGCCAAGGAATGCCTTCCCACACCGTTAAAAATCTGCAGCTTTAGCTGCAGAGTCACTCCACCGCTCTTGTAGAATATCTCTATTTTGACCAATGAGAATGCTCCACAATATAGTGAAGTAACCGTTTTCTATAAAAGCAGTGGAGTGACTATGCAGCTAAAGCTGAAGATTTTTAACAGTGCAGCAATCTGGTACTGCATCCACTGTTAAGAAAGGAATGCATAACAGTTTACCATCAGCATATTCGAATAAAACTGAAGTTAATTTGCCAGCTGCAACTTATTCTCAGAAAAAAGCAGTTTTTCCAAGTACTAGCCGAAATTATGAAGCTAATTTGACAGCAGCAGTTTACCCTCAAAAGAGAACAGAAGTTTTTCCAAGTACAAGCCGAAATCATGAAGTTAATTTGCCAGCAGCAGCTTACTCCCTGAACAAAACCCGAATTTGTTCAAGTACTAGCCAAAACCATGAAGCTAATTTGCCAGCAGCAAATTACTCGCAGAGCAAATCCCAAGTTTTTTCAAGTACTGGTCAAAATCACAAGTGGCATCATAAGAAATTTAGATATGCCGATAAATTCCCATTAATGAAAAAATGCCTTAGCGAATTTAAACAAATAAAGCATAACAGAAATATTACGAAGCAAGAATCTCATCTGGCACGATTGCCTGATTCACCAATTTCTGAAATCATAAAATCATATTCAGATGATTCTGCTCAGGAAACAAAGAAACTTAATACTAAAAGAAGCTCTATGGATGAATCATCACAATTGAAAAACAATACCAATGATTCAGCTCCGAAACCAAAATCCCACTTAAAAAGAAGTTCTGTGAATGAATCTTATCAGGTGGAAAATAATAGTAGTGATTCAACTCGAAAAACAAAAAAACCCAATCTTAAAAGAAGTATGGCTGAATCTTTTCATTTGGAAAATAGTAACAATGATTTAGGTCAGGAAATAAAAAAACCCCGTCGTAAAAGTAGCTCTATCGCTGAATCCCCTCAAAACATCGGTGATTCGGCTCGGAAAACAAAAAAACCCAATCTTAAAAGTAGTTCTATAGATGGATCTGCTCAGGTGAAAATCGATAGCAATGATTCAGCTCAGAAATTAAAGCAATTTTATGAAGATCTAGCAGATTTTAAAAAATATTCTGCGAATGAATCATCTAAGGGGAAAACAAATAGTAATCATTCAGCTCAAAAACAAAGAAGTTTTAACTTAAAAAAAATTCATTCACCATGCCGTAATGATAACACAACTCGAAAGCCTCATATTCAAAACGACTTTATCACAGAACCTTCTCATTCAATAAACAATAACACTGAGAAAAGTGACGACGCTGAGAATGAGTATGAAAGAATGATCGAAAATTTAAAGAAGGACCTTATAGAATGTCTTTGCGGTCGCATTCAAAATATTTAGTTATAATTGTAAAGTGGTGTTTGGAGTCGACTACAGATAACTTTTTGAAACTAACTGAAAAGGCCCGAACAATATTCAACCATTTATGCTTTATTAGTTTAAATTCGCTAAGGCTTTTTAATTACTGCACATTATTTGTGTTCATGGGTGCAAGAAGTCTATCCAATCCAAGACTGAAAACGTTTATGAGTATTGGGTTATAATTAAAGGAAATAGGCTAGAAGATTTAAATGTCTTGCACTATAGCTAAAAATTGATCTTTTACAAAAAAAGAAAGATTAAAAGTTTTTGCTTATAAAATTGCTATTATTTTATCATAAAAAATATAATTTACTATTACTCAAAAATTTCTTTAAGACTAAAATCAGTCCTCAGACTGAAGACTTGCACCCATGTTTGTGTTGGAACTGTGCACTCTTTTCCACCAAACAGTTCATTCTAGAAGGACCACATTTTGTCTTCAATGACTCCACCTATCGTGCACATTATGTGTAGAAGCTGCAGTTTTCAAATCCTAAATTCTATTATGTACACCAATTACAATGAAAAAACTGAATGCATGTATGTTATTTCATGTTCTACTCTTAATAATTTCTGCTTCCCAGTAAAGTACAAAGAGAACAAAAACCTCATGACGACAGTAAGCAGTCAGATTTGTCTCTGCTATACTTTTTATGTTCTCACCTTTTTAATTCAGTAGTTTTATTAGATTGTTTTTGAATAATTTTAATATTATGTCAGTTACAACGAATCCCATCAGTGTGACGTCACAAGCAACTGAACTCCGCTGGACCCATACAAATTTGAAAGCAGTACACATATCAGTCGTCCTCTATGTAAAGTTTTGACGCTGGTAAACGAGTTTTCCCCTTCTCCTGCATCCACCATACTTAACACTGATTGATAGAAGTCTCCATTACAAGAGGATTAAAAAAGGCTTTTAGTGACTACATCTACTGGACACTCCTTGTTTGTGTTAATCCAATTTAAGGTTGATACGCGGAGTTGAGTTATCTGTGACGTCAACACTGACAGGGTGCATTGTTTTGTTTTTTTTACTTATTTACAATGTTGTATTTTAATCTCTGTTTAAGTAGTTGTAAGATTGTGTCTGCTACAGTTTTGTTACTTATTTTTGAATAACTGAGTGTCTGTCAGTTTTTGTATGTAGCATTACTTACTTCATGTTGTTGTTATAACCCTTTGTTTTTGTAATGTCGGCAAACTTTTGTGCCATTTTTTGACAAATAAAATATGTAATTTTCCAGTTTAGCGTACTTTTTTAAAAACAATACAGCAAAGTTATCCTTTAGTTCAGTTTGAAGCACTTACATTTAAAAGAAACCTTAACAACACTGACGTGAATGCAAACCTTACTGTCCAAAAGTAAAGTTATCCCTTTAGATCAGTTTGAAACACCCTAATTTAAAACAAAACCCAACAACACTGATGTAAATGCAAATCTTACTACTGCCCACATTGCCGTGTGATGTGGACAATTAGACATATTCATGTCACTGTGAAGTCGATATATCCTATTTAGTGATAAATTGTAAATTAATAAATTTATACGCAATAATTGCAGTCACTTTTCCTCAGGAGGGATTTCGGTATAAGGAATTTCACGTTTTTGCCATTAATAAATATAAGATCTCGGGGGTGCTCCGTGCCACCCACTGAATTCATCACTAAAATAACGGCGACTTTCATGTAGCTATGAAAAGAGAGGGAAAGACAGATCAATCTTACATCTTGGAAAGGTTTGAAACTGAAAAACGAACTCGCCTCCACCTCTCCAACATCCGCCATATTCGACTTACACCAATAGCAGTCCAATCGGCAATCTACAGTTCAAGAAACGGGATCCAAATTCACAATACCTACTCGGTTCAGATTGGCTCGCTAGATTCAGACCATGCTGATTTTCAATGTCTTGCAAGTGGTGATCGACTGCATTGTTCAGCGGATATTTTTATTGCACAAAATTTAATTATAACACAAATTAATAGGGACTATGAATAATTTAAAATTATGCAAATATGTATATAAATTATTTATCATTTTTTCTTCAATTTCTACAAACACAATAAATCAACTTCCGTTCCTCGCTCGCTTTTAATAGTGTTAGCAGGCCCTTATTATCGCACGGGCAAATCGGGACTTTGCCCAGGGGCCCCCAAATCCATATATTAATTTATAAACTATTTACTTTTTATTCCCCAATTCCAACTTTGAAAATTTTCAAATACAAAACATAAATTTCATCTTTAAAATATTCTACTAAACTTTCTAAAAATCAAATTTCATTTTCAATGCACAGAGCTCAATGCTTTCTTAAAGCTAACCTCAACCACTATTAAATAAGAAAATAATATTTTGATTTTAATAGACTGCATTAGCAATGAACTGAAATCATATCTAAACTTTAGTGGTTAAAAATAATCAGTTCTAATTGTCATAAATTTTCTTCCGAAATCAAAGTTTTTTTTCTTTTAACTTTGAGTTAAATAACGAATTGAGTTAAAAACAAATTCAGAATTACCATGTTTTTAAATTTATTGAAAAAACACTTTTTACTTGTGAAATAGAACGTATTTAATTTGATATTATGATGTGTGTAATACAGCGTAAAAAGATGTATGACCATCAGTTCTATTTGAATAATGTTGCAACGATTCGAATGGGGCCCCCCAAATTATCTTTGCCCAGGGCCCCAATTAGTCGTGATCGGGGCCTGACTGAGTGTTAGTATTGTTTGTGCAGGAGTTTATAAACTAGCATATATATATTTTTGTCATGTATGATCGCTTCCCGGCCACAAAGACAAAAAACTTTATTTTCCAATTTGTCCAAGTAAACAAAATGGAAAATGCATAATTCAGTAGAGCACCGATTATCGGAACTCCAATTAACTGAACAGCCTATTTCTCTCAAAAATAAATAAATAAATAACAGAACTTCCAGTTATCCGAACAGCCTATTTCTCCCAAAATTTTTTAAAACCGAACTCTCAATTATCCACTGACTTGGAACAAAATTTTAAATAAAGAAAAAACTGATAGTGGATCAGAAAATGAGAAATGTAAACAATAAAGGAGATGGGAAGAATCCTAAGCTATGAAGAAAACGAAATTAACAAGTGGTTAGATAGCTGAGTAACATGACCTTGTATATCAGATTTTAAATGAAAGATTGTATATGGGATTCATGATGAAAAAGAAATTGAAGAAAAGGAAAAAGAATGCTCTGAAAATAACCAAGGTCCACCACATCGAAGACTTTAGAAACAGCTATGAAATGGCTTGAACAGCAGGAGAACATTGATCCTATTCACATTTAAGAATTAGAGATAGGGTAGCATTCAAAAGAATGTCTTCGTTGAAGTAAGCAACAATCAAAAGCTCTTTTGCTTACATTATAATCTCTAGAGTTCAGAAAATGATAAAAAAAGAAAGAAAAAATATGGTAAAAATGTAAAAAAAAAAATAATTAAAAAGACAAAAAAAACAAACAAACAAACAAAAAACAATTTTTAAACATGCCAGCACTAACTGGTGCTGCCAGTCCTAAGAAGCTTAAATAACGTGTGATTGTTTTAGTTCGGGAGAGTGTGATCATAGTAGATACTTGAGCCACCCCTATTTTCTCTACAGTAAGTTAATTTTTCTTTCTAAAATTAGCAACATAATATATTTATAGTTCTGCACATGTAAAAAAAAAAATCACATATCTTGGAACCATTTTGAAAGTATAGTGATTAATAGTTGCTTTTTCCCTATCTGAAGTAAATATTTAGGTGAGTGCTTTTTATATTTTTTTGTAATCAAAGTTTTGTTTTAAGCTGAAACAATATGGATAGATTTAATAAGTATAATTTCAGTTGTATTTTGAATCTAAAATAATTCAAATAGCTGCATGCATTACTTAGTAAAAGTCTGATAAACAAAAATGGTAGTAGTGGGGATACTTGAGCCACTGAGGTTGGGGATACATGAGCCATGCTCAAACATCCCTACTAGGAAATTAGACATATGGGTGAAACAAAAAATAAGTCTTTTTCATGTTCACAGATAGACTTTTTTTTTTTTTCGGGGTAAAATGGGAAGATTTTTTTTTTTTTTTCTGGGTAAAATGAGGAAGAACTCTTATTTTTTTTTTTCATTAAAAAATAATCAATAAGGACTTAATTTGAAAACATATGTTTAAAAATGTATATTTTGTTAATAAAAATATCCTTTTTTTCCCATTTTGATTAACAAAATAGTCTGTCTTAGATAAATGTAGGCATAGTTTTCAATTTAACTTTTTGACTAATGTTAAAATCACTTTTTAAACTGATTTTACTGGTCATAATCTCTAATATTTTAACTAGTTAACGCTCAAAATATTAAAATATTTATTTTGTTAATGTAATATTTTAAGATTAAATATTGTATACTGAAATTGTAACATCTGTTACTGTAACTTTTTTTAAAACTTAACCACCAACTGAGGATGTTGCTATCATCGATGAAACCCAAGTTGAAATGATCCTTCGAGCACCAATTTTATCACTACAAAAAATGATCGTGTTACTAGTTTTGTTTTCACAACTGGTTTCGAAGGACTTAGTGTATCTTAATTTATCACTATGTAAAACATTTATAAAAAAATAAAAAGGAAAATATTATTTTTGTGGGTATTTTTTAGTACTGGCTCAAGTATCCCTTGAGCCACAATGTAAAAGAAAAAGTAAAAGTTTATTAAACAAAGAAAAATAGTTCAAAATTAATTGAAAATGGTTTTCAATTGAAAAAAAAAATATCAAATTTTCAACTACAATATTTTATTTTGTTCTAAGAAAGTATAAAAAATTTTAAAAAAGGCTTAAGTATCCCTATCTTCCTTTACAGTCAGAAACATCCTTTAATTGTCTATTTATTCGATTTTTTGCTTATCCGAACAAGGGTCGGTCTCGCCTTATTCGGATAATCGGGACTCTGCTGTATATCTGAAAAACAAACTTCAGTCATTACAATCCATAGTCAGAAAAATATTGAATTCTTCTTTGCAGCCCTGTATATGGTCTACAGATATGTTTACATACAACATACTATTCTAAACTTTAGTTCAACTAGTAAACGCAATAGTACATTTGAAAATTCCCCCTAGCCATACATAAACGAAAATGTACTTGAGATCTTTTGTGCAGCCCGTAACTATTTTCTTAATTTTAAAGAATCATTCAAGAAACATAGCATGATTGATTGATGGCTTTTGCTGTCATGAGGGAACAATTGTCTGTTGTGGCCTGAAATTTAGCTTAAAATGCCACATTTTATGGAGATTTCTGAAAGATTGTTTGCATTTATGAAAAATGGAAAACGCTAATTTATCACATTTGTTCTGAATAAGTACACATGCAAATGTCTTGCATCTGAGATTAAAAATGACTTCATGGATGTGTCAGAAATTACCTACTTTGGATTTAAGTAAGAACTTTAAAGAGTCAGAAAGATTCTCATTGTTGAACAAGGGGTAAATTTGTAACAATTTAATATATACTTCATTTTTTAAATGTCCTTTAGAAATTTTCTTCATTTAGGGGGGGGGGTCATGACCCCCTTGGATCTGCCATTGGGGGCAATACTTTTAAAATATCTTGTTTGCAATTCAATGTCGATTTTTTTTTTTCTTTTGATAGCTGAGGTGGATCTTAATCTCCATTTAATACTTTTCCGATTTTGTTTCTAGTTTTTTTTTTTTTTTTTTTTTTTTTTTATGAGGATAGTTTCACTTCCGAAACCCGTTATGAAAGGGAAGTATCCTCATAAAAAGAAAGACCTGCAAACAAAATCGAAATAATAAAAATGGAAATTGTAGAGATTGACCTCAACTATCCAATGCAAAAAGGAAATGTAAACGAGATATTTTAAAAGAACTGCCCATAGGATTAACATTAGTGAGCAGCTGCTTTCGCATGAGTGACATAGAGTTGATTTTTAAAATGAAACACACTGGCCAGGTTATTGTCATCATTACTCACAGACTTGTTTTTAATTTATAATATAGATTACATGCAGTTTAAAGCTCACTATTAGTCAGGCCATGAATTATCTTCTCCAATATAAATTTATATGGGCTTCAAATGCATTTATATATTTTTTAATTTTTAACTTATTCTTCCAGTGTATTCTTCTTAAAGAGTGTTTCTTTGCATTTTGCTTGGTAAAATATTTCTAAAATCTACATTTATTTTTATATCTTGAATGACAGAATCTTAGTAAAGCTCATTAAAATGAATAAGGCCTAAACCACACAAAAAAAGAAAGAATAAGCAAAGAAACATCCTTTAAGAAGAGTCCACAAAAAAAAGAAAAAAAAAAAAGGTTGAAATTTTTAAATTTTTGAACGAGAAATTGTAAAAATATGATTTGAAGCCTATGGGGATTAACATTGGAAAGGGAAATTTGCAATGTGATTGATAACTAGTCTTAATGTTATTCAGTTAAAAAAAAATATTTATACATAATAAGCAAATTTCTGTAAAATATTGCATAAATGACATAGGCAGTTGCAGCACAAACCATCACCTCATCAAGTCGACAGTTTAAATTCCAGTAATAATTAAAACTTGATTCACATATTAAGAGGCTACTTCAGTCAAACGAAAAGACGCGTCCGCTAATGCTAATCCTATGGAAGAAATTTTTAAAGATATCTCATTTGCATTTCAGTATTTTTAAACAATTCTTTATATTTTTAATTAAGGCACTTTTATTTTCAGAACCGGTTTCGAAAGTGAAAGCATCCTCTTGAAAAAAATCTGCAATCAAAATTGAAAAAGTAAAAAACGGCCTGCATACAGACTGATCTCAGTTATCCAATGAAAAAAAAATTCATTTAAAAATATTGAAATGCGACTGAGCTATCTTTATAAATTTCTTCCATAGGATTAGCATTAGCGAACACGTCTTTTCATTTGACTGAAGTAGCCTCTTAACCCCCTCGCTGTGCAACCCGAGATTTCCTTGGGCAACGTAAAAGTAGCAAAATTTGTGCAATCCAAGATTTCCTCAGGGATGCATTTTTTTCTGCCTAATTAACCCTCCTTGATTATTCCTACCAGTTATTTTTTATTGTAAATTTTGCCTTATTTAATCGGAGCATTTTCCCGATTAAATTAGACAAAAATTTTTGTTTTGAAAAACTGGTGGCTAAAGAATAAAAATTCTTAAAAGATGCTCATCGCGAAGGGATTAAAATAAGCAATTTTTGAAGCTATTTTGATAAAACAATTACGCAGCGAGAGGGTTAAAATGCAACTGTTCTGCCAAGCCATATTCTGGTGGAAACACGAGCAAATTCAATTTCAGTGGTTGACTGGCATGTTTACCATTGTGTTTTCCTGTCCCAGTCCTCCTTATTTTCATACCTTTGGGTGCAGAAATAACAATGATTAATTTACCAATCAACCACTAAAATCAGGACTGAAGGTGGTTTCCACCAAGATATGACTTGGCAGACCAGTTGCATTTTAATATGCGAATCGAGTTCTGTCTAATCTGTCAACTCGGTGAGGTGATGGTCTGCGCAACCACCTCCTGGTCTAACGTGATATGTGTACTTTTTCAAACAACAATTATTATAGTTAACAGACTGAGATTTAATGATATTATAAGAGTAGAACACATAAATCACATTTTCGAAACCAATTTTAGTGGCAATGATTTTGGTATATATGATAAATTAGATGGGGCAGATACAAGGCTGTAGCTAGGAAATTATTTCATAAGGAGTTGCAGGCTCAAAATTTTATTTTCATGATATTTTTTACTAATTAAATAGAGAGAGTTTAAAAGAATTATTAATTACTGACTTAGTAAAAACTTATATTGTGAATTGAAGTAATCTAATAATGTAATTACAAAAGAAAATTTATTCTTTGAGCCTTCTTCATAGCAAAATTTAAAATCTTGTTTGTACCGATGCTGCTTCACCATTGTATAATGTTTAATGTCAACCAGACATGTTGGCATAGCAACACCACAGAGCTCTCTGCAATGCAGATTGAATGGCAACCCGATTAATGATGAATACCTCATTACTTGGGGTAACATCTGTAACTCGGTTACCATTCATTTCACATTGCAGCATTCTGCACGATGGTGCTATGGAAATACACTCCACACTGGTGTACCGTCTAATGCATCATATATACCAGAATCATCTGCAGTAAAATTGGGTGAAAAAAATAGGATGCCGACTTTTTACAATAAGAAGTGCACAGCTAATGTTTATAAATTTGCAAATGAAATGTACAGGGTGTTTTTAAAAGACTCCCTAACTTTAATTATTCATTTATTATATTAAATAGACATATGAAATAAGTGATATGCTTATCGGACAACTCACAATCTTGTATAAAGTAATTTAAAATATAGTTTAAATTAGGGATGCACCAAATATTCGATATCTATTCGGTATTCGGCCTATTCGGCCATGTTACCGAATATTCAGTTTGGCCGAATATCGAAATATTCGGCCCAACCGAATACTTAAAAAAAAACTTTTAAAAACCTTATACCATTTCTACGTTTAACAGTCAACTTATAAAGATATTCAGAATAATTAGAAACAGAATCATATATTTAAATAAAAGAGAATGCTTTTACATTATTTATTTGCTGTTTGTTAAGTATTATTTAAGAAAATTAACCAATCACGAAAATTTTCATAGGAATTAATTATATACAAATGCAAATTCCTGGTCATTGTCCAGTAAATAATCTGTTTCTTGCTAAGATTTTAAGAATGTTTACAATCTCTGAAAATGATCGCCCACCCCAGACACCAATCTAGGATGCATTTAATAACTTCCTTGCTTAATCAATGATCCTGTACAATTTTTTCACAATTTCTCTTTGATTTTAAAATGTATATTTTAGAATTTAAGAAAATTTTATTCATTTGTTTTAATTCTCAGAAGAAGCGATGAAATTTAAAATATTATTAATTAAAAAAGTTTTATTAAGTTATATTTTCTACTTAAATAACTCAAAGCAGATTTTTTATCAGCATAAAGTTTACTTGAGAAAAGCTCTTGATTATCAAAATGAAAGTTTCTGTTTTAAATATTATGTAAAACTGTTTTAAAATTTAACATATTAATGCCTTTAAACTTTGAAATATAAAATTATTCGAGAAGCTGAATATTCGATATTCGGCCGAATAGTTACTATTCGGCTGGCCGAATATTTGTATTCGGCCTAGCAGTTACTATTCGGCTAGCCGAATATTTGGTATTCGGTTCGCCTGTAGGCCGAATATTCTGTATTCGGCCAAAATCACTATTTGGTGCATTCCTAGTTTAAATTCTTTATCAACATATGATGCTCTCCTTTTTCAAACCATAAAAATGATAAAATTAATTTTAAAATTTGAAAAATCCCATGTTTTAATAGTTAACTAGAATACAAAGTAAAGATTGAGGTACTTTTGATGCAGATTTACATATCAGTTTGAGCATTCTTACACTTTGAAACATCATGGCACTAATTATTAAAAACAACAACAAGAACAAAAATCTTGCGAGCTATCTAATAAACAGTTCACTTAGTTTATCTTTATATTTGTTATAGTTATTGAATATTAACACGTCAGCACACATGCTGGGATAAAATCTACCCCAATCACATTTTTTCCTTGGAAAAAAAAAATATATATATATATATATATTTTTTGAAGATGCTTCTGACCTGCCTTGTATCTTTCAAGGTCGAGGTTGAGAAGGGATGGGTGAAGGAATGTCTTTTCTCTGTTCAGTAGGAGGTGAGAAATATGGCTCTTGGGATAAAATAATCCCACGTGTGTACAAACATTTCATTTTGATACGTTTCTTACGGGATAACGCACACTAAAATAATTTTAATGAAAGACTAAGATAAAAGCTACTTGTATATATTGATGAAAGGTTATTAAATGTATTTAATGTCCATTTTGTGAAACAATAATTTATGTTTTAAGAGGTAAAACAAACCTTTTGCATATTTTCTAAGGGGTCATTCCATGTCAAATCAACCAAAAAATTTCAATTTTCAACCTGACCATTTCAGATTTAAATGATAACTTTCAGGGATCATTCTCTCCAGTGATATAAATGTGAATACATTTTTATAATTTTTCTATCGCGTTAAATTTTCATACAATTAATTATTTAAATTTTGGAAAATCATCATTTTTTGGGTTGCATAAATTTTTCAATTTTGAATTTCTCAAGTTCTATCAGGTGTACAGAATTTTATGACCCCTCATTTTAAAGAGAAATTTATAAGGTTTAATTTGATACCCAAGTTGACTATGCTCAGTTAAAACAAATTTTAAAAAAATTTAAATTTTAAATTAAAAAAATTTTCAGATAGTGTTTTTTAAAAATTTTGAAAAAAATGTATGTTTGTTGTAACATTATAAGCTAAAATTTCTGAAATTTTTAGAGTGGGATCTCAATGGGATCAAGAGTTATGAAATAAAAACTGAAAATTAGCATGAAAATAATGCATAAATAACAAAATAGCTAGAATTAGTGTGTTGTTTGAATGGTAATTTTCAGTTTTTATTTTAAATTTCAGAAATTTAAGCTTATGATGTTACAACAAACATATTTTTTTCAAAAATTTTAAAAAACGCTATCTGAATTTTTTTTAAATTTAAAATGTAATTTTTTTTTTAACTGAGCATAGTATACTTGGGTATCAAATTAAACCTTATAAATTTCTCTTTAAAATGAGGGGTCAAAAAATTCTGTGTGCCTGATAGAACTTGAGAAATTCAAAATTGTAAAATTTATACAACCCAAAAAATGATGATTTTTCAAAATTTAAATAATTAATTGTATGAAAATTTAATGTGATAAAAAAAATTACAAAAATATATTCTCATTTATATCATCAGGGAGAATGATTCCTGAGAGTTTCATTGAAATCTGAAATGGTCAGGTTGCGTCGACATGGAATGACCCTAAGAAAGAACGTGATTTTTACAGAAACTGATACAAAATCTGAAAATAAATATGAAAAGCATGATTTTTTTTCCCCTAAAAAGAAGTAGTAGTACTGATGCATTTTACATACAATACATAACAGCAGATTTGTTTTTAAAATGTATTTAGCCAAAAATATAATGGGAATAAAAATGGGGTGAGATTTGTCCCACGCGTGTGCTAACATCATAAAAGTAGTGCTGACAGGTTAACGCCCACGAGACCTTCTGAAACACCCTGTATGTCTTAAAAAATTAATTATGAAAAACTATGAATATGTAAATCATCATATAAAACAAATTACTGCAAGAAAAAAAATGTAAAAGGTATTACCATTAAAGAAGCTTGCTGTCTCTGGTCACCCCTTTTCATTGAACAGGGGTGACTAAAACTTGAAGAGAGGTTAGACTTCTGAAGTGGTCCCATTAGAGACTTGGAGCTGGAGCGCTCCGGAGCTGTGTTTTCCCTGGAGCATGAGCCGGAGCTGGAGCTCTAAATTTTCTCCAGCTCCAGGGATCCTTTAGATTTTAATATTCTTTTAAATATTTTTTTTCAGTCTTTTAAATTTCTAGGCTTAAAATATTTTAATTATATCATTTTTTTTAGGTTTTTTTTAAAAATTATTATTAGAGATGGAAAACTTCTCAAAACATGGTAACACTACTTTACTTCTACTTTAGCTAAGTGACAACACTATTTGAAAACAAATATGACCGCCTGTTGTTTACATGTGTAGTTGTACAATTTTGGTTGTTTGAAAAGTGTAGAAGAAATTTAAGATTTTTGTGTTTAAAATTCCACCAAACTTTCTATTTTAAAAGCAAAAGCTAAAAGATGTCCGATTTTCTGAACAAGCATTCCAAGTTTGATGAGAAGAAAAACGCATTTTGTCAGATCTTTAATAAAGGTAATGGAAGGAAGAATTTGTGAGCAAAAAATTAAATTTGTAAATTAAAATCTGCAACTCAAAAGCGCGATGTCGGAGCCGAGTTGGAGCTGGAGCCACAGTATTTTATCTAGGAGCAGAGCTGGAGCATCAAAAATTGTTCGGCTCCGGGGTCACGGGGTCCCATAATTTAGAACCCAGACCAGACAATGGGACCCTTGCCTGGTTAGGTACCTCGGAGACTGGCAATTTATACCCCGAGGACTTTGCATCCACGACAAATTTAACGTGCACCAGATGCCATTAGTGTACACGGCGATATTTGGTTGAATAGAGCCTTAAACTCACAATCTTACGATCACAAGTTATATTGCTCTGCCAACCGGGCTATCGCCACCCTAATTTGGCATAAATAAAAAGTGCCTGCTTTATTTCACATGAAAACTTCTCCATATTTACATGAAAGTAAATATATAATCTTGATTTTCTGATAACAATTTTTCCCAGAATATCTTCTAAATAAAAGTTTCTTTTAGGTGCAACTATTGCTATTTATTAAGTCTATTTAGAGTCCATTGAATTGCACGTTCCTAGAGGCTTGAAGGTGGAGCACAATCATGTAGTGATGAGGGGAATTTGATCCTTTAATGTGACATCACAAACACACAAAACTTGGCTTAATCCAGGTCGATAGAAAGAAAATATGTCTAATTGGTCTAATTTGTCTATCAATGCACCAGGAACACAAATATAACAAGCACAACACACTGAGATCTTAATACAATCTGTAAATGATTACAACATAGTTTCTAAAAAATAATTCTTTACCAGATAAATGAGAATTAAGAGGCTATTCATTAACCTGAACATCAAAGATTAAAGTTGTTTCTTTAGCATGGATCTGAATGTGCTTTTTCAAATCTGTATTACGAAAAAAACCTTTGCCGCATACATCACACCTTAAAGGCCATTCGTCAGTATGAACAAAGGTATGTCCAATAAATTGAGATTTATGTAAAAAACTTTTATTGCAAACTTCACAAATGAAAGACTTTTCTTTATTATGGGTATGCAAGTGTTTTTTTAAATAACGCTTTAGTAAGAATTCTTTATCGCATATCTCACAAATAAAATTCTTCTCTTTGACATGTGTGAGACTGTGTTCTTTTAAACGACACTGGATAGAGAATTTTTTTTTGCATATATCACAGCTAAAAGGCTTCACGTTCGTATGTATTTGAAGATGCCGCCTCATATGAGAGATATCAGAAAACGCCTTATTGCACACGATACACATAAAAGGTCTTTCCTTAGTATGTGTACGAACATGCCTTTTTAAACGGGATCCTGAAGAAAACCTTTTATTACATGTCTCGCAAATGAATTTCTTCTCTTCACTGTGTATGCGAATGTGTTGACTTAAACTGGATTTTTTAGGAAATCCTTTACTACACACTTCACATATGTAAGGTTTCTCATTTTTATGTATAAGCAGATGTTCAGTTAGATCAGGTTTTGTATAAAATTCTTTACTGCATACTGTACAAATGAAAGGCTTCTCTTCAGTGTGTACATGTTTGTGCTCTTCTAACAAATATTTGTGAAGAAATCCTTTATTGCATATCTCACACACAAAAGACTTTTCTTGAATATGGATAAGACAATGTTTTATTAGATTAGGTTTTACAGAAAATCCTTTCTCACAAACCTCGCATTTGAAAGATTTATCCATAATGTAACAAAGTGCAAATTGTGCGCTGCTGCCAGAATCTTGCTCAGGTACTACTCTTTCGGAAAATATAAAAATTGTACTTTCACATAAAATATGTCTTAAGTTGAAATTGATTTGTTTTACTTTAACATTAAGTATTCGTTATTATTATATTTCTTAACTTCTTTTCTACTTGATGCACTATTGTTAACATAAAATATGTCTTAAGTTGAAATTGACTTGTTTTACTTTAACATTAAGTATTTGTTATTTTTATTCTAGATACAATACTAGAATTATTTCTTCTCCAATTTGACTTCAGAGCAAGAGTTTTACCCTAATACCATTATTTCGAATCTTAGACATCGGTGCAAATCATTCCGAGATTAAAATTGCAATTAGGTTAAATTGCCATTAATAAAATGGGAAAGAAAAAAAGATCCATATGTGGGGATATAGGGAGTGGAGAAGTTAATAAAAAGAATATTATTGCTTTCTTAAATGGACTTCAATTTGACTTCAAAGCAAGAGTTTTACTTTAATTCCATTATTTCGAATCTTAGACATCGGTGCAAATCATTCCAAGATTAAAATTGCAATTAGGTTAAATTGCCATTAATAAAATGGGAAAAAAAAAAAGATCCATATGTGGGGATATAGGGAGTGAAGAAGTTAATAAAAAGAATATTATTGCTTTCTTAAATGGACTTCAATTTGACTTCAGAGCAAGAGTTTTACTTTAATTCCATTATTTCGAATCTTAGACATCGGTGCAAATCATTCCAAGATTAAAATTGCAATTAGGTTAAATTGCCATTAATAAAATGGGAAAGAAAAAAAGATCCATATGTGGGGATATAGGGAGTGAAGAAGTTAATAAAAAGAATATTATTGCTTTCTTAAATGGACTTCAATTTGACTTCAGAGCAAGAGTTTTACTTTAATTCCATTATTTCGAATCTTAGACATCGGTGCAAATCATTCCAAGATTAAAATTGCAATTAGGTTAAATTGCCATTAATAAAATGGGAAAGAAAAAAAGATCCATATGTGGGGATATAGGGAGTGAAGAAGTTAATAAAAAGAATATTATTGCTTTCTTAAATGGACTTCAATTTGACTTCAGAGCAAGAGTTTTACTTTAATTCCATTATTTCGAATCTTAGACATCGGTGCAAATCATTCCAAGATTAAAATTGCAATTAGGTTAAATTGCCATTAATAAAATGGGAAAGAAAAAAAGATCCATATGTGGGGATATAGGGAGTGAAGAAGTTAATAAAAAGAATATTATTGCTTTCTTAAATGGACTTCAATTTGACTTCAGAGCAAGAGTTTTACTTTAATTCCATTATTTCGAATCTTAGACATCGGTGCAAATCATTCCAAGATTAAAATTGCAATTAGGTTAAATTGCCATTAATAAAATGGGAAAAAAAAAAAGATCCATATGTGGGGATATAGGGAGTGAAGAAGTTAATAAAAAGAATATTATTGCTTTCTTAAATGGACTTCAATTTGACTTCAGAGCAAGAGTTTTACTTTAATTCCATTATTTCGAATCTTAGACATCGGTGCAAATCATTCCAAGATTAAAATTGCAATTAGGTTAAATTGCCATTAATAAAATGGGAAAGAAAAAAAGATCCATATGTGGGGATATAGGGAGTGAAGAAGTTAATAAAAAGAATATTATTGCTTTCTTAAATGGACTTCAATTTGACTTCAGAGCAAGAGTTTTACTTTAATTCCATTATTTCGAATCTTAGACATCGGTGCAAATCATTCCAAGATTAAAATTGCAATTAGGTTAAATTGCCATTAATAAAATGGGAAAGAAAAAAAGATCCATATGTGGGGATATAGGGAGTGAAGAAGTTAATAAAAAGAATATTATTGCTTTCTTAAATGGACTTCAATTTGACTTCAGAGCAAGAGTTTTACTTTAATTCCATTATTTCGAATCTTAGACATCGGTGCAAATCATTCCAAGATTAAAATTGCAATTAGGTTAAATTGCCATTAATAAAATGGGAAAGAAAAAAAGATCCATATGTGGGGATATAGGGAGTGAAGAAGTTAATAAAAAGAATATTATTGCTTTCTTAAATGGACTTCAATTTGACTTCAGAGCAAGAGTTTTACTTTAATTCCATTATTTCGAATCTTAGACATCGGTGCAAATCATTCCAAGATTAAAATTGCAATTAGGTTAAATTGCCATTAATAAAATGGGAAAGAAAAAAGATCCATATGTGGGGATATAGGGAGTGAAGAAGTTAATAAAAAGAATATTATTGCTTTCTTAAATGGACTTCAATTTGACTTCAGAGCAAGAGTTTTACTTTAATTCCATTATTTCGAATCTTAGACATCGGTGCAAATCATTCCAAGATTAAAATTGCAATTAGGTTAAATTGCCATTAATAAAATGGGAAAAAAAAAAAGATCCATATGTGGGGATATAGGGAGTGAAGAAGTTAATAAAAAGAATATTATTGCTTTCTTAAATGGACTTCAATTTGACTTCAGAGCAAGAGTTTTACTTTAATTCCATTATTTCGAATCTTAGACATCGGTGCAAATCATTCCAAGATTAAAATTGCAATTAGGTTAAATTGCCATTAATAAAATGGGAAAGAAAAAAAGATCCATATGTGGGGATATAGGGAGTGAAGAAGTTAATAAAAAGAATATTATTGCTTTCTTAAATGGACTTCAATTTGACTTCAGAGCAAGAGTTTTACTTTAATTCCATTATTTCGAATCTTAGACATCGGTGCAAATCATTCCAAGATTAAAATTGCAATTAGGTTAAATTGCCATTAATAAAATGGGAAAGAAAAAAAGATCCATATGTGGGGATATAGGGAGTGAAGAAGTTAATAAAAAGAATATTATTGCTTTCTTAAATGGACTTCAATTTGACTTCAGAGCAAGAGTTTTACTTTAATTCCATTATTTCGAATCTTAGACATCGGTGCAAATCATTCCAAGATTAAAATTGCAATTGGGTTAAATTGCCATTAATAAAATGGGAAAGAAAAAAAGATCCATATGTGGGGATATAGGGAGTGAAGAAGTTAATAAAAAGAATATTATTGCTTTCTTAAATGGACTTCAATTTGACTTCAGAGCAAGAGTTTTACTTTAATTCCATTATTTCGAATCTTAGACATCGGTGCAAATCATTCCAAGATTAAAATTGCAATTAGGTTAAATTGCCATTAATAAAATGGGAAAGAAAAAAAGATCCATATGTGGGGATATAGGGAGTGAAGAAGTTAATAAAAAGAATATTATTGCTTTCTTAAATGGACTTCAATTTGACTTCAGAGCAAGAGTTTTACTTTAATTCCATTATTTCGAATCTTAGACATCGGTGCAAATCATTCCAAGATTAAAATTGCAATTAGGTTAAATTGCCATTAATAAAATGGGAAAGAAAAAAAGATCCACATGTGGGGATATAGGGAGTGAAGAAGTTAATAAAAAGAATATTATTGCTTTCTTAAATGGTATACGATAAAGAACACTGATTCTGCTTACATATATCCTCCACTGGAGAGTAAATGATCTGAATCAATTGCTAAAATAATTCATAAAAAAAACTTATTTGATATAGAAAATAAGTTTTACTCTTTATCATTTAATATCAAAATGAATGTGCTTTTTTTTTTTTTTTTTTTTTTTTTTTAAATAACTATTGTGTAACCAGCTGTCAGTGACTGTGGACCATATTTTGCAGTTTGCTACAATACAAATTCTTGCAGTTTGCAATGATGCAAAAACAAATGCTCTAATACCAGAAAATTTACAAATGCATCCAAGAAAAATACTAACTTATTTCAACTATTAGAAAAAAAAAAATCTTACGAAACATGTTTCAGAAATGAAAATGCGAAAAATTACATTTTCCAGAAAATCTTTTGTGATATTAGTGAAAAAATCATTTCTGATCTTCATGGAATTCAAAATTTCATTGTATTTTTTAAAAATGAGGGCTTTTCTTCACCAGAACTGTATATATTTACAGTATAATTAAAAATTTATCTTTATACACATATTAAAACACTTTTTTTTTTCAATATCAAATTTAATAATTTTAATCAAGATAACTTTTTAAGTAATAATGCATTTAAACTTTATGAAAACGAATTCCAAGCAAACTGGTAAATCTAAATTTATGAAAACTTAAAAGTCTTCACTGAAGCATAAAGGAAAAAAGTTTTATTTAAGATGTGATAAGATTATCGATATTTAAATTTCAATCTTTAAATCAAAAAGAATTCCTTTTATAAACTGTTAAGAAATTGATTTACAGACACATTTATAATGACAATATATGAATATGAAGTTTGCAAAAATATAGTTGTAATGAGTCTTTTAAAACAAACTCTTAACCTGTTCAGATCTGACGTAGTAATATTACAGGCCTTTTTTTTAAATATTATTTTGTCAGAACAATTATTTTTGTTACTATCTGTAATAGACATAATATTTTATATGTCTATGCATTTCTTATTATGACATAATTTATGTTGTGCATTAATAATAATAATAAAAGTTTGCTTAATTTTCTATTCACATTGCTAATCTCTCTCGCTAATCTCTCTGCTAATCTCTCTCGCAGATTCTCTTATTTTTTACCTATATTCCACTCTTTAAATTTAAAACAGGGGTTACATTTTTAAGTTGCAATACCTGTTAAATCCTGTTGTAATATGATATTTTCTAAACGTCTCAAAGAACTTTTTCTTATCCTATTGTCATGTGAATATGAATTAAATAGTATGCAAAATAACTGCATTCGTTAGATTTCAGACAATGGCCCATTCATTAAACTCCAGTAAATATTTGGATAGCTACTATTCACATTATTAACTATCAAAACTAAATTTCAATAAATATATGAGCAGTACTAAGGGATGCTACTTATGAAGAAGACTCAGCACAATTTATATTTTTCCGGTACAATGCTTTGTGAAACAGTTTTGAGCAGGCTCTGAAATAAGGCAAAATTGGAACTGTGAAACTCCATCTTTTTCCACACTCAACGGAGCCTGTGTTATGCCATTGTCAGAACTTTCAATTAGATTGTGATTTATTTGCAGATTTCTGTAGTACTGGACATTTGCTCCAGTCTTTTAGAATTAAAAAACCAATAGGTACTATTTGTCCTGGTAGATATTTATTCCTAATCGTTCCCTAATGAAATATAATTTAAATATAGTTTTAGGTATTGGATTTCTTTTTCCCCCTTGAATTAGAAATTAAACTTAATTTCTGATATGTGTCTTGGTAGTTGATCTTTATGCACAAAGCATTTCTTTACAAGTAACTTTATAACCATCCATATCTGTAATAAACAAAAGAAAAGTATTAATATCACTAAACTTTTAATGTAATTCTACAATATTTATGCAGAAGTCACCAAATACAGTGAAATACGTTTAACACGAAAACGCTTAACATGAAAAATTGGTTAACACGAAATGATATAGTGGTCCAGACAATATACTATGCAATTTAATACATTTTTTTTCTTCTTTTAACATGAAACAAAAATTGTTTAACACGAAAAAAATTCATTTTCGAGCTAATTAGTTTGAGTTAAAATTGGTGAATTTTTATTAAAACCATTGAATTTTGGATAAAAATTAGTGAATATCATATTTTTTTGTAAATTATCTTATGTTTTATTAGCAAAATGATTGAGAAATCGGTGTGAAAACAAACTGTCATTTCGCTTCAAATGAGGATAAAACTACTTAACCTTTAAATGCCTGATTTTTCAAAAATCATTGTAATAATGTTTTTCGGTTTTCATTTTTTAAATAAATCATGGTAAAAATACTTAAAAAAATCATATTTTGTTTTAAGTATAGTTTACGGCTAAAAAACAGTTTGTTACTAATCGGCAATACTGGTGTTTAATTAATAAAATAATTTCCGTTGATAAAATTCTATAATATTAAACACACAAGAATTTTAGGAACTATAAAAAGAAATAAATTTTACTTGCTCACTGCAGGTCAGAATAGGGTATTTCGCAAGTTTCCAAACAAAACAAAAAGAACAAGTAGCAACAATTGAAAAAATAAATCTATCTTTATTATTAAACAGCACAAGTGTTGCCATCTACATGTTCAAAATAGATTTAATAATATTTTCAGAATGTATTTTATTGACAACATTAGGCATTATAGCTTCAATATTATTCGAATATTATTTTAGAGCCTAAATTGGGTATGTTGCCGAAAAGCAACACCAGGCATTTAAGGGTTAATGCAGTTGATGAAAACGAAGGACGAAAACAGAAATCTGCAAAGAGTTTTGCATTGCTAATTCTACTTAACCAACAATAATAAAAAACAGGGATTCCATTAAGTTAATGTTTGAGCGCAGTATATTTAAGCCAGAGAGAAAACATATGAGAACCACTAAGCACGAAGATTTAGAGACTGCTTTGCTTATTTGGTTCAAACAAGCTAGATCTCAGAATGCTGAAAAAGACACTGAAAGATATCTGATTTCCCCCCCAAAAAACAATATTTTTTTTACTTGCTTTTTATCCTAATGGATGCAACTTATTAGTAGTTTAACAGGAAATCGAAGTAAAATTTGACGACATCGAAAATATTTGTGAGTTTTGTACATTTTTTACGAATCTTTTAACACGAAAAAAATTTTCGATCCCCTCAGTTTCGTGTTAAACATATTTCACTATATATTCAAACTCAATTTTAATGCGGGATAAAAAGACTGTAATATTTTCTTGTTATCAGAGTGCTTGCAGTACCAAATTTGATATATAGATGGTATATGGTGAAAAATAAATAAAATTATATAATATCTCTATTCCAAAAGAATTCCCGCCGATTCGGTCTACAGGTGGAGGTAGATTTTGAAGTTAAGTACTAATTTCATCAATAAAAACTAAATCAAGATTAGAGATAAACCCAGTTTAACAATTTCCCATGGCCACTTATGACGAGTTTTTAATTTCATTTTTCTGTAAGAGCTGGTTTTATCAGAATCATGTTAATATGATAATTTCTTCTTCAACCACCCCCCCCCTTTTTTTTTTCAGGTAAGAGCTGGTCCTATCAAAAACTTGTCAATGTAAAAGTTGTCGATAAGATTACGAAGATTTATAATAAATTTAAGTGAATTTGATATCTTGAGAATTGATGAAGTTATGAAATTTTTTTCTTCCTAAAACGCTACTTTTTTCTCCCCTTGAGCCCACTTTTAATTTCATCAAAAATCTGTGATACATAAATTTTTTACCTTTTTCCTAGAAGTAATAATAGCTTTAAACTGATTTGATATGTATTATAATTAAGAAGCTATGGGGGTTTTTCGGTTTTCACAAAACCCCTCCCTGTTTCCACCCCCTTGGTCTGATTTTGCCCATTAACGAATGACCGAGATTTTCTGCCGCTTGATTTTATGTAACAGTTTGGAAGAAATTTGTGCAGAATTATGGAAGTTATTGTGTCCATAAAAAAGTGATATATATATATATACAGTATGGAACCATTTATGCAGAAACCAGTTATCCAGAATGCTATTTCTAATAGACTGATTTCAGAATCTTTGCAGAAAAAAGTATGATATACTGCCAGTTTGGCATGTGCATTGCTTGAAACAATTGTATAATTTGATGACAACATCTAGTACTTGAAATAGAGGCATATTTAGTTACATATTTGACATTTTGATATTTCTGCAAAGGAAACAGAAGAATTTTTGCTCCAAAGGGATTCCCATAAATTACCTTTTTTTCAAACTCTGATTAACTTTTGATCTTCCTTGCATCTGATTTTTAATCCAAGTAATCTAATATTTTAAAATCAGAAATAATGCCACAACCACATATATTTCACAAAACTTATCAAATGGATGCTTCTTTAATGCTCAACCATTTAACCAGAAAAACCAGTTATCCAGAATACATCTGACCCCAACCATTCCGGATAAATGGTTCTATACTGTATATATATATATAGATAGAGAGAGAGAGAGAGAGAGATAAAGTTTTGAGCTAGGGGTGGTTTTGAGTTCTAGTTGTCATGATTGCCGTAGATCTGCAAAAATTTTTCAGAAATTCGAACATAGGGGGAAATGTAATAGGTACTAGTATTTCTTACGAAATCTACCTAAAAAAGTAACTAACACTGTCATCACTGCTGTCGTAAATGATTTTTTTGTGACAGGAGGTTTTTCTTTGCTAATAAAATTAAGAAAAGAAAAGAGATTATTAAGAAAACTATAAATACTGCATAGAAAAATATAAAAATTAGTAATATTATAGAGAAATGTTTGATAAAGACACTGAAGATGATTTTAAATCAAAGAATTATTTTAAGAGCTATTAAAGTTGGTCAAAATCGCTCCATTTAAAAATTTTTATAGGAGCAAAAACTATACATAGAAATTTAATAATTTATTCTAAAGATATACATTACGAACTTGGGTGTGTAGACTGCAATTATTATATTTTTAATTCTAATTTGAGGGTTTTTTTTATTTTTTTTAATTCAAATTTTCATCATTCCAAGAGATATTTTTTTTTCACATTTTAGAAAGAATTATTTTAAACTGTTGCCAATTGTAAAAACAGCACAAGAATAATATTTCCTGTCAATTGAAAATTCATTTACATGTGACTGTTAAAAACAGAAAAAAACTTCCTATAAAATTGGAATTATATGATTATGTGTTAAAAGCAGGAAAATACTTAAAATTACGTCATAAAAATTGTATTCACACGTGAAATTAAAAGAGAAAGAAAGCTTTAAAATAATAAATTCATTAACCACTTCACCAGCAGTGCCAAACAGTGCTTTTACCCCCTCCCCCCCCCAACTTATCTCAGGGCAAACGTTGAAGTGGTTAATATGCGTTAAAAGCAATAAATGGGAGAAATTACATCATATTTAAAGTGGTTAAATATTGCCAAACAGTTTAAATTTAAAAGTATGTTTACACAAGAAATTTCTTTCATATTTCAAGATCATCTTTTTAACTGTTGTTACCCATTCTGAAACAGCACAAATAATATTTCCTTTCTAACACCAAAAGCATTTTTCATGTGAATATTAAAATCGTTGGCAACCTAGTACAACACCAAAAAATATTCAAAATGTAAAGTTGACATGATTTGTTAATTCAACCTATCCAAAGGTCAATTTGGATGAAAATTACTTAAAAAATGAGAATGAAAATTATATTTTTTATGGCAACTTATGTTCTTTTTTCAGTAATGTCAATTACCATAATAAATATAACTGCCAAAGATCAAGAAATAACATTAAAACTAGGTAATTTTCATCTAAATTGAGCTTTGAAAAGGTTTAATTAACAAATCATGCGAACTTTACGTTTTGAATAATTTTTTGGTGTTGTACTTAAGGGCCAACGATTTTAACCCAATTTAGGCTTATAAACAGGGGTGGGTAAATACATCATTTTATATTTAGAGACTGCTTTGCTTATTTAGTACAAACAAGCTAGATCTCAGAATGTTGAAAAAGGCACTTCAAAAAAATATCTGATTTTTTCCCTTACAAAACAATATTTTGTTTACTTGCTTTTTATCCTAATGGATGCAACTTACTAGCAGTTTATCAGGAAATCGAAATAAAATTTGACGACGTCGAAAATGTTTCTGAGTATTGTTTTTTTTTAAAGACTCTTATAACATGAAATTCTTTTAACACGAAAAAAATTTTTCGATCCCCCCAGTTTCGTGTTAAACGTATTTCACTGTATATATATATTTTTTCATATCATTACAACATTACTAATATATTTATGCATAAAGTAATATATATATATTTTTTATTGAAATGTGCTAGTTCCCAAAAAAGGCATTCTAGTCCCTTTTTCTTTATAGAATGAATACTAAATTATTAATTATCATTTTAGACATTAAAGCACAAAAATGCATATTGTTTTTCTAATTAGAGAGTTAATTGTTTAATAATTATTTATTTTAAGCAGTGTTAACAATTAAATACTAAATGTAATTACTAATTTTAATAAATGTAAATATCAGTAGTATTTAATATAGTTTTAGATAATTATTACAAAATATTAATGTATATAATGTTACTGTATACTGCTAATGAAAATGAATGCAGTTTTTTAAATTATTATTCTGATTACTAACTATTAATCTCTATATAATAAAAGGCAGTGTAATGCATCCGGGGCGTACCCATCAATCTTACCAGTCTCTGATAAGATGGAGCCACGTTAGGCTTAATTTTGATTTGAGATGTATCTGAGAAAATTTATCTGCCTAAATAATTTTAAAAATCTGAGAAAATTTATCTGCCATCTTTTCTACCTGGAATCCCTTCTGTTCAAAATAATTTTCTATAAAAGATTCAAAACTAACAAAATTTCAATGATTTACGCAGCCATTTCAGAAAACAAACGTAGCGCACTTCGTGCGTAAAACATACATAAGAAGCTGTGGTAGAGAATCATTCCTTTTGTGATTTATTGAAAAAAAATTTAAACCATGGAGCTATGGAAATTAAAGGAGACGACATAAATGACATCACTTGAATCTGTCCCACTCCTGCTGCGTGGTCAGCCGCAGGTAAACAGAAGAAAAACACCAATAGGCGTGAAGAACACTTTAACAATGCTTCCCCTTCATTCTTTCAGATGGGGTTCAACCCGAGATACCTATTTATTAATCAATATACATTTTAAAAAAATTTTGGAGGGGGGAGGGGTAAACAATAAAAATACAATTTCAAAGTGTTATTAAAAAAAAATAGTATTATTTCAATAGTTGTAGCAGACTGTTTTAATTACGCAGTTTTATTGCATATTTGTTAAATTTTTGTTTTATTAAGAAATCTTAATTTTATCATAGTATATTAGCCGGAAAACCTGGTTTACCCAGAAATATTGTAAATGCTAATTGTGTGTTTATTAGAACATAAACTAGCCGAACTTAGCTCATCTAAACGCTTCCATATTGTCAATTATTTTTTATCAGTTTTTCAAATTTTAAGTGAGACACAATTTTTACCCACCATCCTAGGATGGGCATTTACACTAGTTATAGTTAATAAAAGTTTAAAAACATAGATTATGTTAGCAATTAGAGGTTTAATTGTTTTGGAAATCTAAAATTATTGGTAGCTATTCCGTACATTAATGCAGGGGGGGGGGGGGAGGGGAATCATAAAAATCCTATTTAAAAAAAAAAAAAAATTAATCTGATTCAACACTAAAACTACAGCGAGGGGTCAAATGACACTTTTTGAACTTTTTTCTTGAATTTCTCAAACTAAAACATTACGAGATTTCTTTATATTTCACGACTTTTACTAAAATAATCATATTATTCCTTAAAATGCCTTATCTACAAACTACTTTTTTTTGCCTAGAAAAAAATATTTTACGTTTGGGTCATTTGACCCCTGAATAAATTTATGTTAATCATAAAGATATAAATGTTTTATTTAGTAAGAACATTAGTAAATTACGTATTTTTGCTATTACATCATTTATTTTACTGTATTACATCATATTTGTTAATGTGTGATGGTATAATTAGAAATTGACTTTGCTCCAAGGTAGATTCTAGTTTAAACATTTCAGGTTATATCGAGAATGAAATAATCTTAAAAATATGTGGTGAACATAAAAAAAAATTGCACAATATTTGTCTATTAAAATTTCGAATTTCTTGAAATAATTTTTCTTAAAATTTCTTCGCAATTATAAAAATATTTTTTTTACTTTAAAGGGTCTCAGGATTCTTAAAGTTTTAAAATTTTTCAAATTTTAAATTTTTTAGAGGTTAATCTTCTAATTTTTCTAAACATTTTGGTACAATTGTTTCCTTGGAATTCTCATTAGAACAGAAGTTATGGCTTTTAAAATTATACCCGCCCAATCGTTGAAAGGGCGTTTCCGAAACTTTGAAGCATTTTTCTCCAAATGATGTTTTTGGGCATAACGCACACAATATCTCAAAAACTTCTAAACATTTTTTCATGAAATTTTCAAAACACATGTTGCATTCATGTCAGTCTGTATAGACTGAACCTAAAATTTCCTTTTCATTGTTTAAAAAAAAAAAAGTGATTATATTGTTGAAATTTTCTAAATTTTGCATTAGCTTTATACAACTTTGTATTAACCCCCTCACTGACAAGCCCGTGTTAATATGTTCACTAAGTTCCACGTTCCACTGCAATATCAGCAATATTTAAAATAATATAATTATGTTGATTTAATGGGTTTTTAAATCATTGAACAGTGATTAATAAATCTTAAGGATTACATTCATATATTTAATTAAGTTTTTTTAATATAATGAGGAAAGCATCATATATTCTTAGCCTTTTAAACAAAATGCAGTGAAAACAACATTATAATTTTGCCCTTTAGCAAGACTGTCAGAGGGTTAAAAATATAAAAATGCTTTAAATACAAATTTATTTAGGTTCAGGGAAATTATTACAATCTGAAGTATAAGTACCGTATTTTTCGGCCTATAATTCGCGGATTATCTGTTAAAAAACCTAAAAAATTTTAAGTGCAGATTATCTGCTGACATTTTTTTTAAAGCAGAAGTTCATGCCAGATATCCTGTTTCTACCGGCAGTCAAAATAAAAATGTAAACAGTTATCATGCAATTGTTTACTATCGACCATTCGCAGAGTTGCTCGTGATTCGTTCACATATGACGTGTACGTGCTAGTAGGAGTGGCTTCTGATTTTTATGTTATAATTTTTAGCTTTTTGACAACATGTTTTTATGAAGAACAAAGCGTTTCTCAACTCATCTCTTTCAAAAATTGCAATGCAATATAATAAATAATGTCTAACAGAAAACATGTTATTTAACACTACAGAATTTAAACTGAACATTATTATAAAAGCGGAAAATGATTTAAAAACAGCAATTATTATAGAATTATCTGTATTCACAAGACAGTCTACGTTTTAGATATAAGATTCAATGAAAAAAAAGTATTTGTATTTTTAACTTGTAATTATTTTATAATTATTTTTTTTTCAATTATTTTATTACAATTATCATTTAAATAGAGCAACTAAATAAATAGGGAGGTGGTTTATTAGTAGTACTTTGGAATGTTGAAAACAATGAGTAATCCTCATATAGTCCGGCGTATTATCCGCGGATTATAGGCCGATGCAGATTATCTGATGAAATTTTTTTATAAGCACTAAAAATTGCAGCTGCGGATTATAGGCCGAAAAATATGGTAGTCACTAAAATTTTCATTTTTAGTTGCAAATTTTATTTTGTAATCCTGCGCGTAATCTGTTATGCCGATTTTCTGCTTGCCAAATGTCTGCCCTGCAAATGCTAATTCTGCATCTTGTAAATTTTTAAATATTTGAAATGAAGGAACATACTTATATCTTTCATTCCCAATTAAATTTGTGTCTTAAAATCAAATACATTTTATGATATTAAATGTTGAAAATGGTCTTTTTTTCATTTTTTTCCAATTTTAAGAGTCTTGAGACCCCTTAATAAATAAACAATTTGTAATAATTATTTGAAAAAAAAAATATGTTTTATTCATACACCAAAGAGTATCAACTGGTATATTTTTCGCAAAACATTGCAAAATAGATAACTTTTTATATAGGGGTTATCTGACCCCTTCCAGTAAGAATAGGTATAAAAAAATATCGGTACGTTTAGTGTTATAGTACCATAATAAAAAAAGAAAATCTGATTTTTTCACACCCTATGTATTACTAAACATACTGAAGTAAATTGTTCTAAACGTAAGTTACCATGGAATGATCCTATATAGAAGTACAGTAAAAATGTAAAAAAAATCAAACAGTTTAGTTTTTCAGTAAAATAATGCTATAAAGTGATAAATATCTTTTATTAAGATTGACGATCGTTTCGTCGCACCAACGGCGACATTTTCAAAATCATACTCGATAGAAAAATATTTTCACATAATTTAAAAATAATAAACACAGTAAACAATGTCACGAGACATGATGCATAATGAAATATTGCAAACATAAAATAAATTAAAATTAGTTATTTGTGAGCGTGGATTAGAGATATTTTTATGCAACAAGAATATTTGCAATGATTCAGTATCCCTAGATTTACTTAAAATTTGGAAAGAGATGATATATAATTTTAGTAACAATAGTAAAAATTAATCCCTGCTTGCAAATAGCCAAGATAATTTTATTTTTTTCTGTTTTGCAATATTTTTTATTATGCATGTTGTCTCGTGACATTATTTACATCTTATTGTTTTGTTAAATTATATGAAAACTAATCCACGCTCACAAATAACTAATTTTAATTTATTTTATGTTTGCAATATTTCATTATGCATCATGTCTCGTGACATTGTTTACTGTGTTTATTATTTTTAAATTATGTGAAAATATTTTTCTATCGAGTATGATTTTGAAAATGTCGCCGTTGGTGCGACGAAACGATCGTCAATCTTAATAAAAGATATTTATCACTTTATAGCATTATTTTACTGAATCTATTTATAAGTGATCATTATACAAGTTTAGTTTTTGTGAAAAAAAGAACAGAGGTCCACATCCGAGTACCTTAAGTTAGAAGAGGATAAGTCAGAGAATGGCAATTGATTGGAATAATTGCGGCCCGCGTGCTGAGTATGGCTGCACATAATATACATTATGTGCAGCCAGAGACACATAATCATTAATCCATAATTATGAAATAATTGGCTATGTGCATAAGAGATATTTAAGATTTCCGCTGTTGCTTTTCATATTTTCATGGTTCTCCTGTTATTTATAATTAAGTAAAATAATAAGAATTAAGATAATTAAAAAATATATTAAATTATTAAAAGGTCAAATAAATAATAATGCATAATTAATATAATATAAACTAATATGCATAATTAAGATGAGATACATTTTTCTTGAATTATTCAATGAAACTTTTCTTTTAAAGGTAGGGGAGAGTGGGCACATGTGAACAATTTTTACATTTTTGACTATTTCTCAAAATTGTTATGAGCTATTGAACCAAAAATTGATTTATATGAATATTTACAATTTGTTTGTTCTTTTGCTCAAACTTTTGGATGCATTTATCAAGAATTTCTAACTTATATCATCATTCTAAAAATTGTCTAAATTTGTTCACATGTGCCCCGGTGGAGGGGTAGTTGTGAACATAGCTGGGGCACATGTGTGAACACATGCATAAATAAGACAAAAATAATTTTTTGTGAATAAAAACTGTGGTAAAAACTAATTAGATGCCCTCTTTCTAGTTGTGTGAATAAATCAATAAATGTTTCAACATAGATACAAGAAATTATTCGTAAAATTGAACACTAATATGCTTACTCCTTTTGAGTCACTTTTAATTGTTATCTAACTTCCAGTAAATTAAAACTGTGGAGCAATCCTAAAAACACTGAATATATAGCTCAGTGTTTGACAAGGGTAATTAAATTTTAAACTAAAAAAATGCATTCACAGACTTAAAAATACACTTGTGAACTGTTCACATCTGCCCCCATATGTTCTGTTCGCAAGTGCCTCATCTACCAACTTCAGCCTAACTTATGAAAAATATATATTTTTAATTGAAATAAGGAAACAAAACTTTTTGTAGACTTACCTAATTAATTCCACTATAGAATGCAATGCTGATATTCTTTAAAAAATGTCTTGAATGAATTTTTACTTCAATAACTTAGAAGACTTTTTTACTTCACACCTTCTAAAACAAACAAATTACAACTACCAGAAATCAAAATGGCCTATTGTTCTTAAAATTCAGCCAAAAGATGGTACCAGTACTACCATCAATTGATAATTTTTTGAATTTTTTTATTTCAAATTAACTAAGTGAAATATGTACTGTTCACATGTGCCCCCCTCTCCCCTACCTTATTAATTCATACTAAAATCATAAAATAAGGAAGTTTTATTTCAGGTTTACGCAGTCTTAATAACCAAAAAAGCTTGATCAATACATACATATATTTGGTAAAAAGATTGTGATTACCAGTGATATCAGCAATATCTTGATTTTTTGAACAAATAAATTTCTACTTTCTTCACGAAAAACCATGAATTCAGTCATATTATCGAGAATTGCATAATAAAATACATACGGAATGATATAAAGCCAAAAAAAATTCTGTAATTTTGCCCCTAAATCTGAACTGAAAGTTTCAATGTTTACATCTGTGACGATTGTGGAATTTAGTAAAACTCCGTTTAGTAAAACTCCGCTAGTTAGGGATCCGCAACTGCGGATTTGAGGGAGTCTACTGTATTACTTTTTTAAAACTTTCGATAACTTCCATAATTCTGCACAAATCTCTTTTAAACTGATACATAAAATCAAGGGGCAGAAAATCTCAGCCAAGTTCGTTAATGGGCAAAATCATACGAACGGGATGGAAATGGGGAGGGGTTTTGAGAAACAGAAAAAAACCCATAACTTATTAATTACTATAATACATATCGAATCAGTTTAAAGTTATTATTACTTCTAGGAAAAGGGCCAAAAAATTATGTATGACAGACTTATAATTAAAAAAGGCCTTAACCAATTCAATATTTGCACCGAGATAAGTTGGGGGTAAAAGCACTGTTTTCCTATACCCGTCACTGGTGAAGTGGTTAAGGGATGTAAAAAAAAGATTCTAAGAAGAAAAAAAATCATGACTTCGTCAATTCACAAGATATCAAATCCACTTAAATTTATTATAAACCTTCTTAATAGTATTATCTACAACTTTTATTCTGACAAACTCTTACTACATCCAAAAAAACAAGTTGGAAATTGCAGATCAAACGTGAGAAATGAGGTGCATTCGTACTATAACTAGTTCTATAAATATTTTTTGCACCGCATATTGCACTGAATGTATATTTTAGTGCACTTCATAAGTGCATATCCATTTCATTCTGTTCGAAAGGCTGTAACATCATTAAAATGCACTTGAAATAATTTTTTCCCATTGGCCATCATGTAATGGAAAACTTTTGACTGCCCCTGTACTTAAACTATACATCCAATTTTCATAAAAATTGAAATGACTCGACAAAATTTTGCAACAATTATATATTTAAAATTTCAGATCATTCGGTTGGGTTGTTTTTTCCCTGTTATATGTGGACAGACAGACGGACTGAACGACGACTATAGGTGCTACGTATTTATATAATTATGAACACACCTAAAAAAAAAAGGGGGGGTAGATAAAGTTGTTGAAAGGGAGAAAAAATGACATCTCCAATAATCTGCCACTAAGGTGATAAAAAAGTATCATTGGCGTGATGAAAATTTTTGACAACCCTCAGAGATGTTGTATACAGTCGAACCTCGATTTAACGAATCATTCGGGACTAGCAACTTTGTTCGTTAAATTGAGATTATTCGTTAAATCGGGATAATCAAAGGAATATTTTTATACAACAGAACAAGTTAAAAAAAAAATGGCAATAAATAAGAAGAACAATGCTTATTTACCTTAATAATGATGTTAAACATTTGTTGCTTTAAGAAAATACTCTGTATAAAAATTGATTAATTTTTTTATGTACTACTATAAATCATGTAATTAAGAAAAAATCTCATTTATTCAAATTTTATTGATAAATTATAAGACATCTTTTATAGATGTTTTTTTATTTTGTTTCGATTTTGTATTCCGAACTTCTATCTTTATTGATTTTTTTCTGAAGCTTTGAAAACAGAGTCATTAATATATATGAGCCATCAACTATCATCTCAAAGTATCCAAATTGCTAACTGCTTTTTTGAACGTTACATGCTTCATCTCTATTTCATCTTCTTCATCACATCCACTACTACTGATATTAATAACATCAGTGTAACGTGCATTTTCGCATAGATATTTCTGCATCACAAGATACAAATTTAGAAAATCAACAATCAGGGACATTGAAGATTTATAATAAATATTAGAAAATTTCTCCAATTTTTCATTTTTTTGACATCGAAAATTATTTGTTAAATCGGGATTATAAATTCGTTAAATCGAAGTATTTTTGTTCCATTTTCGTCGGGACCATAAAAAAATTCGCTAAATCGAGAAATTCGTTAAATTGGGGCTCGATTGTATATAGAGTTGCATTATTAAACTTGTGTGTCTCTCAATAAAAAGAATGTCAGAATTTAAAATATAGTGTTTGGTTCACTTAATGAAAGAATCACTACACAGCTTAAATTTATGATACAAATCTTAATATTATCTATAAATAATATGTTTAACATGTTGTTGTTAACTATAAATAATATGTTACATAAAAGTTTTTGATAAGATGAACTCTACCAGGGCTTGAATTTCAGGGCGGGATGGCGGGATTTGCGCCCAAAATTTTGAAATCCCGCCCAAAAGAATATCGTGGGCGAGAGGCTCCCGCCCAAAAAAATTTCCCCATTTTCGGGAGAATTTTGCATTTTGAAATAGCGATCAACTCCCACCAATGCCTTGCGGATTTCCTTATATTTTCGCGCGACCGATTGACACATTTTGCAGGGTTTTTTTACCGCAAAAGATCATTGAAATTCACGAATTTTTCATTCGACTGATAGACAAATTTCATTATTTCTTTCTCGAGATCGGTTGACAAGTGTCCGCGACCGATTGGCGAAGGGTTGGGTTTTTGACATGACAGTGGTAAAAGCCGTGTTTTTACCGGTTTATTCCATCAAAAACCTATCATTTGCGATTTTCCTCCAATTTATAGTGTAAGTGTAGCATACAATACATTTCTAGATTAATTTTTCCTTGTTGTTCTTGTTATTATTATTCACAATTACTTTATTAAATTTATTTAAAAGAAGAGCATTTCCTAAATGGGAAAAATTTAAAAATACAAGAGTGAAAGGAAAGAACAATATTTGTCATAATCTCCACTAATATAGATTCTACTAACTGCAATGAACATTAATATTATATGATAATAAAAGGTTATTGTAATTATTAAATAACATTCTACATACATTTTTAATAAAATACATTAAAATTATTTTAGAGATGCACAAATGCTGTTATATGGTATGACAATAGATGTCAAGCATGGACTGTGGCCATTGAATAAATTTGAATATTCTTAGATATAATATTTGCAAATGCATATCTTATGTATTTCATAAATGCAATTATTGTGATTTTCATTTTCACTTCAATAAGCAGAATCTTAAAATTTTAAATTAATAATTTTTTTTATACAAACATGTAGGACCTGATTTCAGGTGAAAGCTCTTAGACTTAAAATTTAACACATAACAAAACTATATTTAAGAAAAATCAGAATATAATGTCCTGTTCCCGTATACATTTTACTTAAAATTATTTAGGCATTGTTTAAAGTGAATTGAAAGAAATAACACATTGCATATTTTTATTACATACATATGACTGTATGAGTAAAAATTTTTTACCGTTAAAATTATTCTTAAATTACTATTAAATTTAGAGAGATTCTTAAATGTTTTATTTATTGTTTAATGCAGTTTAACTTTTTAATTAATGGATATACATTTCTGCTTTAAAGTAATATTTAATTAATTATTTATTTATTTTAAGGAAATAATTAAATTACTTAACAAAATAACAAATAGTAATAAATTACTTAACAAAAATATATAGTTAAAAATTGAGTTTTCACATGGTTTAAAGTTTATGGATTTGCAATTTTAATCTCTACAAGATATAACTTTGAAGAACAAGTCTTATTCCTTTCTCCCAAAAGATGTATGTAATTCTCAACTATTAAAATATATTTTATGTCATTTATTTATATATTTATTTATATAAATCAGGTTTTGCTATATAGAAATAAAAATCAATGAACAATTTTGATTTAACACTTTTAGAAATCTTACTTCTGAGGAAATTTCTGAGAAAGCTATTTAGTTTTAAAGAATGTAATAAATTCTGCCGAAATTATACACATTTTTAAATCTTACACTTATGGGTTATAGAATTTCTTTAAAAAATCTAATTTTTACAGAATATGCCAAATAGCTTAGGATTATTATAGAGATCTGCTAACAGAGATGTATATGTATTATCAATACAAAAACCCTTAACGGATTAAAAGTTTGTGACGCAGCACTTTATCTTATGCTCTAAGAATTTTAAATATGGAAATTAAAAATAATGATATCAAATTTTGAGTGACGCTATGCTATTAATTATAATCTCTCTATATATTATTTATTTCATCTTTTTATTTTTTTTATAATCGCATGTGCAAAAATTATGTTCAATTAAAAAAAAAATGCATAAAAGTTTATTCATTGATGCTTTAACATTTACACCTCTCATAAATTCCAAGTATGAGTTTTAAAAGATATGATATCAAAATTTTAGTGACGCTTTGATGTGGCTTTAAACGATTTGTTTTAAAATTAAATTTAAATTATTTTTGTTTTGGCTAAGATATATTCACACATCTAAATAATAGTTTTAATTTTCCAATATACTTTAAATATGTCACTTTCACTGAATTTATATAATGCATTTAAATGTATTTATTTGAATAAACTGATTTATCCTTTGTCCAATGGTATTAAAAATTTAAAATAAGATTTGCGTAAATAATTTTTTTGCCTCATAGTATCCATTTGAATACATTTCCCTTAGTTTGGATACAATGACGCAAAAAAATTATTTACGCAAATCTTATTTTAAATTTTTAATACCATTGGACAAAGGATAAATCAGTTTATTCAAATAAATACATTTAAATGCATTATATAAATTCAGTGAAAGTGACATATTTAAAGTATATTGGAAAATTAAAACTATTATTTAGATGTGTGAATATATCTTAGCCAAAACAAAAATAATTTAAATTTAATTTTAAAACAAATCGTTTAAAGCCACATCAAAGCGTCACTAAAATTTTGATATCATATCTTTTAAAACTCATACTTGGAATTTATGAGAGGTGTAAATGTTAAAGCATCAATGAATAAACTTTTATGCATTTTTTTTTTAATTGAACATAATTTTTGCACATGCGATTATAAAAAAAATAAAAAGATGAAATAAATAATATATAGAGAGATTATAATTAATAGCATAGCGTCACTCAAAATTTGATATCATTATTTTTAATTTCCATATTTAAAATTCTTAGAGCATAAGATAAAGTGCTGCGTCACAAACTTTTAATCCGTTAAGGGTTTTTGTATTGATATCATTACTTTTTTGAGGTTATTGAAAAAATAAAAAATAAAACAATAAACACACACAAAAAAAAATTAAATACAAAGAATCCATAGTCAGGATTTCAATTCACCTTCAATCTCTCCCCACTCCCTCCCCGCAAAAAAGGATGACCATACTTCAATTTTAAAGAGCACCGTGCAATGAGATTTTTATAAGAACTCTTTGGTAAGATATGGAAGTAATGTACAACATGCATGTTTAGAGGGTATTTCTGTTGGTTTGCTTCAGAGATATAAAAAGCTATGTTAAATTTTACTATATAAAAAAATTACTTTGTTAAGAAAAATAGCAAGAAATATTACTCTTTAAACCTTTATATATATATAACAATCATCGCTCACTTATAAAAGTAATTCCATACATTTATATTAAATCCAAAACTACAAATTTCTGCTTCTCTCTTTTCTCATTCCTAGTGCAAAAAAATTAAACATTCTTTAATTTTATATAAAATAATCTTTCACCCTCCCTATTTAAAATTCTTTATTAACAATAATAATAAATCATATAAAATAATCCCCTGAGCTCCGAAGATTCCACTTCTGCTTTTGCACCCACCTCTTCAGCTTACCTAAATAATAAAATCTTTCAAAAATTAGTTTGAAATAAAAAAAAAAAAAATCTGCAAAATTTGTTGCTCACTAACATAAATAAATAAATAAGCACTAACTTCCCTAATGTACAGTCATGGGGAAAAAAAAGTAAACACCCGTACTAACTCCTCAACAAATTACCGTAGAAGAAAGTTACGGGTACCGAGCGATTGGAAATAAAGTCTACTTTTAAATGTATATAAAATTTGCTTAAGGGGTTATCTACATATTAAAACGAACCATAACTTTGTTTTTTTCAATAGCAGTACACAATTTTTACAGCATAAATGAATTATACACCATTTAATTAGCCTAGAAACAAATTTTTATGCAATTCGTACTATAAGTTCCCGAGAAATTAATTATTTTCAAACAAGCTTATTTTAAGGGCTGTATCCAAATTGAAGTTCGGCACTCGATTGTTAACCGAGAGAGCCCCCTTCTTGATCAAGGCACCTCAAGCGTCACTCAATCAGTCAATGAAGTCTGCTAGATTACAGGACAGCGTAAGACATTTCAAAATATCTAATCACTTCTATCATAGACGGCCCCTTAAACCATGATTTTGCCGTTTTTTAAGCATAATTTGAAAACTATTTGGAAGAAAAATGTGAAATTTTGGATTTCCACAAAGCAGGACTTAATAAATCTAAATCCATCAAAAAAATTTTAGGTTACAATTCATAATTTTTTCGATTATTAATTTCATAATTCATATCATAAAATTATAAAAATTGCAAATTCAACGTATTTATGTTTGGGTATGTTAGTATTACTGCTACACAAAAAATTAGCACATTAGGAGCATAATTTCAGGAGATATGAATAAAAATATGAAAATATAATTTAACATTAGAAGCACTAAATTTTGAATGTTTATAATTCAAAAACTTATTATTTAAATTACTTGAAATTTGGTGCCTAGGCATAGTTTGAACCGAAGATTTGAAATATCTCGTTAAAATTGGGTATTGCCATTGAAAAAAGTGAAGTTTGGATTTGTTTTAATATGTAGATGGCCCCTAAGAAATTTTATATACATCATTTAAAAATAGACTTTATTTCCAATCATTCGGTACCAATAACTTTTGTCTACGATAATAATTTGTTAAGGAGTTAGTAGAGGGTGTTTACTTTTTTTTTTCCACGACTGTACATTTCACCTCTTCTCCCTCCCCCTACTGCCCAACATTAAAAAAATTTAAATCTTTATTTTTATACAGAAAATTCTTCTATATAAATTATCCTCCTATTCCTCAAAATTATCACTTTCCCACTCCAGCCTAGAGATTTCAATCTTTAAAGCTTTTTAGAAAATCGGATCTGCAAAGTCTGTTGCTTAATAATAAAATATATAATCATGTACACTTTTAATTATTTTTCACACAATCAATTGATGTCATGATAATAGTTGTTCTGAACGAATATTGTGTTGGCTGGGCTGTCGTACAGATAGCTCAATTGGAAGAGTACTGGCAGTTAAAGCCAAGGGTTATTAAAGTTCACTGTAATTCAAGATGTTTAACCCCTTCGCGACAAGAGCCCTTTGGTTAATTTTTAACCTTTTACTACATGTTTTTAAAAACAGAAAATTTTCTGTAATTGAATCACAGAAATGCTCCCATTAAAGAAGGTAAACTTTACAATTAAAAATAAGTGGTGAGAATAATGAAGGATTCTGAACACCTTAAGTGGCCAAGTATACCGGTCGCTCATTCCCAAGGGCTTAAAGGTGCTTTTTTACTATTATAACCTTTAGGATTTACAATATAAAAAAATCTTAATCACTTCTGAGGTAAATAAAGACAGTGGAAAAAAATCAAGATGGCAATGTTTTGATTGGCAAATTCTAAGCTGAGTAATTTGTGCTACAGAATGAAAAAATTATAAAGTTGTAATAATGTCCTCTTGTTACAGATACTAAATCTTTAAGGTTTTTGATGTGTGAACTACATATGAATACAGTAGAAGATCTTTATAATGCACACCTTGGTATGAAAAGTTGTGCGTATTATAGAATTTTGCATTATATAGATCATATTTCATACATCATTAAATTTACTTCGTATACATGCTTTAAATTACATTCCTTGGAACCAGAAAATGTGCAAATTATGATATTTTATATAATAGGTATAGATCACACATTATTAAGTTACCTTAAAGATATTACCTTGAAATATAACATCCAAATATGCCTGGGCAAAATCATCATTAAACATAACTCATGACTGACAGTTTTGGGAACACTAAATGCATGGCTGGACAATTTATTCTTTTTCACTATTTTTAATAATGAAATCTTTGCCTTATTTTTAGCAGAATTTTCTTCCATTAAATAAAGCAAAAATTAAAAAACTTTTGGAAAGCATGCATTTTAGTGCTGCAAGAAAAACCTGTCATGAGCTGCTCTGATTATAACACTCATTTACAAAAAATTTTAATATAATAACAATATTTTCATTACTCCAAAATAATGTGTTAAAGGCGATAATGTACCATATTTAGTGTTCCAAGAAATAGCAATATTTGTAAAATACATGTGCTTCTTAACTGAAAAATTCAATGTTTATATCTGAGAAATACATTACATCTTCTGCATTAAAATTTTTTAGTGGCAGGCTTTTCTGATTGAACAAGGACTGCTTGCAGAGTGCTTTTAAGGATTTTACAATATAAAATTATGGCTCTTGAACTACTATTAATCAAATACAGTAATAGGAATAAAAAAAAAAATCATTGAATAGTTTATTTTAAAAAATTACTTGTATTTTCATCAGATATACTGATTATTACTACCATATGTTATATGTAACATATTTATTAGAAAAGTTACTATTTTCATGAAGTTTTGGATTTCCCCCCCCCCCCCCCCCCCCCCGGACATACTGTCAAATTTCGCGAGGTTATTTTTTCTTGTGATGTTCCTCCCCCGACCGAGAATGGGGCGCGTTTTTTACAATCAACTAATTAATTTTGTTTTTCTTTTATTGCTACTTTTTTTTATATTAGTGTGGTGATCTTTCAAATGCTATTGCACAACGAGGCGATAAACGCGCTACTCTGTAAGTGGCACGGCAACCCTCCAGTGTACAGGTGGAATTGATAAAAAGAGTTTTTGTAGTCGGAATATGCGGAATATTACAGAATAGTGAATGGTTTAATGAAAGCAGAATAAAAACTTAATATTTAATTTAAGATGCGAGTCAGATTAAAATATTAATTGAAATGGTTACTGAGTAATCACTTTATTAGTTTATACAAAGTCTAATTATCATGACAGCTACAATGCAGCTGCTAATGAAATTTTGTGAAACCAATCTTTTCTAAATAGTAACATGTTCTGAATTGTTCTTATTTACAATAATACTTCATTACCACAAATACCATATAAGGGAGCTGGCTACTTTTATATTTTTTAAAAGTAAATTATTTAAAGCTTTCTTTTAAGCATATTAACTTTAAAATTAAATAAAAACAAGTATCTTACTTTTGCAAAAAAGCTGTTTTATCTTATTTATCTATAAACTTTAATTACTAAATAAGGAAAAGTATCATGATGAAAATTTTTACTTTTAGGAGCTCAAAACAACCAGTCAGGATAAAATGGTTCATTTTGAGCTAATCGTGATAATTTATGTATATAAAGTAGAATTTACTATCAGTCAAAAATATGTCCAAGACTGAAATCAGTCCTGAGACTGAATGCACCCATGGCTGTAATCAATTAGCCTAAAAGAAATGCTTCAGGTGTTTTTTTTCTTCTGTTTTTCTTTTGTTACAGAGATAAACGGCAATAAGAATTTTGTTCCCCTTTAGGTTAAATTTTATAAAAATAAAACACTACGATGCTTTAATTTTTGAAGCTGAAAAGAGTTATAAAAAAAAAATAATAAACGAAAGATGTCATTTTAAGTCAATTTTCGATTATAATATTATTAGAAACGATTCGCAAATGAATCATTTTATAAACGGGATTGGAAATCTTAATTTTGATTTCGTCATACCTTTTTTTTAAATTGTGCGTTCTTTAAAAATGAAAGATTTCGTTTAATTTCTTTAAAAGAAAACTCAAAATTAAATTAGTAATCTATCTGTATTACACTCACATATCACAAGAAATACCTATGCCACACATGAACGTTATTTTCTAAGGAAAACAGTTATAAGTATTGTTGAAAATAAAAACAATTCAGAACATTATACTAATTAGAAAGGATCGGTTGCAAAGAATGCTGTCTGGATAATTAGAAATTGTACTCACTTGGAGTTGTCACCCTTGGAATACCATTTCAAGATCTTTGATATTTCTTATTTCTTCAGTCAACTTCGCGTATCGCGTAGTGATACATGGCGAAGTCTTATGGCGAACGCGATGAATTTTCATTTCGATACGAGAATTTTCGATTAATATCGAATTTCGATACGAAAATTTTTCTTAAAATGTGAAATATTTTCTCCTTAAAAATGTTTACTTACTATGAATAACAATGAAATAAAATACCTATAATTATAAAATACTGCTCCATTTAAAAAAATCAGTCTAAGTATTTTAAAGCACATAATAAACTGTTTTCGTAGTTCAAAAAAAGATTTATTGCCTATATTCAGATTTTTAACTGTGACCTAATCCGCGCAAAACCGATGTGCAACGTTCTGTCTGCTAGCCCATAGAATAACATGTAATCCGCGATCCTAAGAAGTCCATTTTTTCATGCGGATTATATAAAAATTAAGAGTTTTCCTAGATACTAGGTTAGTCTTATCCACTTCGTCAAAAACAGATTCATTTTATATATTAATGTTTTAAAAAAAATCTAGACCGTTTCGGAGAAAAAAAAAAGACAAACTTACACCATCGAAATTGCTTTCAAAATGGGTTTACAGATCTGAAAATATACTGCACGTAGAATTGTAAAAAATTCAGAATAGGATTAGACTGCAGATATAAGACTGTTTTAAAAAAATCAGAACAATAGGACCTATATTTGATGAGTTATTAACAGGCGGCTTTTCGCATTTTCTTTGATGTCGAGTTAGCTGTATATATGAGTTCCGCCATCTACGAATTCTACGATACGATACGATACGATTTTAGGCTTAAGGCTGCGTCACTCGGAATACTACCGTCTTCCATGATTCTAATGCAATTCTTTTTAGTTTTTCTCGGATAGATAAATATACTTCAGAGTCTTTTCGATATTGAATATTTCATGTAAAACAACTTAATACTAAAGACAGAATGAAAAAAGATAATGTAAAAACAAACTACTACTAAAAAATAGGTTTTTGACAGTTTTCGACCTTTTTGACAAAGAGGTTTTTGACATGACGGTAAAAACCATGGCAAAATCCGGTAAAAACCGTCATGCGTCAAAAACTTGCCAACCCTGTATCAGAGGGTATTCTATTCCGAATTTTCCGAAAATTTAAGGCATTAGATTCCGAGAATTATGAAAAATCGGTCATTAGTTCAACAGAAAAATATCGCAAATTTCGACAAATGGTCGCCGATCACCAAAAAAATCAATTTCGTAAATCGTTCAAGGAAAAAATCGTCAATTTTGTCAAAGGATTGCAGGAAAACTTTAGTTTCGTCAGATCGCGAAAAAAAAAAAAAAAAAAAACTCGAAACTCATCAAAGGATCGCGAAAAAACGCAAATTACATCAAAGGATAGCAAAAAAAAACGTAAATTTTGACAAAGGAACGAAAAAAAAACACGAGTTTCGACAAAGGATCATGAAAAAAAGCGAATTTCATCAAAAGATCGGGAATAAACGCGAATTTAGTCAAAAGGCCGCTGAAAAAATGCAAATTTCATCAAAGGATCATGAAGAAACTTGCATTTTGTCAAAGGATCGCGGGAAAATGCGCGTTTTGTCAAGGAAAAAATGCGAATTTCAACAAAGGATCGTAAAAAGACGCGCATTTCGTCAAAGGATCGTGAAAAAACGCGAATTTCATCAAAAGATCACGGAAAAAAAAAAAAACGCAAATTTTGTCAAAGAATCGCGAAAAACACGCGAATTTCGTCAAATAATCGCGCAAAAGGTGTGAATTTCGTCAAAGGATCGTCAGAAAACACGAATTTCATCAAAATATCACAAAAAAACGCGATTTTCGTCAAAAGGGCGCGAAAAAAGTCGAATTTCGCAAAAGATTGTGGATAAAACGCGAATTTCGTCAAAGGGCTGCAAAAAAAAGTGGGAATTTCATCAAAGGGTCGCGACGGCTTCTTTAGAAAATAGCACACACACACACACAAATATCTATATTTATTATTATAGGTATAGCAGGGGTGATTCTGTTCCGAATTTTATGAAAAATTAAGGCAGCTATTTCCGAAAATTAAAAAAAAATCGGTCATAAATCCGAAAGTTCGGACATAAATTATATCGAAAATTTCGACAAATGTTCGCCGAAAAAAGCCAATTCCGTCAAAGGATCGCGGGAAAACAACAAATTTCGTCAAAGGATAGCGAATAAAAGGGCAAATTTCCCCAAATGATCGAGAAAAAACTGCTGCTAATTTCGTCAAAAGATCGCGAAAAAACGTCAAATTTCGTCAAAAGATTGCGAAAAATCGGCAAATTTCGTCGAAAGATCGCGAAAAATCGGCAAATTTCGTCGAAAGATCGCGAAAAAAACAGCAAATTTCGTCAAAAGATCGCAAAAAACCGCTCATATCGTCAAAAGATTGCGAATAAACCGCAAATTTCGTCAAAGGGACGCGAAAAAAAAAAAAAAATAGTTGGTGCCAAGAGTGGATTTCCTCCCCCTTCCCCCGCTGTACTTCCGAAAATGTGATGTGAATTTCCAATATTTCTTTTTCGCTCAGAATCATCCCTGAGGTGTAGTTTTTAATCTAAAATAATATACTGAACTAACTTTTGGAAAATTGGGTTTAACCCAAATCCAATTTACAGGAATCTACACTCAGCTTGAAATCAAACTGAACCAAAAAAAGATTTTACTCGACCTGCAAAAAAATAATTAGCATCTGGAGAGAATTTCCCAGTCTTACTTACCCCTTTCAGAAAATTTGCTGTGAATTTCAGATTTTTTTTTTTATTATTATTCAGAAACACCTGCGAATTTTGCGGTTACTTTTTGCGACAGACTGACGAAATTCACAGTTTTATCCTTCGTCTGATCGATGAATTTACATCACGTCAGTTTGTCATGTCAGTATTAATACAGACATGACAAAATAATTAATGTAAATCTTTAAATAGCATGTAAAATATCAGTGGGTTTTAGATTTTTTTTCTCCCTCCCAAATAGCTCAACTCCCCTCCATTTATAAATGTTGGTAGGGAGACTCCCCTCCTAGGAAAAATTTGAATTTCAATCCCTGTCTACTAATGGATGATATTACTAAAAATATTCTGGAGGGATGAAAAAATTAAGGGTTGAAGAAAAAATTGCCATATTAACATGATTTACAGAAATAAAAAATTAAAAACTCGTCAGAAGCAGCCAGATAAAATAGTTAAACTGGGTTTATCTCTAATCTTGATTTAGTTTTTGTTGATGAAATTAGCACTTGAGTTCGAAATCTACCTCTGCCTGTAGGCCGAGGCAACAGGGATTTTTTTAAAAATATAAATCCACACAAATAAACTTTGCAAAGAAAATGTAAGCAAATTTCTGTGAAAACTTTAGTTGAAAAACGTTCATTTAAAAAAAAAAAAAATACCACTTTCATATCAAGAATCTAAGACTTAAACTAAAACATAATTTCAGTTAAGACTGGAAAGCCGTGCCAAAACTAAATACACAGGAAATGAAAATTATAATTGTAAGGGGGAGGGGAGAATGTAATATTCTGACAGAATAGCAATTTTTAAACAATGGAAGATTTGAAAATGATAATATTTATAATAATGCCAGAACTACTATAATTTGTTTCTTTTAAACTGGCATCATTTATACATTTGAAAAACAATATTTACTATGCTTTCAAACTGCAGTGATATTGGTTGAAACACAGATTTTTTTTTAAATTAGCTCTATTGATAATTAAATATAATGCAACTGAAAAATCATTTCAAGCAAAAAAAAAAAAAAAAAAAAAAAAAAGCTAGCTGCTGTCAAAATTCTGAGACTGAAGGGATAAACTTTAGTTCATTATTTTATATTTTTTAAGAAAATATAATTTACCATAATTTCACGCGTATCCGCCGCGGCTTTGTTAAGTCTTTTTCAAACTGGAAATTTTACTGAAAAAAAGAAGTCAAATAAGTGCTAAGCAGAAGCAAGTCACATTTTCTTTAAAATAAATTCTGGTAGGAAATCGAGTTACCTGATATGCGGCAGATATGCGCGAAATTAGGGTATTTTTGAGAAACATTTGTAAGAAATCAATTTTTCCAGAATTTTTTTTTCACCACTTCAATTTTTCTAGAAAATGCACCTCTGCTCAGCGTCAAGTAATACACAGGGGTGGGGAATTTTCAGAAAATCTTACCAGCCAAGGATTTGTTTTACCAGCCAACACGATGCAACATACAGTTTAAAATGGTATGTGATAGCACAAATAATTAATTACGATTACTACAATGCATTTTCATAATTCTTTTTTCAACAAAATTATGAAATATATACATCAGAGAAAAACTTAATATAGGGTAGAACTTAGTTACCATATTTACATTGTAATAATTTGGAAAATTACAATATCTACGTTTAAGAAAATTTTAAATTCATAACTGTTTTTACAGTTTTAAGCAAACAAACATTATTATTAAACAAAATAAACGCAAAAACAAAATTGAAAAGAATAAAAATCAGATTTATGACGACTTATTTTTTTTATTGTTACATGAAACATTGATGAATTAAGGTTTGCTCATCCCTAGATCCTACAATTCTTTTTTCGATATTATACAATGAATTGTAATCAATATTAGTTGTTTGAGAAATGGATCTTAGACAATTTCTGATCGTTTCAATGTAATACAATGCTTCGGTTTTAGTCGGATGAAAAACGCCATGTAACCACAAAAAAATGCCGCCTGACCAAAGCAAAATGACCGTGAATAGACTGATATGTCTATCTGGAGTTTAAATGTGTCATTCATAGTGTGTGGGTTTATTTATTCAGATAAAGGATTTAAGTAAAATTTCACATTTATCTCAATGGGTATGTTAGAGACTTTTATGGAAAGTTTGGCTAAGATATTTCTTACTGCACTTAATTTCCGTGCTTATAAGATGGACTATGAAAAATGGACAATTTTCCTAAACTGTCGGGATATCTGGAGCTGAAAATTATTCAACGACGTAAAATCAGGAGTTTATTTACACTAAAATCATATACAGAAAATCGGGACTTTGAAAAATTGACGTGAAAACCGGGTGTCGGGATAACGAGGTCCGACTGTATATCTCTATAGCCTACAGTTTTTCAAAAAATTATCTAAAAATTTACTCGCCTTGTCAGAAAATCCACTCGCCACTGGCGAGTAAAATGATATATTTCCCCAACCCTAGTAATACATGTAAGTTATAACTTAATGATAAATATTTTCAAATAAAAAAATAGCAAATTAAGATGTTTTGTATGGTTATAACTAAATACATATAATAATAAAATGATTCACTTTCAATAAATAGTAAATCAGAATGTTTGGTACAGTTTGATATAAAAATCCTCTGCATAATCAGGGTTGACAAAAATGGCGCATTAGCATCCATTTTGGCATGGTATTGCTATGACGGAAAAGTACCAGCTTTTCCTTTATTTAATCTAAGAAATACTGCAATTAAATAAAACAAAAAATCATTTAAAAAAATTGTGGCATTCAAAAATTTGGAGGATTGGTTTCTCTGCTTCAACTTTTTCTCACAATTGTGATTTTTTTCACTAAATTTTTTAAATTTAGAACATATTTCAATTATTTCTGTGCTGCAACAAACAGTGCTTTATTTAATATCAGACATACTGCAATTAAAACAAAAAATTATTTTAAAAAATTGTGACATTCAAAAATTTGGAGGATTGGCTTGGCATCTCTGCAACTTCTTTTCACAATTGTGATTTTTTTTCATTAATTTTTTTTAATTTAGAATATATTTCAATTATTTCTGTACTGCAACATACAGTCAAGCCCTATTTATTAAAAAAAAAAAAAAAAAAAAAAAAAGAAAAATACAAGACTGGAAAAATAATTCATTATTTCAACACATTTTTATTGTAACAGTTTTATATATAATATATAGGTGCATTGTATAAAGTTAAGAAAACAATACAACGAAGGAAATAACTCAATGAACAAATAAAAATATACAATTCACTCACGAATGATGAAATTTTTCACTTTTGTCCATGCACATAATACACACATCTATCAGAGAAAAATCTGAAGAAGAAAATTTTATTAGCAAATAAATAAACAGAATGCTAAATTCATCTTTAAAAATTTAAACTTAAAATTACACTATGTGCAAAATACTTAAAAGATGACAAAAAATATTTAAAAAGATATTAAATTACTTCAATACTTTTTAGTACTTTCAGCTATAAACATACAGCCTTCGTCAGAGAATACAAAAATACTGTTAAAGTAGACTCCCTCAAATCTGCACAGCTTGGGACCAGAAGTTGTGTGGATTTTAGAATTTTACGGATTTGTCGTGATTGCTTTATTTACACTTTTTAAACAGGAATTTGAATGTAATAAAGCAATCAAAATTATAAAGAATCCTTGCAATATAGTAAAATATTAAAATAGTTAAGTAAAGTAATAAACTAAAATGATAAAAAGTAAGATAATTTTTAAAATGATTAAGTTATTAAAAGTAAAGGTCAAATAAATAATTAATGTATAATTAAATCTGCATAATAAAGATAAGATACATTTTCCTTGAATTATTGAATGAAACTTGCCTCATAATGGTACCCTATTAATTCACATCAAAATCATAAAGTAAGGAAGTTTTATTTCAGGTTTAGCCAGTCTTTATAACAAAAAAATCTAAATTAATACATAAAAAGATTTGGTAAAAAAAGATTGTGATTACCAAAGACATTAGCAATATCTTTATTATTTTATTTTTCAGAAATAAATTGTACTTCCTTCATGAAAAACCACCAGTTCTGTCATATTACAGAGAATTAATTACATATTAAAATACAAAAGGAATGATATAAAACTAAAAAAATCTGTAATTTTGTCCCTACATCTGAATTGAAAGTTTCATTGTGTACATGTTACTTTTCCTCTTAACCGAATATTCGGTATTTGGTTTGCCTGTAGGCCAAATATTCAGTATTCAGCCAAAATCACTATTCGATGCATCCCTAATATGGGGTATAAAATTATGAAACAAATACCATAAATCTAAAGACTTAAATTTCAAAATTTTTTAAGCCCAGCCTTTTGTTTTAAGCTGGTGGATTAATCTGCGAGGTTTAAAATACTCTGCATGGACAGTTTCTGCTACTGGGTCAGCCAGGGGCGGATTTAAGGAGTCGCGATGGTCGCAATCGCGAGGGGCCCCCCATCCCAAGGGGCCCCCAAGTCTTCTTTTGAGTTCAAAGAGAAATGTGACGTTTGATAAAAAGATTTTCTTAGTGTTCTTTTTTTAATTTTTCAGTTATTATTTCAATATCATTTTCATGTAATAAATATAATTTTTTCTATCATTTGATACTACCAGAAAAGTTTTAGTTTTTCCCTCATCTTTTTTTAATTTATGAATTATGAGGACTATGATCTTTTGTGGACGGATAGGGTGGGATTCAAAGGAAACTTGGGTCTGAGCCAAAAGGAGCACTGTTAGAGACGTTCTATGACGACTTAATTATGCAGATTGAGGGACTAATTAAATCATGGGCCATCAACCTGAGGCCCCTGATTTTGGGGGCCCCACATTTGGTACGCAGTTTTCATAAAGCTGGTATTTTAAGTGAATTTTTACTTTGTTGCTGATTATCTATACTAATAAAGCAAAGTTTCGCTCTGTCTGTCTATGTGCGAATGGCTAGCAAAATCTACCGCACATAGAAGTCTGAAAATTTAGGTGAGGATAGTCCAAGACAGGTCCTAATGCACCTGTAGCTCAGATTTATAATTTTTTAAGGTCCGGGGCCCCTGGGCCCTTTTAAGTTTTTATGCACTAAATTGTTAATAACTTGCCCCCTTTTTATCCAATCTTCTTCGTTTTGGGGGACCTTTCTCCATCTAGTTATTCTCGCCTTTCTACTCTCCAAATAAGACCCTGACACCTTGTGGTTCCATACAGGACCCTTCAAGTTTTTGTGCAAATAAAAGATTAAAAAATTGCTTCCTTTTAATCCGATCTACATTTTTGATATCCTTTTTCCATTTAGTTAGTCTCACATTTCTAATTCCAGTTTAGATCCTGGGTCCCCTAGGGTGCCGTAGGATCCGGTCCAGGGCCCCTTGAACTTTTTGTACGCCAATAATTTTTCACCCCCTGATTTTCTCACCTTCTCAGTACATAATTTTGAAGTTGAGTCTTGGATTCTTCTTCCTAGATCAACACCCTCATATATTTATTGAGGCCCTAGGGCCCTTTTTTAAACATTTACACAATTTTTTGTGCATTTCTTTAAAATATTATTCTATGCTTAATTGTGACTAATTGAAGATCTAAACTGCTAAGAACTTAGATCTTTTAACAAGTTTTCATGTTAGGGCTCTGCTCTTTACTATCAGTTGGCCCTTTTTGGGCCCTTTGTTATAGGTCCCTTAAAAACGGCCCGATTCACTAGTTTCTTTTTTTAAACAGCTTCTTAAGTCCTCCCGCTACTACATGAATAACAAAAACATTTCCCCGACGTCAACTACCACCAATTTTGAATATTAATTTGCTTCTTTGGACCTTTGTTGGAGCTTCTTTAAAAACTATCTGATTCTATTACAATTTTCTTTAACATAGTTTTAGCGTCCTTCAGCTACTTTAAAACTACTAAAATAATTTCTTATACCCAACTAAATTCCAGTTAAGACACTGGTCCCCAGGGCCTGGTCTTTCTTTATACCTCTGCTACCACTTTTTTCAAACATTAATCTCAATTTTCAGCATCAACTTACGTTTACAAACTACAGCCGTAAATTAAAAATTGCGTTAGTTTAAAGGTAACTTTAGATAAGGGATTTCATCCGTTTATTAAATATCGTGTTAATGTTAAAAGTAATTCGTGAAATTTACAAGGGGAGGGGGCATTTTTCACCGCTTGGGGGCGCATTCTTTCCTCGAATTCTAAGGACCAATTTCAACGGGATTTGGTTCATTCAACTTAGATTATAATTTGGCTACTTTCTGTATTATGAAATTTTACCTTAGACTTCAAGTACCAACATTTTCTAACATTAATGATGCATTCTCTTTTTGGATTCTTTGGGCTTGATTACAATTAGGTTTGGCTCAATCAACTTGGTTTTTGATTGTCTCCGGCACATGCGGAGCACTTCCGGTACATGTTGCCTTGGATAATGGGGACCCAGGTTATAGGTTCGTTCGGAAAAAAGTTTGTTGGGGACACTCTAGACGCTGAGGAAGGCAATGGGGGCCTCTGAAATTAGGTTCATTTAATAGAATTTCAAAAGATATAAAATCATACATACTTGAGTTTTGTTTAAGGTTATTATTTACGGACCCCAGCAACGCCGGGCGAGTCTGCTAGTCTATACTAATAAAAGAAAGTTTCGCTCTGTGTGTCTGTGTGCGATGGCTCTCAAAATCTACCGCACATAGAAGTCTGAACATTTCAGTGAGGATAGTCTAAATCAGTTCCCGATGTACCTGAGGGTCAACTTTTTAATATTTTAACCCTTAAATGCCGAGTGTTGCCCTTCGGCAACATACCCAATTTAGGCTTATAAATACTATTAGAATAATATTGAAGCTATAATGCCTAATGTTGACGATAAAATACATTCTGAATATATTATTAAATCGATTTTCAACATTTAGATGGCAACACTTGTGCTGTTTAAGAATAAAGATAGATTTTCAATTGTTGATACATGTTCTTTTAGTTCTGTTTGGAAGGTTGCGAAATACGCTATTTTGTTCCGCAGTGAGCAAGTAAAATTTATTTCTTATCGTAGTTCTCAAAACACTTGTGTGTTTAATATTATTGAATTTCATCGAGGAAAATTATTTTTTCAATTAAACACCAGTATTGCCGATTAGTAACAAACAGTTTTTTAGCCGTAAACCATACTTAAAACAAAATATGATTCTTTAAAGTATTTTTCCCATGATTTTTTTTATAAAAAGAAAGCCGAAAAACATTTTTAAAATGATTTTTGAAAACTCAGGTATTTAAGGGTTAAGACCCAGGCCCCAACCTTTCAAGTTTTTATGCCCTAAATTTTTAATAGCTTGCCTCTTTTTTATCCGACTTTCTTTGTTTTTTGGGACCTTTCGACATATAGTTATCCCCCTTTCTACGTTTCAGTTAAGATCCTCGCTCCCTGAGAACCGATACAGAGTCCTTGGAAGTTTCTGTGCCCTAAATTGTTAATAACTCTTCCTTTTTAATCCAATATTCGTTTTTGGTGCCCTTTTTCAATTTAGTTATTCCCCAGATTCTACATTCCAGTTAAGACCTGGCCCCCTAGGACCCGGTCCAGAGGCCCTTGAACTTTTTGTCTGCCATGCATTTTTCACTCCCTAATTGTGTCGCCCTCTCAATGCATAACTTTAAAATTGATTCTTGGATTTCTGTTCCCGGGCCAACACTCTCACATTTTTATTGGGGCCCCACGGCCTTTTTGCATCTCCCCCCATTTTTGCGTATTTCTTTAAAATTTTATTCTAATAATTCATACCCTATGCTTAATTTCGTCTAATTGAAGATCTAAAGTGCAAAGTAGCCTTTTAACATGTTTGCATTTAACAGCCCTGCTCTGTACTATCAGTTGGCCTCTTTTGCATCTCCTATTATAGCTTCCTTAAAAATGGTCCTATTCACTAGATTTTTTTTCTAACAACTTTTTAGGTCCTCCAACTACTACATGAACTAGAAAAAATTTTCTCAGACTTCAGCTACTACCAATTTTGAATATTAATGTCTTTCTTGGGGCCCTTCTTTAAAAATAATCCAATTCTCTTGCAATTCTCTTCTGCATAGTTCTTTGCTCCTCCGGCTACTTTATAAACTACTAAAAAATTTCCTTATAACCAACTACATTCGAGTTAAGATTGTGGTCCCCTGGAACGTGGTACAGGGTCCCTTGAAGTTTTCGTGTCCTCAATTGTTAATAATTGCCCCCCCCCCCCTTTTAATCCGATCTTTGTTAAAAGGAACTTTTCCATTTAGTTATTCCCCCATTTCTATATTCCAGTTAAGTCCCTGGGGCCCGGTCCAGAGTCCCTTGAACTTTTTGTGCGCCACACATTTTCACCCCCAATTCTGTCACTCTCAATGCATAAATTTAAAATTGAGCCTTGGACTCCTGTCCCCGGGTCAACACCCTCATATTTTTATTGGAGCACTAGGGCCCTTTTTTAAGCATCTCCACCCCCCTCATTTTTTGCGCATTTCTTTAAATATTTTATTCAAATGATTAATTTATACCCTATGCGTAATTTCGACTAATTAAAGATCTAAAGTGACTACTAGAACCTTATAACATGCTTTTATCTCAGGGCCCTGCTCTCAGCTATCAGTTGACCCCTTTTGGGCTCCCTATTATCGCGCCCTTAAAAATGGTCTGATTCATTAGCTTTTTCCTAACAACTTTTTATGATTTCTACCTACGCCTCATATTTTTATTGGGGCCATAGGCCCCAATAAAAATATGAGGGGCTTTAAAAAGGGCATGAGGCCCTTTTTAAGTATTTTCCCTTATTTTTAGCGCATTTATTTAAAATTTTATTCTAGAAAAGATTAATTTGTACGTTATGTTTAATTTCGACTAATTGGAGATCTAAAAAGCTAATACTAGGACCTTTTAACATGTTTTCCCCTTAGGACCCAACTCTCAACTATCACCGTGGCACCTTTTGATCCCCCTATTATAACTCCCTTAAAAATAGTCCGATTCACTAGCTTTTTCTTTTCTAACTTCTTTTTTTTTCAGCTAAACAACAAAAAAATTTCTCAGACTTCAGCTACCATCAATTTTGAATATTAATTGCCTTCTAGAGGCCCTTGATCCGATTCTCTTGCAATTTTCTTTAATATAGTTCTAGGGTTCTCCTGCTACTTTATAAACTACTAAAAATTTTCTTATACCCTTGGTACCAACTCTTTCGAATATTAATCTTCTTTTTGGCATCAACGTTTACTCACTACAGTCGTAAATTAAAAATAATGCTACTGTTAAGTGTTAAAGGTAAGTGGTTAACTTTAGAGAGGTGGGGGTTTTCACCCGTAAATTAAATATTGGGTTAATGTTAAAGGGACTTCGATAAATTTATAGATGGAGGGCGCTCCTTCACATTCTTTTCTCGGGTTTTATCTGCCCTATTTCAATGGCAATTGGTTTATTCAACTGAGATTATAATTAAGCTACTTTCTGCATTATGAAAGTTTATCTTGAACTTTTGTTACCACCATTTTCAACGTTAACGGACATTCTTTTCTCAGTTTCTATGGCTCGATTTCATCGAAAATTGGTTCATTCAATTTAGCTTAAGATTGTTATACAGATTTTAGTTCCATATCCCCCGCTAGGGGAAAGCATTCTAATCTCGGGTTCTATGTTCCCGATAACTACGGGGTTTGGATCATGCAATTTGATTTTCGATTGTCTTCGGCGGTACGGAGCACTTCGGGTATACGCTGCCTCAGACAGCTTTAACCCAGGTCACAGGTTCGTTCAGAAAAAGGCAGTGGCATAACCAGGGAGGCGGTTCAAATGCTCTAGATGCCATTAATATTTTAAAGTTTTCTTCGTCTTGATTAATAGCAGAAAATTCTCCAATTAGATAAGGCGAACTGAACTTTACAAAATCACTGCTATCCAGAGCATTTGGACACCCACCTTGGCTATGCCAATGGAAAGAGGTTTGTTGGGAACACACTCGACGCTGCCGAAGCCATTGGGGCCCCGGAAAAATTAAGTCCATTTGAAAAACTGTATGATGCCGAAGGCATTGGGGCACGGATTTTCCGAAGATATAAAATCATACAAACTTGAATTTTGTTTAAGGTTATTATAACGGCCCGGTCAACACCGGACGGATCAGCTAGTAATAAATATTTTATTATTGCAGAAGTTTATTATTGCATCGTAAGTGTTCATACGTTTTCCCTCTCATAAAATTCTCCACATCTAGGTCAAAAATGACACACGACAATCAAATATATTATGACTGTCAAAGACAATGTCCCCCCATGGCTTTCCCCAATATGAATTTTTTTCAATTTCAGCAGATGTGTTGCTAGTCGCAGTTGTGAAAGTAGCACTTTTACATTTTTGGGACCATTTTTTTATGGCATTCGCTATTAAGACACACACAAGTACAAACTTATATGCAGATTAGCTAATTAAATTGATGTTTAAAAAAGATCTATCATATATATATAAAATTCTAATGAAACAAATTTATGAAACCATTTTATGAAACGACTGATTGTATTTTACAGCTATTATTTCTAAAATATAAAATCTTTGGCGGTGAAATTAGCACCAGTTGTCCGTATTGATCCGCGTATGTCAAAAATCGTATTAGAATTTTTAAATTTGATTTGAAGAAAATTTTGCAAAAAAATGGCACTTGACACGTGTCTGGCACAGATTTTGGGCCGACTAAAGTGTCTGTCATTTTCAAAATATTTTTTTCTAAGTATAAATATTATTCTGTCTCAATCTCAGCGTGCCTCAAATACCTGTTTTGGGTAGTCAAAAAATGGCACTTGACACGTGTCTGGCACAGTTTTTGAGCCACGATCCTTCAGCCAGACATTCGATTTTGTATTTAGCCATTACAAAAGAAGTGTTGCACAAATTTTCAGGGTGCCTCAAATACCTTCCCTAAAATGTTTAACAGCTCTTGGACTACTACCCTCACAAACATTTTCCGCTTTGTACGTGCGGTAGATTTTGCTTGCCATCGCGAATACACAAACACAGAGTGAAATTGTCTTTTATTAGTATATATTATAAATATACCCAATTTTTCAAGATGGAAGGGCCCCCCAAAAAGTTCTAGTGAGAGGGGCCCCTCACTTAATAAATCCGGCTCTGGGGTCAGCATTATGAAAAGAAAAAAAATCGTAATATTATATTTACGACAAGAATTTTTACTTCTTTTCCATGTCATTTAAAAGGGAAAAAATGCTGTTTTATTATTTAATCATTCGTCAAGATAAAATACCAAAAATGTTTTGGTTTTGCGAAGCTTGCACATAAAATTTTAGCGATATAATTCTGAGAGTTTTACATTTCATATAGTAGGACTGACTGATAACAATTTAGTAACATACGTATAGAATATCCATCCTGACTATTAGGTTATTTTCGAAGAAAATTGTGAAAGCAGAACCAGATTCGGGTTTTGGCCAAGCTTTCAAGAACATTCACCATAGCGATGTTTGGATTTTGTGGTCCTGAAGCATACGATAGACAACTGAATTCAGCAAATTTATTAGAGAAGAAAAAACAAACTCGAAATATTCAACTTTACCCAGTCAATATGTTAATTGAGGATATCTTGATCTAAAAAAACTTACTTTGTCCGAAATTATTTAGAAGAAAAATCACAATCAGGATATTACTTTGCGCAAAGTACGACGGATGTCAACACAGATGGGATGGGCGAAGCGAAATATTTTTGATTTGGTAAGTTGGTTGGTTTTGAATAAAGAGAGTTGTTCTGGAATAACATGTCATTTTCTGAATGATGTAACGATTAAATGAAGCATCAGTGAAACAAATTGTAAATTTTTAGTGAACAGTGAAAGAATAATTTTTATTAGTACAATTTTAAAGACAATTTTCTGATCAGAGACCAGCTCCTTGCTGATTGCCTAATCGAATATAATTCATCGATATAATTATAATCGATTTAGATTTCGATAGCAAGAGCAAAGTCGATAGCAAAGTACAATTTTGTGATTTTTGTTATTGATATCCAAGATTCAAGAGACTATTTCTTAAAAAGTAAATTTATTTATAAACTCTTTAAATATATTTGGTTATTTATGAGTTAAACGTTTTATTAGAAGCTTAAACACTTTATATTTTGTGTCGTAAATCCTTTTTCCCTGAATTTTCACTTATTGTTTAGGAACGACATAAAAGTATCTTTTATTTACGAAACAAAAGATACGTACTTCAATAATTTTCGTTACTTTATTGTTACCAAAGCATCAGACGTAACAGTGGTTACCTATCTAGAGAAAGTAATGACAAACATATAATTTTTTTTTTTTTAATTTCCCTTGAAAAATTCCCGACTGGCGGCCCTTTTTTCTTGAGTCAACACTATTTATTGATTCAAATGAAGAGAAATCGATAAAATATCACTTTTTATATAAAATAACTTTATATCAAATTGCACTTTAAAAAAATAATTACTATTTAAAAGTATTTAATTATAGCTTTTTGTTACATAATGCATTCAACAGTAAAAATGTCTTCTTGCACTTGTGAGCTCAATGCCATCAATTTAACTGGGCACTTTTCTTTTAATTTTTTAAACTTTCCAACATAGTTGAAAAGTGTTTATGAATTAGGTTTGTCTGTCCGTGCTCTAACTCGTGTAAATGTTGTCCAGTTGCCATGAAATTGATATATGTCATTGGGATTTACTATGGCATATTTAATATTGAAAGTTTGTAGCATTTACGTTTAATTCATAGAGACACTCAAAAGAATTCCGTTACATTATGGTCTATGGGGAAAAATTTTATAGAATTTATTGTTCATTTACAGGGACACACAAAAAAGTTTGGCTACAAAAGAAAATGAACAATAATTGAATTATTAAAGCCACAAACAATAATTGCTGGAAGTGCATTTTCAGTTGTAAGTGTTTTTAAATTTAATTTTTTTTTTAAATATTACTTGGTGTAGGGGAGAGTGGTAATGAATGGGCCAATTTTTGGTTTTTAATTTTTGCAATTTTTTCTAATAATTTTTTTTTTTTTTTTGGTTCAGAATTGGCTCTTCAGTTACTTTACTTATTTGGTTATATAAAAAGTTATAAAAATTGGATTAGAAAATGTCTATGATGAATGATAATAAAAAATAAAAATATAGAAATTTGGCCCATTCATCCCCACCCCTGGGGCTGAATGGGCCACTAAATGAATTCAATAAAAAAATGTGGAATTAATCTTTTATTCACCAAATATGACAAAATGAATGGCACTTCACATATGATAAAAAAAAATACTGAAATAGTAATACACGATGCTTATCAAAATTTATAAACATCAAAAGTGATATTATTAAATCACATAATTGTAGCCGAAAAATGACAAAATAATGAGATTATAAGAAAGAAAGAACATGAAATATGCATAAAAATAATAAATAAAACACATTATGATTTAACGATATTTATATTTTTCAAAATTAATAATAAACAACATGGTTGTAACAAGGTTCAACTGCCTATTAATTTACTATTTAGTGTAAATTTCTCGTATTATTTGTTCCACCCATCAGATTCAGAATATAAACAATTATTTTAGTTTTATATCAAATGGGAAAATACTGGTAGGTGTGGTCAACAACTGGACAGTTCACCTTAATCATTTATACAATTTAACTTATGTTTCTAATAAATAACTAATATTTCTTAGGGTGAAAATGTGCAAATTATTTTTTAGACATCACTATAAACATATTCTAACTAGACAGTAATTTAATCTAAATCCATGACAGCCAGTTATGTTTCATATTACAGAGAAAATCAGAAAAAAAAGAAAGAAAAACCATATTTTCATGATCAGGGCAAAGGTGGCCCCATTCATGACCATGATATAGTGGCCCATTCAGCCCCACCTATACTTCTAGAATATATTCAGGTTTTATTAGTACATTAAATTCAAATAACATCTAAATACATCCTAAACTTAGTTTACAGATATGCAAAGACTTGCTAATACACATATCTGCAATGAAATAATAGATACTTTTTAGCTTATTTATTTTACTGATTACTGAAAAGGAAAAAAAAAATCTTTTCAATCAGATTCTTGACCATTCTACTGTAGTGAGAAAACGGCTTCTCCCAAACAATGGAAAATTTGATGAGTTTGGTAGAACAAATAGCTCCATCTATTGGTGGCATCTAAAATAATTTTATGCAAACACTTTTTCATATTTTGTTAATGGCCCATTCATCCCCATGGCCCATTCATTACCACTCTCCCCTATATAAATTCTATAGATCGTATACGGGGCTGCACAAAAGTTTTCAGCGATATCCATTTATTGGTGTAAATTGTTGAATAGAAAATTTCAAGTGTATAACTGAACTAACTTTTAGCATACTGTGTAGTATACATAGGGTAGATGTACCAGTTTTGGCCACATTTAGAGAAAATTTGAAATAGAAATTTTACATTTCTTGATCGATTGAAGCATATTAAATCATAATAACATCATTCTTTAGTAAATTTAATTGTCTTTCTGTTAACTATAATGACTTTCTACAGAATATTTTAGGTTGTGAGTAATAACTCATCAAGTAATTTATTCCAATTTGTACCAGTTTTGGCCACCCCTACACCAGTTTTGGCCATCTCTATGCACCAGTTTTGGCCACTCCAATATCATGTAGTTTAACAAACATTTTAATTGATAATAAGTAAAAATAAAGCATTTTTATGCAACATCTATTTTACCACACATATATTTGTTTGCTGTATTAAGAGAATTTTGCAAATTTCTTTATGAATTGATAAAAACATCAAATAAAATAGACTTATGTTGATTTTAACTGAAAATTTCAATTAAAAAACAAAAAAATATATTTAAATTTGATTAAGAAAAGGGACAACAGTGCCTATAGGACAAAGATTAACTATTTAATCAATTTTATAATTATTCATGGATTGTGGCTTGTTTAGAACGCTTGAATCTTCATCAAAAAGTTATATTTCTTGAAAGCGTTTTCTGATTTTTGTTTGATTTTCATCAAAAAGTTATGAAATCATCTTGATTTATATTAGCTTGTGCCTTAAATATCTTGCTTCTTTGCAAGTTATTTTAGGGTGTGATTTCAGAAGCAAATCATACCATTTCATACCTGGTTTTCCATCTTGAAATGGAGTTTCTATCTTGCCGGCTACAATTTTCTAGGCAGAATCTTAAAAGTTATTCCATTTTTATAGGAAATAGTATTCTGACAACATCTAAAATCCACTTTTCGAATTGATTTTTAACTTCAATTCCTAGTACCTAGATCTACTACTTGAGATTCAACATTATTAGAGAAAAGTTGTATCCGTCCTGCAAACTTGTGATGTAAGGAAAGAACGGGTTACTCCAAAACTTTGCTAGCTTGTAGTGCTGGCATTACATTTTGAATGGCCTTAATTTTACTTCCTATCTTAGAGCAGTGTTCCCTCTAGGCCATTTTTTAATAGCACAGAATCTCTTTTAAACTTGGTAAAAGGAATCCTGTTTTGTTTTTTTTAAATAATGTGAAATACATTCTTACTTGTATTTAGCTATCTCTAGTAAAGATTTTCACAATATTTAGTATTTCTAAATCCGTGTGCCTGAAATATTGAAAAAATTATGGAACTTCTTCATTTCTTTAGGAAAGATACAAGCAATTAAATCATGCTATAATTTTATTGAACTTTTTAATTTATAAGTTGTAAAATCTTTCAAAATTTATGTTTTAGTTTATCATATCTAAACATTACATACCGCCTCCCCTTTTGTTTTATCAATACCAAACACAATACTATATTTTCTATAGCAATATCATTCTTTAGTGACTAGCACAATGTCCTCCTTTCTAAAGTGAATTATCTATTGGACAGAGAATAACAAAATCTCTTTTATAAGAACTGCCATTAGCCTTGCTTTTATTATTATTGAAGCCATTACTATATAAAACAAAATTAAATTGATTTTCCCAGATGTTCTTAAATTTATTAAATGGCTAAAATTCCCTCTATAATGAATCATGTGGCCAAAAGTGGAACATAATGTTGTACCCTTTTTGGCCACCGCCATGGCCATAACTGGTATATATAGCAAATTTAATGCACCAGTTTTGGCCACCCTCCATTAAACTGTTAAAATAATTAAATTAAATGTAAAATTGCAGTAGAGAGAAAGCTTACCTCATAAAACCTAATAGCAATTTGTTTCAGAACAAATAGAACCCAATAAGTGCCTAATTTTGAAAGATTCTGAAAACTTGTCAGCTAAGCAAAAATCTTAATACATGTAAGCACACACTACAGTTTCACACATTTATTTTTTTTTTTGCAAGTCATATTTTATCAAAAAATAAACAAATGATATTGTAAATGATAAAAGAGAGCTTGCTTAAAATGTAAGAATGCCTATTATTTGTTAGCATTAATTCACAGGCTAAATATTGGACAAATTGATCCAATGTGGCCAAAACTGGTGCATCTACCCTATATATCTATCTACAATCATATACAGGACATCACAAAATAATCGTACCTTTTTTCCAACTATTAAAGGTAATAGCAGAAATTGGGTTTTCAAAGGCATTATGTGTTTTCCAAATTGTTCATTTAGACCTCATCTTTCACCTTAGTAAACTGTGAAATTTTGTTATAATATTTTGAATGTGTTGGAAAGTGTTTCATAATCTATGCCGCACACATGATTTTTTGTTCTTGTTATTGTTTTTTACAATTTAAAAAATATTTCTTTCCTATAAAACATAAATAAACAAATGCAAAAATAAGTAATAGTCCAACTTAATTATGCTTTTTAACTAGGGCTTGCTAAGAGTTCTGATTTTTAAGTCCCGTCCTGCGGAACCATAGCGTGGGACGGCAGAAGTCCCAATTTTTTTATGATATATAATTTTTTTAAAATTTCTTTTCATGATATCCGTTAGTCTGTATTGAATGGAACTTTATACATCATACAACCTGTTTGCGTATCCCTATGGCATACGCATGATTTTTCTTTCTTGTTTCTTTCTGCTTTTCATTTAATATTGAACTTTCGACAGAATCATGTCCGATGTATCCTTCATGACAAGCAATAGAGGTGGACGGATTTTAATTCACAATGATTTTATATATAGAAAAGCAAAAACGTCAGACATAAAGACTTATTGGAGATGCTCAACAGATAGCTGTAAAGCAACCTTATTAACTGAAAACGATATCCTTAAGAAAACTTCTCTCACACAGCACAATCATACTTCACATTCAAATAAAATTAAACGAAAATATTTTTACTCTGAATTGAAAAAGGATGCTGGAAGGAATAATGTATCTGTACCCAAACTATACAAGTAAATACCACTTTCTGTTATATATCAATTTAGATTTTTTGTTGTTCCTAATTCTATAAAATACTAAAAAAATCATTTTAAATAAAAGATTTGAGTGAAATTAGAAATATTGTCCAAAATCCCTATAAATTCAAATTTAATTAATTTTAATTGGTAAAATCCTTCTAAAATTTATTAAATGATTGTGTAAATCTTTTAATGTAGTTCCAAAAATTCATGAAAAATGCTTTAAAAGATGAAATTTTCATGAATTCATAATTTGGGACATAAAGGGTTGGTTAAATGGAAAGTTACAACATTACAATTACAGTAGAGCGTCGATTATCTGAACAAGTCGGGTCAGACCCTAATTCGGATAAATGGACAGACAATATAAGAGATATTCCTGATGATACTAAAATATTCACACTTTATCCAGGTTTAGGACTGGCAGTACCAGTTAACGCTGGCGTGTTAAACAATTTCGTCTTTTTAATTTTTTTTTTTTTTTTAATCTTTTAAAATTTTCTTTTTTTTTTTTATAATCTTCTGAACTCCAGAGATTATAATTTAAGCAAAAAAGCTTTTGATTGTGGCTTGCTTCAAAGAGGACATTCTTTCCAATGCTGCCATATCTCGAATTATTCTTAAATGTGTTAGTTGAATAGAGTCAGCGTTCTTCTGCCATTCGAGCCATTTCATATACTTCCAAACATTTGAAGGCTTCATTGTGTGATGGACCTGAGTTATTTTCAGAGGATTCGTTTTCCTTTTCTTCAATTTCTTTTCCGTTGTTACTGCTTCCAACGATACACTAATCGGGGATTCGATTTCGCATGCTAAATCTGAAGAGAAAAAAAAATGAGAGAAACAGGGTGTTTGGATAATTGGAAGTTCGGTTTAAAAAAATTTTTGAGAGAAATAAGTTGTTCGGATAATTAGAAGTTCGATTAAAAAATTTTGTGAGAGAAATAGGCTGTTTGGATAATTGGAAGTTCGGTTAATTGGAGTTTTGATAATCGGCACTATACTGTATATCATCCTAAATTTTAAAATGGATGCCAAGTATAATAATATAGCAACAAATATTTTGTTATTCATTGAAAAATGAAAACTGATATCCGTAACGCACTAATTTGGCAAAACAATTCCAAAAAATTACAATTTGTGTTTTTTAATAAATTTATTTCTGAAACCTGAAACCTACCTATTTTACCCCAATTGACCCTAATAGTTTCATTTGACTTAATATGATCATGTGCATGCTACCTATTAAGGGGACACTTCACTCACTTGAAAGCACCCGTTTGCTAATGCTAAACTTACAGGCATGTTATTTTCGAATTTCTCATTTAAATGTGAATATTTTTAAACAATTTCCTTTGCATATTATAGCTGAGCTCGATTTTTAATGTGACTGCTTTTTACTTTTTTGATTTTGGTTGCAGGTTTTTTCAAATAAAGGTACTTTCAGTTTCAAAACTTGTTCTGAAACTGAAAGTACCTTTATTAAAAAAAATCTGTAATTGATGGAAAGAATATGTCTTTCCAACAAACTTTAACTTTTATCTATAAACTATGATGTTATTATATACGAGGTAGCATATAAAAAGAAGCATTCGTATGACCATAATAGAACCTGAACTAGGTTAAGTGCATGTCTTGGTAAAGTATCGTACAGATAAAATTTACGATACTAATAAATCTACAAAAGTCATCGAAATTACGATTTATAGTTGTGTAGGACATCATGAGGGCATAACAACGAAATTTACAGCTGACCTTTGACCAGAAGGACCACACACACGGAATAAAGTAAAAATAAATATAACTGGGTACAGCAAAAACTCAACCTATAAGGTTGCGCCACATAAATTCAGAGTCGACCAATGATATTCGCCTGTAAAGATGGGTGGCAACTCTGTATGCAAATTTTCTAGCTATATGGTATAATTTTATGTTTGCATAAATAATGTAAACAGGACAATGTCCGTTTTTTTTTTGTTTTTTTTCAGTGTAAGTAAGAGACAGACTTCACTTGCAAATTTTATCCCAATGCTGATGGCAGCAAAAAAAATAAGATGCTGCGGTTGTATTTTAGCAGATTGCTGTACCATGAATAACATATAAAATATATATATAAAAAAATAAGTTACCCCAACATTGGCTTAAAAATACATGTGATGGCCGATTAAGGATTAATATTTTGTGTCAACACTTTTTTTGGAGACCTTTTGTGCCTACGTGTGGGATATTCTCGGAGCAACGAGAATTCTACATGCTGCCGGGGGCAGTGGATCAGGTAGTCCATTATGATTTTATTCCATTGTTTTTACCAGTAATAAGCATTACCTATGAAAGTAACGGACTATGGTGATATTTCACGTGTTATAAAATTAATTAAATAGATTGATTAATTGAAATAGGTAAATATATATATAATGATGTGCATCAGCATTACTATTAAAATATATAACCCACAATATGTAAATACCCTTTTTTTATTGTAAATTTTCTCCTATAATAAAATGTAATCAAGTTTGAATATGAGTAATCTTTTCTTTATTTTAATTCTTAATTAATATTTTTCTCTTATAGATGTGGGAATGTAAAATAAATAATCTATTTATCTATATGATTTACTAAAAAAATTATTATATAAAAGAAATTACAGACTTAGAAGGTAAACGATCTCCGAAAAAAATAACACAGCGCATTGATTAATTATAATTTTAATATTTAATATATTAAATTTTCTTTGGATTTCCCTGAAGGGAATTGTTAATTATATCGCTTACCTAGAGTCATTTGGTGCTAACACTGTACGAATAGTATGAATCATAAAAATTAATCTCCTCATATAAAATTAATATTAATCAACCTCATTACCCGTGTTGCAATGTATTAAAGTTATGGATATATTTTAGCATGTATATATCATTCCAGCAGTAATCAAAATTGAAAAAGTAAAAAGCAGCCACATTAAAGCTGTAGCTCAGCTATCCTATGCAAAAAAAATCGTTTAAAAATATTCCCATTTAAATGAGAAATTCGAAATAACCTGCCCATAGGTTTAGCATTAGCGAATGAGTGCTTTTCAAGTGAGTGAAGAGTCCTCTTATATTGCCAGAACACTTCATTATTATTATTATTATTATTTTTAATTTTAGTTGTCCTATTTAAAACCAAATGCCATTACTGAAATTTTACAAGTTCGGATCATAATTGAAGAGCTAAGTGGATGAACATGTTAAGTAACAAAAATTACATTTGAAGAAATTTGAAGTAAAAGTTTTTGCTATAAATTTTAATGTTTTATTTTCTTTGATACCATGTGTTTAAAATATTAACAGGTATGGTACTAAACTCTCTCAGAAAAACTTATTCATATTTAATTTTCAAATATTGAAATTTATTAATATTATTGACGTTATTAAATATTAAAATATTAAATATTAATGAATAATGTCTTAAACCTTCAAGACTAAATGGAATCTTATTATTTTAGCTTCACCATGTGATAGGATACCTCATAACGCTTTCATTCAAAAGATTAAAAAAATGTTTAGGAAATGTAGCATAACATGTTCATCCACTCAGCTCTTTAATTGAAAACTTGATATTATATTTTATTGATTATTTATATTAACAAGTATTTTTTTTTGTTCATTTACCTTGGTTTTTGATAGCTTTGACATAAGTAATCTACACTTGATATTCATTTCTGAAAATAAACACATTTTTTTTTTTTTTTTTTTTTTTGTATTTTTAAATTTGTGATTAAAATTAACATAATTTTAATTAAACAACACCTATGAATTTATGTATACTTTTTATTTTAATTAGAATAGAAAGAGGTTAAAAATTGTTTAATTAAAGCTTAAAAAGAGCAGTGGATGTAAAATAATTCATTATACTCTAAATATTGAATCTTCTAGTGTACCCATGCATCAACAATTCAGATAATGAAGAGGAATATTTACAAAGTGTTTTGTTATATTAACTGTGAAATGTAAAAGTTTATTTTTTTTCTTTAGCTGCAGAATTGCATATTGTTTTCAATTGCATAAAACATATTGATAATTTATTATACAACATCCCAGTCATAAAAAACACAATTGCTGTAGCTATTGCGCTATGGATTATGATTATTACAGTTTCTCCATTAGTTACTATTACTATCATTTGTTAAATAAAGAGTTATGTAAACTGTATTAAAAACTGAACCACAATCATAGAAAAATACATAACTTAAACTTAGAGTGTCAATTACTTTAATCAGTGATTAATTTGTGGCTTTAAACAAAGGATTACCAAAAAAAAAAAAAAAAAATCATTGATAAAAATTATAAATTTTTTGATAAAAAAAAAAAATAATAATGTAAAAAAGTATTAAAATCTAAACTGAAAATAATTTTTAAGGTTTCTGTACACATTTTGCCAAATAAGTAAATAAAAAAAGCTTTAAATAATTTAGTAAAAGCTTCATTTACTATAAAAATAAAGTGCAAGTCTTTTAAAAAGTTAATTTTGTAAATGGCATTTTTTTTTTTTAGCATTTCATTTAAAAATGATATTTCATTAAATATAGGCAATGTAATGTCATAATTTTCTTTGAGAAATCAAATTATTCACTCATTTGCATAAAATGAACATAGAAAGTATAATAAATTTTTGCATGTAAAAGGATTAGTAGTCATTCTCCTGTTTTTCATTCTACTTCTGAAAATAAATATATAGCAAACTGGAGCTAATGAAAGAGTCATAATATTAGCTCAACCTTTATTGTGTAATATATAAGAAAAAAGGAACTACTTGGCACAAAAAAAGTTAAGTACAGCAAAAGCTTCTTCAGTAGAGATTGAAAAAATGTTTTTTTTTTTAAGTTTGAAATCATACACATCAAACAGATTCATGAAGAAACCAGCTAGGGATTGAAAAGACAGCAAAACTTTGTTTTAAATTTGAAACACTGAATGCCAATTATGCCCACTGAGTGATAATAACATGATTTGTGATTTTTTTTTATTTTTTAAATAAAAATCAAATTAATATATATATATTTTTTTTTAATCAATTTTTTTTTTTTTTTACTTAAAAAAAAAATCAGTTTTATTGTTTTATATGGCTTTTCTTTTAATTTATAAAATTATACACACACACACACATGCATGTTATAAGTAAGTACGTATTACCAATATATATTAATAATATTACACAATTTACATAAATTATTAAAAGGTAACATTTTAGGATATTGAAAAATCTTTATTACACAAAATGCAAGGAAAACTACAAATCATATGTCAAAAAATAATTTAATCTTAAGTATTTTAGTTAACATAAAAATAACTGCAGAACATAAAAATTTAAAACAAATTTGGAAGCAAACTCAGATTTTAACTTTTGTTTTGTTAAAGTACTGGTATAGAAAAACAAGTTTAGAAGCTTTATCAGTCGATTCCTTATTTTTTAATGTACCAAACCAAAGGCAGAAAACATTTGTCCTACTGAAACAGGTGAAGTTATTGCAGTAAATAGATAGTTGATCATGAATTCTATAAGTTTTTTAGTATCAACCTTTTCGTTAACTGTAACAGGTATCTTCCACCATTCTAAAGGACCGAGATCCACTATATTAGATTCAAACAAAAATTCATTGAATGGTTAAAATTTTGCTCAAACTTTTACTTTAATATAATAGGCATCACCAAAGTAGAGCACACAAAGTCATACAATTTTATTTTACCTCAACTTGCAGAAGTTTTTCTAAATACAGTAGACTCCCTCAAATCCGCGCAGCTTGGGACCAGAGGTTGTGCGGATTTTAGAATTTTGCGGATTTCTGGTCATTGATTTGTTCACATTTTTGAAACATTAATTTCATTGGTAGTTTAGCAAGGGAAATTATAATGAATGCTTACAATAAAGTGAAACATTAAAATAAGTAAAATAATAAAATAATTTATTAGTTTAAAAGTAAGTAATTAATAAAATTTAGAAAAATATTGAATTATTACGAAAGAAATCGATTCAATTCGATTCCAAAAGTCCTATGCTGCCATCTAGTGATAGCAAGGAGAACAGTGTTAATGCTATTATCAGTATATATAGCTTATTGCACTCACTGTAACTTTTTTCATTGTTATTTAGAGTCTTGAATGCTTTACTTATACTGCTTTGTATGTTTAGAAATCAATTTGTCTATAATAAAAAAATAAAAAAATTCCGCGAAAAATAATTTTAAAATAGCGTTCTGGTTCGTTGATTTTTCCATTTCGAACCCTGGAAGTTTTGATATAGATATGCTAATTTATATCAAAATCAAAAGGAATGTAAATTTATTTAGTAATAAACAAGCTGTAATAGCCAAAAGAGAATGATTAACAAAAAATTTAGTAAAAAAAACACTGCAGTAGTCGCTGATTTCGGCGCCATCTTGAATTTTGTTCCTGCAACTTAACTGTAAATTTCATTGTTTACATCTGAAAAAATACGCGGATTTTAGGCGTTCGCGGATTTTAGGGTCGCGGATTTAAGGGAGTCTACTGTACTAACAAAAGAAAAATTATTCCAATATTTTATACAGTACAAAGTCTAAAGTTCAGACACCCAACGTTCGGATTTTCCAGTGGCAGTAGGTATTCGAGAAAGATAGGGAAAATCAAAATTGTTGAAACAAGAAAGAAAAAACGTCTGGAGAAGCTTTGTTACTGAATCCTAACTCATGTCTATGTACAGAATAAAAGAAAAGTCTCTTAATGATAAACCTTAGTTAATAAAGGAGCACCCATTAACTGAAATGTTCAATAGTTAAGTAAGTTACAATTTGTTCTTAACCCTTTGAGGGGCAAGCAGTTGCGTTTGTATAATGATCAATTCCCACCGGAAGTTTCGAAAAATTTTATTTCAAAATAAGGAAAAGCAATTTTTCAACTCTTTTCACCGAAAGTTATAAAAGCAAAATTTAAAATGTTTCTGGTGCAAATCTTAATTAAACTTAGGTGGGAAATAATATATCCCACTGCCCCTCAAGGAGTTAATTTGTATGTTCCCTTAAATAAATGTTTTTGTTTTGCTTTTTATTTTGTTATCATTTATTTAATGAAAATGATTGTTTAATTTAGTATTAATAGCTGTTATATGCAATTTTTAATATTTGAACGTCATATTTTCCCTTCTTATATAGTGAAATTTATTTTTCTTTTTTCTTGGAAAAGCAATATTTTTGATGACCCAAAGTTCGGACTTGGTAAAGTCCCGAGGATTCCGGACTTTAGACTTTGTACTGTACATTCCTCCTTAGATTTCCTTACTGTTGCACAATCATTTTATAATTTGAATCAAATGAAATTTGAAAGCATTTTTTCCTAAACTTTAGATTGTACCTTACTTTTTCACAAAGATTAAGCTTTATCTTTCTGAAAGCTGTTTGATTGCCGTTAAACACCGAAAGTAAGACCCCCTTTAGCAGACAGGAAATTCTATTGATTTTAAGGGGGGCTTGTAATTGGAACTCTTGTGAAAGGAATAGGAAAATTGGGAGAGCGGGGAGGGTATATTTGGAATTTATGAAATTTCACACGATTTTTAGAAACTAAGTAGTTTCCATTAATAATTATAATAAATTAATGAAACAAACTTACGTAAAATAATTAAATTAGATATCAAAGAATTGTGAACCAAAGTTATAAAATCTAAATTCAATATAAATATCTATTAAATCTTAGTGCATAAAAATCAAGGAAATCTTTAATAGAATCCTTTGAAAGAAATATTCCTTTCAAATGTCTGGTAGCATGCATAGCAAAGTATGTCATTCTGATGCAACAATATGTATAGATAAAAATAAATTGCATAAGGTATTGTATTAATTTTGGAGATATGGAAACAAAAAAAATTAAGGAATTTCCAGGAAAACAGAAGGATTGAAAGCGTCAGAAAATGAAACTTTAAGGGGAGGTCTTAGAAATGGCACTTTTTAAAAAAAAAAAAAAATCACATATGTGAGGGGGAGGATGTGCTTACTGTCGGTACTTTATGGTATCTGTGTATTATATAAAACTAAATTTTAATAAAGTACTTACATTATTATGTTTGTTTAGATCTTGAATTTATTTTAAAATAAATTTAAAGAAAAGCTGATTTAAATAAAGAAAAACTTTTAATCAATTGATTTAAATCGTGATTTTAATCATTATTAAAATCAAGATGATTTAAATCAACAAACCCTGGGTAATAATGTTATTAATATTTTGAGGATTTCAGATATAACAGGCTTTTCTTATATTTACTCTGTATGTGTGTATGAATTAATGGGTGTAACTCATTTTATCGTATTTTTGGTCAGCTATGCGTACACGTGTGTAAGTTTAGATTTATTCAATTCATTGTAATTTTTCTAAATATAAATGCAAAAAGAGGTGCTAGGATATTCATTTTTGTTATTTGCACTACTAATTCATGAAACTACTCTTTTGCAATTTTCATTCTTTCTTTAATTACTAATTATAATTTTATCAATTCAGACTTTTTTACAGGGCCCTGTTTTTGTGAAAATAATTGATGGAATTTTATACTTGTGAAAGATCAAATTATAATTTTTCAAATCTTAAATTATCTTTGTTTTAATTCAACAAGGACCTAAATATAATGTCTTGCTTTAATGACAAAAGTTTAAAAAATCATCAAAATGTAAACATACTTACTGGGTGTCTGAAAAATCTGGAAATGGTGGAATAACTTGAGAAATACAAATCGAATGAAAAACGGAAAAATACATGCTAAATATTTTTGAAAAAGCTATTCAGTGATATCAAAGTTCACCCCCCCCCTCCAACCCGGCTCCCTGGAAGGGGGAGGGGGGTCATAGGAGATCCAACTTTGAAATCTTGAATGAGAATCCCCATTTTTTAAATGAAGGTTCGGATTCTACAGAAAAAAAATACATAACCTTTGTGTTTAACATTTTTTTCGGATCATGTAGATGGTGCTGTAATCAAGCAAAATGCAGTCAGATTCATTTTGTCAGCAGGAAATCCTACTTTTTATGAAATTCTTATTTTAAAATTTGAAAAAATAGAAACTGAACAGAAAAATGTTGCTTCCCTTCTTACATTTGTGGGTAGGAAGGGGGCTATTGCTTAAATTCTAAACGAATGCACTACTTTAAGCGTTACCCAAGAATAATGACTTGGTTGTAGTAGCTTCCTATTCTCTTTGGGTTGTTTCATTAATGGGAATCCCCTTGTGTCTCACGATTCAGGGTGCTATTTAATGCCAAATTTTGCTTGATTACATCTCCATCTACGATGATCCAAAAGAAATATTAAATACAAAAGTTGCATATTTTTTTGTAAAATCTGAGTCAATAAAAAGGAGGGTTTTCATTTAAGATTTCAAAGTTGCACCCCTCTCACTCCTAGGAGGTGAGGTTGGGGTGTCAGCTTTGGTATCACTGAATAGACTTTTAAAAAACATTGAACATGTATTTTTTTCCGTTTTCCAGTTTGATGTGTATTTTTTGAGTTATTCGACTGTTTCCAGACTTTTTAAACACCCGGTATATTATAGCTAGAAAATAGATTCTTCAATGATTACACCTGTCTTATGGTAGATTTGATTTTCAGATGATTGAATTTGGGAAGAGCTCATTTTTGGTATGAAAAACTGTAAAGGGTCCTTTTAAAGGCAAATAAATTTGTGAAGGGTCCTGTTTTAAGATGAAAAAAAAATGGTGAAGGATCCTTTAAAAGATCCAAATTTTTCCTAAACAGATCACTGCTATTTATAACTCGACTTCTAGTAATATAATGCAATAATTACTCCTTCTAATATAAAATATTACTATTCTGTTAGCCAGGCACCAGTGATTATCTGCCAAGTATTGTTTCATTTGGTGTTATTTGTATTGACTGCTGCACATCGAATTTCATGCTTCCAGTGATTTTTTTTTTTCGCTTTAATGGGCACATAGCACTCATACATCAATTAGTGATTGGGGTTTTAACAAATTTCATTCATTTTTTAGACTACTGCACAAGGATTTGGTGAGAAAAATTGGTTGGTGAGATTTTGTCAATTAATAGCAGCCGGCTAACAAAAAAGTACCACAATATCTAATTCACTTAATTTTCGAAGGAATATTATAAAATGCTAAACATACTTATTTGGTGTTTAGGTATTTATCAGGACTAAAGCTATAATTATTTTCACTCAGGGAAAGCATGAATTTTGGCACGCCCTCCCCTTCCTCCTTTCAAAATAAATTTATGAAGAGAAGTTTTCAATCCATTCCCTTATTTTTTTTTTTTTTTTAATATGAAACAATGGTTAGAAAATATATTAATCTTAAGTTTCTTAGGTTGATTTCTGTATATATCAGCCTACTGCAATGACTTCGTTTTTATATATGTGTGTATATATATAATGCAAATCTTGTTATCATGATAACCTCTGAAACACTGAACCAATTCAAACTTAATTGGTACATTGTATTGATCCTGCAAGTATCTTTGATCAGTTCGTTAATCGCATGTGTAGGTCTTATAGTTTGTTTACAGGGATACTCAAAGGCAAAACTTGTCGTTACAATAATGTCCAAAATATTAAACCAATTCAAATCTAATTGGGACAGTGTATTGATGTTGCAAGTATTTTGGATGAATTTGTTAATCGAGTATTGTTCTGGCTTCCCTAGATGGTGATCTAATAGAAAAAGCAGACCTGTTCAAAGCAGAGAGTATAAAATTAATGAATACATCTTTACTTCACATTGTCCGATTCAATGACATTTTTGTCTAAATTTTATTATATTTGTTTTTGTATTGAACAACAAATTAAATCTTCTTTCGGCAACTTCTACTCTGGTACCCAGAGCCCACCCCGCTCACTTCTGCCCTAGTTTCATGCCCTGAATTTTATTGTTATAGTTATATTTGTGAGGCAAGTCTTACAAAAATCATGCAACTGAAAAAGACCAACACCTAGCCTCAACCACTGATCCAGAAATAATGAAAATTTGAGGATTAGGTACCTTTTATGGGAACTTACATAGGAAGGATTTTTGAAAGATGTATATACAGTAAACTCCCGACTATCCGGCCCTCCGTACTATCCGGCCTAGTAAAATGTTGAAAGTACTACTAGCACTTGCAAGTGCAATAGCAGAGAATTTGAAATATAGTAATTGCAAAGTCTTGAAATATTCTTTGGACCATAATTGTGGACATAAACCCGTGTAGAAAACTGAAGTGAGTGATGAAAGTGGAAGATGAGAACCACAAACTTCTTTCGTTGCTGAAAAATATGCTGGGCTCTGACATTGTCAATGAAGAGGACATTACAGAATGGATGGCACTCGACGAAGTTAATGAATTAACTGACAACAATATTGTAGAAATGGTGTCAGAGGGAGAAGTAACAGAAGAAAAACAGGAGGAGGATTGCAGGAAAAATCTCATCCCATATTCGGAAGTGTTAAAACCCCCTTTCTTTCTGTTTGACTTGGCGAAAATTAGTCATCGCCAAGAATTAATGCAACCCTATTTTACTTTACTATTTTTCAGTTTGTTTGTTTTTAATGTAGATGTAAGTAAATTCTGAAGCGAGCGATCACCGCTATAAGTGATCTGAACCAGACTTGCCTGGTAATAATAAACATATCCATATTCATTTTAACAAAGTTTTAATTATTAGAGTTCTGATTTCCTTTGAATAGATAAAAATCGTTCTGTTGATTTATTGAATTGATGTGATAAAAAATCTGATTCGAAGTAAATAATTTATCGACTGTTCTTTGATAATCCTCATGCTGTCGTACCGCGTCAGGATGTCTGTAATGATGATTGAAATTTATTATTTCTGATTCTGAAGGCTTGAAGTAAGCTATTTATGTTAAGCTATTATTGTTTATTGATTTAAAAATAAATATGTCAACTACTCCCAACATCGAAACATTAAAAAAGAAAAGATCAGGCTTACGCACACAAACGACAAAGTTGCGCACAAAAATAAGTACAACTCTTGAAGATGATTCTATGCCGTTAGAAAACAAATTTGATTTATTAAATATTTGTAAGGACCAATTGAATGACAAATATGAATCATTAAAAAAATTAAATTCTGATATACAAGATGTTATTGCTGATGACGATTTTGAGAAAGAAATCGAAAGTTCCGAAACCTATAGTGAGAAAATAATTGAATCTCGTTATAAGATAACAAAATTCTTAAATGAACATAACTCCCAAAATCAAAATAATGCTTTTCAAAATTTTATGAAAAATGAATCTGGTTCACAAAACGGAAATTTAGAGAGATCTATGAAATTGTCGAAGCTTACTATAAACAAATTTTTTGGTGACAGCAGTTCCTGGTTAGAATTTTGGGGGCAATATTCTAATGCAATTGAAAAGAATTCTAATTTAACTCTTTTTGACAAATTTGTCTATTTGAAAGCTCTTCTTGGAGGTAATACATATAATGCTGTTGCAGAATTTTCGCTTTCGGAGGAAAACTTTAAAGCTGCAGTTGATTTGTTAAAAGCTCGCTACGGTCATGACGACCTAGTCATCAATGTGCATATGAGTAAATAATTAAATTTAAAACAGGTAAAGAATGCTTCCAATGTTAGAGAACTTCGGGAATTGTATGATAGCTGTGAAATACAAATTAGAAATTTAAATTCTCTTGGAGTTACAGCAGGAAGTTATGTTCATCTCCTATGCCCTATTTTATTAAAATTGATACCTGCTGAAATGGCGTTAGATTTTAATCGTAAAAGAACCGATGGTAAAAAAATGGAGGTCGAAGAGCTTCTTTTCTTCATTAAAAACGAATTTCAATCGCGAGAATCTACTATGGCACTCCAGAACTCTGAAAATAGTTTTAGTGCTAAAAAAGAAAAGAATAAATATAACAGTTATAAACATTTTAGCAATTATAAACGCGATATTCCTTCAGCCTCTGCAATGGCTACTAATGTTAAAAATGTTTGTTTATTTTGTGACAATGAACATGATTCAAAATTGTGTAAAGAGTGTACTATTCCTCAAAAACGGGAAAAATTATGTATACAGGGACGTTGTTTCACCTGTTTCAAAAAATTCCATGTATCGGCAAAATGTAAATTTAATTTAGAACCATGTAAATTTTGCATTGGAAATTTTCATCATTCTTCGATTTGTTTAAGAAAATCTCATCAAACTGTTCCCAAAGAAATCGAATCAGCTGACACAGTTATTAGTTCGATATCTCATTGTAAAACTGAAAATGAAAATTCCTTTAAGAGGTTATACTACAAACTGCTTGCGTAAATGTGGAATCTGAAATAAATTCTGAACTTTCATTATGCTTATATTATTTAAGGAGTCAAAGGTCATTTGTCACAAAGCAATTAGTATCAAAATTAAATCCCCGAATTATTCGTCAAGAAAAACTTCAAATTTATCCCTTTGCAGCTGTTAAACCACAAATAAAAACATTTGATGTTGTGCAATTAAAATTATCCCATGTTGAAAACAAATCGCGTTTCATATTTATTGAGGCATTATCGCGTTTCATATTTATTGAGGCATTAGTCACGGATGTAATTTGTAACACTAGGATTTTTCCCCCCCCTTCTCTCCAGACAGATAAAAAATAAACTGGCGCCTTATAATTTATCGAATGCTGTTGCATCATGCCATTCTAAAATAAATGTTCTTATTGGGGTGGATTATTTTTATCAAATCTGTTACGATGGAAAAAAAACAAAAAACAATCTCTCTTTTTATGTGATAGTTTATTCGGATATTCGCTTTGTGGTTTTTATGAAAATGAAATAAAGAAAAATGGAATGTGCTTCTGTTTTACGTCTGTCGGTTAACACTCCAATTGGAGAAGATTTGAACTTTTTATGGGAAATTGAATCTTTGGGAATTACTCAATCAAATGATAATATTTCTGATGCAGATAAGGAAATTGTGAATAAATTTGAGTATAACTTAAAGTTCACAAGTAACAGGTATGAAACAGGTTTATTGTGAAGGATGAGAAAAATAAAGTCGGGAATAATTTTAGAATAGCTAGAAGTCTCTTTGAGGAATTAAATCGTAAACTCGAGAAGGATAATGACTTATGTAAAAATTATAAAGCTATTATATTAGAACAATTAACTGCTGGAATTGTAGAGGAATGTCCTGATAAAATAACTGAAAGGGGTTATTTTATGCCACACAGACCGATTTTAAGAGAAGATTAACTACCAAAATAAGGATGGTCTTTGATGCTTCTTCTAAAGAAAAACATTTAAATTCTCTAAACGACTGTTTATAATCCAGGACCTAATCTTAACCCAAAGATACTTAATGTAATATTTAATTTCAGAAAATTTAATGTTGCATTTAGCGCTGACTTACAGAAAGTGTTTTTGCAAATTGGGATAACACAAGAAGATCAGGATTATTTAAAATTCTTGTGGTTTGGTGACGAAAAGGATGATTTAAAATTTTTGAGATTTACACGAGCTGCTTTTGGGGTAACTTGCAGTCCTTTTCTTTTGGCTGCAACAATTAAATCCCATGTACGTAAATATGTTGATCATCCTGAAGTTGTTAAGATTTTGGACTCTTCTTTTTATGTACATGATTTGATTACGGGGCCAAAATTTAATGAAGACGCTTATTATCCATCCTCAACAGCTTCGCATATTTTTAGAGAAGCTAGCATGAATTTCCGAAAATTCAATACTAATTCTGTTAAACTTAGAAAATTATGGAAGGAAAATAAATTATGTGACTCAGAAGAAAATTTAAATAATTCTTTAAAATTTTTGGGATTATTATGGGATACTAATTAGGATATTTTACGTTTTGACGTACAATCCTTTCCTGATGATTGGAAATTTAATCCATCAAAATGTGTTGTTCTTAAAGCCATGTTAAAATTCTTTGACCCTATTGGATTCATCGCACCATTTTCTGTTTGCATGAAAAGTTTGCTCCAGGAAACATAAAAAAGGGGTTTGGAATGGGATGAAAAATTCCTTAATGATTTAAAAATTGAATGGGAAAATTGGTGTGCAGAAATCGAACATTTACATAAATTTGAGGTACCCCGCAAATATTTTCCACAGGGTTTAGAATGTTCAGACCTAATCGAAATTCATATTTTTTCTGACGCTAGTCCTAAGGCTTATTGGGCCGTAGCTTATTTTCGATGTATCACAAGTGATAATAAAATTATGACTAGTCTTATTTGGGCAAAATGTCAAGTCACCCCAATTAAATGTTTGACAATTACTCGGCTTGAATTAATGGGGGCATTAATAGATTAAAGATACCTTTTAATCAAAATATTTTGAACGAAAGAAAATCATCAAATTTGAGTTCTACTCAATTATCTTGTACAGTAGGTGTTGTACCTCCAGAGTTGTCGTTAAAATTAGAAAATTTTAGTTCTCTTTCCAAATTACTTAATATCACAGCCTGGATCTTAAGATTCCTAAATAATATCAACAAATCAAAAACTAAAATTTCAGGTGAGCTCACAGCTCCAGAAATTGAAAAGGCAGAATTTTATTGGTTAAAACAAACCCAGTTATCTGTCTTCAATCGTGAAATTGATATACTGAAAAGGGGAAAACCCATCGATAAAGATTCAACCTTGTATAGTCTGAATCCAAAATTGGATGAGAATGATTTGTTAATTTTATCTGGAAGATTACAATTTTCAGAATTATCTCAAAGGGAAAAGCACCCTTTTATACTTCCATATGGGAGTGCTTACACCAAATTGTTGATTCGAAATGCCCATGAAAAGGTTTTTTATTATGGAATTGCAACAACTTTAGCTCACTTACGAGAAAAATATTTTATAATTAGAGGACGAAAATTTATCAAATCTGTACTTAAACATTGTCTTATTTGTACAAAATTTAAAGCTTCTCCTGGGAAGCAAGAAATTGCACCATTACCCAAAGATCGTATTATAGAATCACCACCCTTCTATACCTGTGCTGTAGATTTTGCAGGACCTATTTATGTCAAAGCAAAAACTGGCCAAGAAAAGGTATATATAGTTCTTTTCACATGCGCAGTCACTAGAGCTGTGCACCTTGAACTGTGTACTAATTTGACTACAGAAACTTTCCTTTTATCTTTTAAAAGATTTATAGCTCGTAGAGGAATTTGGCGAACAATCTACAGTGATAATGCGAAAACATTTATCAAAACGGATAATTTTCTTAGAGAAGTTTGGAGCTGAATATCGAAAGAGGAAGTTTTACAATATTTTAATAAAAATAGCATCTTCTGGAAATTCATTATTCCAAGAGCCAGTTGGTGGGGCGGCTTTTTGGGAACGTATGGTTCGTTCGGTGAAAACTCCTTTGAAGAAAGTTCTCGGACGATCTTGTCTCTCATATGAAGAAATACAAACCACATTAACTGAAATCGAAGCAATGATTAATGGTCATACGTTAACTTATGTTTATGAAGAAAACAGTGAACCGCTTCCATTTACTCCTTCACATTTTCTGATCAGCAAGCGAATAAATTCTCTACCAGATTTTCATTGTGTTATTGAACCTAAATCGAATAAAGTAACATTAACCAAAAATATTGAAATATCGAGATCAAGTTTTAAATCATTTCTGAAAACGTTGGAGGCAGGAATATTTCCTAGAGCTTCGTTCTGCCAATTTTTCAGTTCCTGTCAACTAAATTCGAAATCGATGACGTTGTGTTAATTAATGAAGATAGAACTCCAAGGCACATGTGGAAATGCGGTATAATTACAGAGCTCTTTTTAGGAAGAGATTCGAAAGTTAGATCTTGTGCAATACAAACTGAATCCGGATTGATAAAAAGACCGGTCCAACTCATTCATAAACTGGAACTTGACATTATTGACTAATATTGAACTTTTCACTTTTAAGAACATTTTGTTTACATTTTCATTTTTTATCTTTTTCTAATTCAATATTTTTGTATATTTTAGTTTTAGTAGATGTTCCTGTGATAATTGAGTTATTTGTATGTCTCATTATTGTAAGTATGTTCTAACTTTTAATTGTCTTATTGATGTACAGTACAGAACCATTTATCCGGAATGCTTGGGGTCAGATGTATTCCGGATAACTGGTTTTTCTGGTTAACTGGTTGTGTATGAAAGCAGCATCCATTTGGTAAGTTTTGTGGAATATATGTGGTTGTGACATTATTTCTGATATTAAATTATTAGATTACTTGGATTAAAAATCAATGCAAGAAAAATCAAAAGTTAACCAGAGTTTAAACCAGAGTTAAATTATGGAAATCCCTTAGGAACAAAAATTCTTCTGTTTCCTCTGCATGAAAATTAAAACATTTAAAGTACAATAAATATGTTTTCATTTCAAATACTAGATGTTGTCACCAAATTATACAATTGTTTAAGAAAAGCCTATGTCAAACTGGCAGTGTGTGATACCTTTTTCTGCAAAAATTCTGAAATCAGTCTATCAGAAATAGCATTCCAGATAACTGGTTTTCCGGTTAACTGGTTTCTGGATAAATGGTTCCATACTGTAGTTTGAAAATTTTGATAAAAATTTAGTTTGGATGATGAACAATAGTAATTGTTCATCCGGGGGCAGAGTGTTAAAACCCCCTTTCTTTCTGTTTGACTTGGCGAAAATTAGTCATTGCCAAGAATTAATGCAACCCTATTTTACTTTACTATTTTTCAGTTTGTTTGTTTTTAATGTAGATGTAAGTAAATTCTGAAGTGAGCGATTACCGCTATAAGTGATCTGAACCAGGCTTGCCTGATAATAATAAACATATCCATATCCATTTTAAAGAGTTTTAATTACAGTACACTCCCTCTAATCCGCACAGGTTGGGACCAAGGGTTTTGCGGATTATAGAATTTTGTGGATTATAGGTCATTTCTTTGTTTACATTGTAATATTTGGAATTTATCAACAAATATAGTAACCACATTGTAAATAAATAACACAGAAATAAAAGAAACTGCTTATATATATATATATATAAACTGTACCCAATATTAGAAATACATTTAAATAATATAATAATGCACAATTAATAGAAACATTTCTGCTTGTTTTTAGATCTCAAGCATCGCAGTAATAATGGTTTGCTTTATAGCTTTTAATTTATACTCTGCAGTTTAATCTTGAAGCCTTTTACAAGAGTCAGGATTTCTTGATAAATAAGAAAAGTTTATTTTTCTAAAAGATTAAGACATTTATCCAAAAGAGCCGGCCCTTCTTTGAAAGTAATTTTACCTTTTATATAGCCAACAAATGCGTTCAGAATACAGCAGTCTAATAGTTATTAATAAGATACACAGACTATTTCTTTCTAACTAATGCAAAAATACATTAAAAAATTTTAGTGCATTTAAAATTAATTAAAATTCTTAATAAATTCATCAGATTAGTCAATATTTATTACAGTCAAAATGTAAGTTATCTTGCTTAAAAAAAGATTTTATCTCTTTGTTTACATGTTTGTTTACATCTGAAATATAGTGCGGATTATAGGCGTTTGCGGATTATAGAGTTGCGGATTAAAGGGAGTGGACTGTATTAGAGTTCTGATTTCCTTTGAATGGATAAAAATCGTTCTGTTGATTTATTGAACTGATGTGATAAAAAATCTGATTCGAAGCAAATAATTTATCGACTGTTCTTTGAAAACCTTCAGGAAGTGTTCAAGACGATTGAGGCAGTAGTACATTAGTCAGAGCAGGGGGAAGCGCCACCAACTGATATCATCTGCTTGCATAAATGGAGGGACATTGCTTCACGGAAGAGGGCTGACAGAGAGAAGCAAAAAACACTAAATGCTTCTTAAAAAACAATAAATTTTGACTCTTTTATCTTATACATAAATTTGCATATTTGTGCAATCATTTATTAATAAACACTAAAATAAGATTTACTCATTTTTTGTGAATTAGTTTTATGTTAATTTTTTGCTTACTCTAAAACCTTATGTACTGTATAATATGAAATTTATCTTAAAATGTGTGTAACATGTGTTTCTAATATCAGGGCGAAGGGAGGGGGGAAAGGAGTAAACATTTATAGAACTCCGGCTTTTTCATTATCTGGCCTACCCTTCTGCCACATTAGGCCAGATAGTCGGGAATTTACTGTATTTTAAATGTAATTTTAAAACTGTTACTTTATCTTAACTTAGCTTTATTTATATGGGTTGTCATACAAATTGAATTTTTCCAACTGAGGAAAAAAATGTCCATGCCGGGATTCACAACCCAGAACCTTTGACTTAAATTTACAATTGCCTCTACCTATCGAGTTACTTGGGCCAACAACTGATGGGCATGTTTCGCTCAGATGACCTTATTGGTAATAGTATGTGGTCTGCCATGTATACAGCTCAACAGAATAAACTGCAGGTAATGGAACTCCATTACATGGAATTGATGGAACATTCACTATGGTTATGTTAATCATGATTCCATTATCTGCAATTTATTCTGTTGAGCTGTGTGTACATGGCAAACCAAGACGAGATGCCAGTAAGGTTATCTGAGTGAAATATGCCAGCCAGTTGTCGGCCCATGTAGCTCAATAGGTAGAGTGTTGGCAATTTCAGTCAAAAGTTCTGGCTTTGAATCCTGGCTCGGGCATTTTTTCGCTTTTGTATGATATCTTTACCAGTCAGTATGATTGGGTTAAAAATAATCATGCCGTATGGAATGGTTTTGTTCATTCAGGGTGTCCATAACAGAATGTCCCTGTTTCAATGGTGTATTATAACAGTTTAAATTAGACTATTTACAACAAATCCTACACCGTTGCCCAAAATTAAGGACCAGTCACAAAATGTTAATTTTTAAATAAGCGAATACTCAAAAGGAAATAATGTAATTTAAATAATTACTATCCCTACAGCACAGCTAGTCCATGTAGCATCTCATTCATGTCACACATGGTCACAAGTGTCACAGTGACTACAGTGAAACAAAAAATAGGAAATTCCACACGTCTCGTTATGAGTCTCAAATGATCACTATATGACTCCACTGAGACGTCAATGTGACTGCTGCTTTGTGATGAGTCACTAGGTGACTTTACAATGTAGTTACATTGTGGCTCTCATGTGACTGTCATTTTTAGACTCAATTTCAAAGTCATCATGAACGTTGCATTATGATAAGTCACCAAATATTATCACATTATAGTCACATGGTGACTTTTCACAAAGCAGCTGTCACAGTGACGTCTCAGTGGGGTCACATATAGTGATCATTTGAGACTAGGGATGGGCATTATTTAACGTATTAGGATAAAAAACCCTGTTACTATGTTGGAACCTAATATTGAATTATTATGTTACCGAAAAGTCCCTGTTAATTAAATAACATATGGTTTTAAATGGCAGCGTCTTTATTTATTTGCCTTAATCAAGAATTCAATTTCGTGCCTTTAAAATAGAACAATATTAACAAAAAATGTCCTCAATCGTTTCTTTTCAGACGTGCGCCCCCCAGTTTGGCCCATCTTCACCCTCTAGTTATGGGCAACTCTGTTAGGTGTGTTGTGTTAAAAATTTATTTTGTATTTCACCAAACCCTAATGCATTTATAGTAATGACTAGCTGCACTAATTAAATGCCTTTTCGGCCTGGTGCTGGGTTATCAGCATCATCACATACTCTCACCGATTCTGATGGCACAAATTAGAGCATAAACGAAACACTGGCACAAATAGTAAATCAGGAAAACATCTGAAAATTTCTAAGAAAAAAGCTCATGCTTGACATGTTTTGTATTCATGAATCGTAGATATTGTCTTCATTTAGCATTTCCATAACAAAAAGTCAAATTTGACTTATAAAACCCATGAAAGTTTTGTCTTATCTTTGATCCGAGCAATTTCTTTTCAACTAAAAATATATTTTCGTGCTTTTTTTTTGGGGGGGGGGCTTGCTTCTAATTTTCAACAAGTGATTTTTGTTGAATTTTGCAATATATTTCATTTATATTATTAAATGAAAAAAAGCATTGATTCCCCCCCCCCCCCTTTAAAAAAATGCGGCAAAACAGGAATTCAGATTCATTAAATTTATAAAAAGTACCTTTTTTGCAATATTTAAATAAAATATATTTATTTATAATTTTATCTCTTAAAAATTTTAATTCCCGATTTTGAATAGGAAATCTATTTCCAAAAATAACAAAACATTGTTTAGCTACTAAAACTTCAATTGATTTCAACTGAGAGCAGCTGAAACTAACCGCAGATTCCTTAATTCATTCTGAATCACGCCATCAGTAAATGTAGTTCTTGACATATAAAAAGTTCTTTTAACGCTGAATAAGCTTTTGAATAAAGAAAGATATAGAACATCTTTGCAGTTATTTATCTGTTAAAATTTTCTGCAGTCAATATATCATTTGCTTATTTCGAAACATTTGGTACAACAGTCTTTTAAATTAAAAAATACGCTGCAGGATAAATTTATTTAAATAGGTAATTTTTTTGGAGTGAAATGACATTTGACTAAGAGTTTTTATTTACTCTTTATGTGTTTCTAAAGAATGGAGCGTTTTGTGTTGGCGGTTTATTTGAATATTTAAAGGGTTTTTACTATGTACTCATGGAGTTTGTTTTTTTAGGGGATAGGGTGGGGGCGAGGGGGATTCCGGCACTATAAATTTTGTTTTTTGGCAAAGTTTTTTTTATTATTTTTGTTTTGTCATTTTTTAATTTGCTGGGAAAAAAGAAAGAAAATAGCCTATAATTTGTGAGAAAATTTAATTTTAGTACAGTTGTAATTAATTTGAAAAACATACTTGTACAAATGAAATTTGTTTAGATGAATTGCATTTGATTAAAAGTATATAAATAATATTTTTGTGTTCTTGTGAAATTAGCTTTGAATATGTGTTGATAGATATGGCTGCTATGAAGTCGGGAATCAAATTTCTATTTTTTAATACTTTCCAACGTAGTTGAAAAGTGTTTATGAATTCAGATTGTCTGTCTGTCCTTTTTTTAACTCGTGTAAATATTAGGCCGAATGCCATGAAATGGATATATCTTATTTGGGTTTAGTATGGCATGTTCGGTATTGTAAAGGAAGTGTGTATAGCATATTTGGTTCATTTACAGGGCCACTCAAAAGAATTCCGTTACATTACGGTACATGGGGGGAAATCGCTTGCTGTGTATTTTAATGATATTACAGTATTTAAAACATATTGAAATTGATATAAATTACTGAGGTGTACTACAAGGTTCTTACTATAGAATAGGGTGTGCATAGAACTTATCGTTTATTTACAGGAACACACAAAAGTATTTGGATATCGAAGGAAATGAACAATAATTGAACTTTTGAAGCCACAAATGATAATTGCTTGGAAGAGCGTTTTCATTTGTGGTATGCGTTTTTAAATTTAGCTATTTTTTCAATATTACTTGGTGTGTATCAATTCCAGATCTGATACAAGGTCGAACAACAGTTCTCAACAACATTCGTTTATTGGTTGAAATTGCTGAGTAGAAATTTTAAAATGTATTATGCGTTTAACTGAACTAACTTTTTGCATACTATGTAGTATACATACATATCTGAAGATCTTATACAGGGCTGAAAAAAAAAACCCATATATTTTAATGACTCTTCATGATAATGGCAGAAATCGTGTTTTCAAATACATTATGTGTTTTCCAAATTTTTCATTAAAATGTCATCTTCCACCTTTGTCAATTGTGATGTTTTGTTATGGTATTCTGAATGTGTTGGAAAGTGCTTCATAATCTATGCTGTATGCATGATTCTTTTTTTTTGGGGGGGGGGGGATTAGAAACCGTGTTGTTAAAACTGTGTTAATTATTATACAGGGTATCTCCAATAACTAATTTCTAAACCGTTAGTTTTAAAGGTATATTTGTTCTGCATCAATTGTTTGCAATTGCAATTTGTTCTGCATCACATAAAAATCAATTTACATTACAATAATTACTTTTCAATTAGATGAGAAATTACAAATGTTATACAATGCCTCAGTCCTATAAGTTTTATTTAGAAAACTTTTTTCCATGTTTTGACAAGTAAAACAGCAAAAATGTATTCTTTTATGGTCAAAACTTACTGAGTTATGATACTTAGAATTTTATGAATTTTCAATGTTTTAATCACCATAAATGGAAAAACACGTTTTTAGTGTCAGAAATCGCTAAAAATGCATGAAATTCAAAGTATCATGACTAGGTAAGTTTTTGTCTTGTAAAAATTACGTTTTTAATCACAAACTAATTTTGATTCATCTCAATAGAAAACAGCATTTATAATTATGTCAAAAAATTATTCCAAACATTTTGTTTAAAAGCCTTCTTATTAAAACATCCATTGACCGGATACGCACGATTAGTTATATGTTATAAAAATAACAGGTTGTTGGAACCTGTTACCTGTACAAGTGTGGAACGATGTAACCTGTTAACCAAAAGTAACTATATTTCCCATCTCTATTTGAGACTCATAATGAGATGAATGGAATTTCCTATTTTTTTGCCTCACCGAAGTGACTGTGACACTTGTGACCGTATGTGACATGAATGAGATGTTATATGGACTAGCTGTGCTATAGAGATAGTAATTATTCGAATTTTATTATTTCCTTTTGAGTATTCGCGTACTTGAAAATTAGCCTTTTATGATTGGTCCTTAATTTTGGACACCAGTGTACTTCCAATTGAAGGTAAACTAACCTAGTTTTCTTTACAAATGTTCAATAGGTGTACATTTAGTTATACAGCACACATCCAACCTAAAGTCCAATTCTTCCCACTCTTCGGTTAACAAGTAATGAAAGCAGTAGCCGCTTCAGTTCTGTGTCTCAATTCTGGCAAATCATTAGGTAGCAGCAGAATGTAAACAGGATCTTTTATAAAGCCCCAAAGGGAAAAAATCATATGACTCCAACGACTTTTAAATCTTTAGTCCAGCAGTAACACTTCATGCTCAGGGCTGTCAGTTTGCATAGGTGGCACTGCAAGTAAGTCAATAACAAAGCAGTACTTGCACAGCAGAGTTCCAAAAACCCACCTACCCCCCCCCCAAAAAAAAAAAAAAAAAAAAAAAAACTGGGTTTTTCTGGGTAAAACCCACTCTGCAGGTTTTATTAGGCTTTTTAGATTCCATGATATTATTTAATATTCAGTAACTTTTATATTAGTTTTTTAACCTTGTGTTTAACCCTTTATCTACTGACCATTGACTATGTACCATGACTAAGTACCATTAAAATAACTTATTATAAAATTCATTTAATACATTGATTAGTTGTAATACAGTTTGGAATGAGTTATAGATACATTACTTTATCTTGTATCAAAAGCATGATGGGTTACACAAAACAAAAATATTTTTAAAAGGAGGATTTCTTTTCCCTTTGCATCTTTTCAGCTTTCTTGGTGTTGCGTGGCGCGCGGGGGGGGGGGGGGATTTTTCAATTCGGAAATATTCTATATTTCTATTGTAAGAACATTATATTTGTACATTTCCTAATTCTACAAAATATTAAGAAAAATATTTAAAATAAAAGATTGGAGTGGGGCTTTAAATACTGCACAAAATCCCTATAAATTCAAATTTAATTAATCCATTTAAATCTTTCAATCCTTCTAAAATATATTAAATTATTATGTAAATCTTCTAATGTGTAGTTTAAACAATTCACAAAAAATGCTTTAGAAGATAAAATTTTCATGAATTCATAATTCAGTACATAAAGGGTTAAAGAGTTACTCCATCCTATTAAAACATATTGCGAGTGTACTGCCAAATGTGACTTTTTTTTTTTTATCAGGTTTCTTGGGGTTTTTTAAATATCATTTCCTATGACATATAGATGCATGTTTGTTGATAAAAATAAACATTGTTGGATAATATCTAAGTACTATAACTTCATTTCAAAATATTCAAATTAAATAATTACAATCAGTTATGTAGATAATTGAAATCATTTGTAATTTAAATATTTTTAGTACAGCTATGTATTATGTTCAAAGAATTAACTGCTCTATACAGTGAACCATGGATATCTTGGAAATGATATCTAGCATCCTTTGATTAATAAATAATAAAAGATTAAAGATTTGTTACAAAAATATGTTCTTGGTTGGGAATACAGATAAAAAGGTAATCTATTGAAGTAACTTTTAAATATATGATATGCGGTTATTATATAATATTATATGATGTCAGAAGTAAAAAACTTTTTTACAGCCTTTTACACTGATTTATGTTATTTCAATACGAATTACTTGTATGTTAAGTTAATTAATAAAAATATAATAAGATTTCTTAATTTAATATATATACTTTTAAAAAATAAGGGACTCCCCCTGCCCCCGCTTCTTAAACAACCCAATAAAACCCAACCGAGTTGGGTTTTTTGCAACCTTTATCTAAATCTGTTTGAGCTACTCTTTATTTGTGATTTTTATTCAACGTTCTATAACGCTTACAGTTGATACTATTAAAATTTATAACTGGGACATTCTTTTATGGACACCCTGTATTTATAGTTGCCTTTGTTTGAAAAAGCAAATTTGATCAAAGATTAAAATCTCAGTAATATTATAGTATTAAGGTTTAAAAAGAAATAATAATAATCTGAAATAGATTTTAAATATTGCAAGATAAAAAAAAAAATAAGGTACTTTTCGGTTAGCCGGGCGCCAGTGTTATAAGTCAACTCCCTCTAATCCACAACTCTATAATCCACACACTGTTTCAGATGTAAACATTGAAAATTTGGTTATCATTAACTTTGCGAAAGCATTTCAAAACGGTGTCAATTTGAAGGACGATTAGTATTCAGTTTTTTTTCCCCTAAATTTTTGCATTTCAGTGAAGTAAAACTTTATTTTTCAAATGGAAAAAAAGTGAAAAATCCGGAGATTTCTTTTTTTTTTTTTTTTTTTTTTTTTTTTTTTTTTTTGTGGCCAGCAGTTAGACAAAGATGGTGATATTGACTTTGTTAGCTTCAGTTTGAATAGTACAAAACAGAAATCTGCAGATCTTTTATATTTGTAAAAAATTCATTAACTGTTGTGTATGATTTTTTGAATAAAGAAAATATAATTGAATGGATGTTCTCCCAAGATGAAGCTCCGAAAAAAATACTAAGTCAAAAGCTCTCAAAAACAAACACAACTGATACTATGTTTGATAATTGTAACAGACAAAAGCAATTGTTAAAGAAAAATTATAATTTTTTCCTCAAATGAAATGCTTTTTTCAATTAAATAACCCAATGTGTTGCAATATCTTTCTTTTTTACCAATTAATTTATGTATTAATAATTCATTTACAGGAGAAAAAAATGTAAACAGAGTAATGACCTATAATCCGCAAAATTCTATAATCTGCACAACCTTTGGTCCCAAGCTATGCGGATTAGAGGGAGTTGACTGTATATACATATTTATTAGGGTGTTCCAAAAAAATTTTTTTTTGAAAAGTGACATGCATAAGGGCTTAAATTGTGAGAAATGATGAGATAAACACATTGTAAAAATTTGAAGTTTTTATTTTAATAACAACTGACCTCTCAAGAAGCTTAAAGATTTCATAATTGTATTTTTTAAGCTTGTCATTATACCATGGAAATAATTGTAATAACGCATTAATTTTCCTCATAATTTCCTCTATCTATGACACCACACAGTACATAATGGAAATATAGTTTATTAAAATCTTTATTATAAATCGCATAAAGTAAAGTGAAGAATAAAAAGTGCAAAAATGGAAGTGAAGTGAGGTATCTAGTATTTCCTTAGAATAAGCGTTATTTTAATGACGTTGCAATTGCACATAGTAGAAATATATAGTTTATTAAAACCTTTATTATAAATCACTTAAAGTGAAAAGAAGAAGAAAATTTTCAAAAACGCAGTAAAGAGTCTAGTATTGTCTAGCAATGTCTAGTACTTTTAGAGAAAGGAGCTTATTTCATGTTGGTTGGTTACATGTTCTGAAATCTGAATTATGATGTTCCAGTTCAATTTTTAATACTTTCTTTATAACATGTTTCCTCACAATTACTGTGAAAATTGATGAAATTGTTGTATCAAATACAAATTTAAGCAATTTGTTTTGTCAAAGAAGACGAGTGACATATCTCCAGTAGAAAAATCAAAAGTAATAATGTGGTCTTCACATCTGATTTCCATTTTTCATAAAGAACTTTATAACCAATTATTACCAACTACTGGTCAAACATTACATCATTTGTACATGATGTTAAATTCAAGCTTCAACATACTTTAAAAATTATTTTGTTTATTGCTTTAGAAAAAATGCACATCAATTTGTAGATTTTCGAAATGAATGCCAAGTTTTTAAAAGTTTGACAGGTTTGAGAAGTTACTTAACTTTTTCCTAGTTTCTAGACTTTTACAAATATGCTTATATCATTAAACCTCATAAAATAAGAGGGTATGCAATATCAAAATAAAACATCTTCATGATCAACTAGAAGTGCAAAAAATGATTACGTTTCATGAGGATAAAATGTTTGTACAGCGCGAACATAAGAAGCATCATAACCTTATAATCATAGCTTCTGCTGTATTTGACTTATTTTCACTTCACCAGGAATCAGGACCTCAAATCGCTATTTTGGGTAGAATTAAAGATTACTGGCCATGATAAATATTACCAGCTATGCAGCAATTGATAAGGATACTGATGGTTGTGTTTTAACTGAAGATGAAAAACACTAGCTCAGGGTTCGTTGATATATATCGATGGATATATATCATGATATATATCTTGATATATATCCGATATTTATTTTTAAAATATCAAGATTTTTGATATTTTCGATATTTTCAAATTCTTGATATTTATTTTCAAAATATCAAGATGTTTGATATTTTGTATATTTGATATTTATTTTCAAAATATCACTGAGCAAGATAATTTTTATGTTTTCACATTCAAAGCAAGTGTCAATGAAATTTCTACCTGTTATTGACTGTGTCATTCTGTAGATAATGAACATTGCCTCTGGGGTCATTCCATGTCAAATCAACACACTTTTTGAAAAAATTTTACCTCACCATCTCAGATTTTAATGAACGATGGCACATAGTTAGTACATATATAGACTAAGAAAAATACCAAATTTTTTCAAAATATATCTATCCGTTTTGAAAATATGGCTATGTAAACTTTTCAAAAATTGTCAAAAAATGGCAGTTTGACAAATTTTCAAATCATCATAGGGTCCCTCCTAATTAAGATAGGAAGGTGAAAGAAGTGTCATATTGCAGCATTTTGTATGGACTTTAATATGATATGCAACATAATACAGGTTTTAGAAAAAAAAAATTTCAAAATTTCAATTTAAATTTTAAAATTTAAATTGTAAAAAAAACGTTTTTTTAAAAAATTTAAAAAAATTAGGAAAAGTAAATTATATTATTGTAAAACATTACAGAAAGTTTCAAAATGGGACAACAATGGGTTCATAGAAAAAATAATTTTTTAAAAATTGGATTTTTCATCAATTTCAAGTGATACAGTACAATACAATATGATGCAATGTAATATGATACAATATAATACAATTATATACTAAAATAGTTCAAATATAAAGACTTAAAAACTTTTTTTTTGTTTCAAATAATTTAAAAAATGAGTAATATTATTGTAAAACAGTATATACAGTTTTACAATAATTTTGAAATTTGAAAATAGGACAACAATGGGTTCATAGGAAAAATAGTGTTTAAAAAGTTTCATCAATTTTAAGTATAATAGTATATAATATAAAAAAAAGTATGATGCATAATGTAATATGATAAATGTATAATACAATATGATACACTACAGTCAGTTCAAATAACGGTGTACAAAATTGTCAAATTGTTAAATAACACAAAACCTTACCAATGCAAATCCTTTAACAATTCTTGTTATTGAATTACTTTGGACAATGAATTGTTGGATTTCAAAATGTCTTTTTTAGTTAAAACATAAGTTCTCCCAGTTGGTGTTAGAGGCTCAACAGAACATAAAACATCCATAAGTGGCACCCATAGAACATCTGGCTTGCTAGGATAAGAAAATGATGAAGATGGCCCATGTGGATGTAAAAATGTGACCTTAAGCTCATCAAGTTCTTCATCTTTATCCAGGATATATGCAAGCCACCAATGCTTGTCATATGCAGCGGTGATATATCCATTGCAATCTGATAATGATAGTTTATCATCAGATTTTGAAACTATTACTTTAAATGATTTTGAAGAATCAGAAAATGATTTAACAAATATGTCTGATGTATTTAATTTATCCGGAATGAAAGCATGATATTGCTGTGTTCCTTTAATGGTAACTGCTTTGTTGAACCTATCTTTTAAAAATGTTTCTGAATTAATGTAATCTTCCTGTGTTGAAAATGCAAAGGTTATTTTTGAAGAAAAATTGGATTCGGCCCATTTATGTAATTGAAGAGGTGTTACTATTTGATTTTCATAAGGTCGCTGTAAGCTAGCTCTTGCTGCCTGTCTCTTAATTGTGCCACCCAGTCCATCACAAGGCCCTTTCCCATGAGCTGTGGCTGAAAAGTGCCATTCAGCTTCAATATTAAAATCTTCTTTATGAAAACATAGGTTGGAGAAATTTTTCTTATTTTTATACTGGGCAGCACATCCATCTGAAAAATAGAAAATCTTTGTTGGGGCTTTTTGAAATTTATTTTCGAGAAATTTAATGAATTTCTTTTGGAAGGTGTACACAGCAACAGTATTATGCTCCAAACAGTCTGAAATTACAACATAGTTTAAGTGCTCAACTGTATTTTCCCTTTTGTAGTACACTACAAACGGATGAATTGTGGCTTGTTCATTAGCCCAGTGGTAACTTTGAGCTTCATCTTGAATAACCATGCTGTAATTTTCAGAAAAATCAAGCACAACAGCAAATTCTGATTCTTTCAAATTTTCTTTTACTTGATTCATAAAAGATGATTGCTGTCTTGCAATGAAATCGTGTCTAACCAAGGTTGACAGTTTGTCACAAAAATATTCAATAAATTCTGCTGATGATTTCTGCAGAGTCTCTAAATTGCAGCGATCTACAGAAACCCACTGTCTAAATGTGACTTTTTCTATTAAATTATCCTCGAATGATTTCTCTAAAATATTCCGTATTTCAAAATCACCAGGGCAAGATGAGCATTCAGACATGTTGCAGTCTATTGACGGTGGATTGCACAACATTTTTGATATGCAATGTTTGTAAGTTGGCAATTCGGCATTGGTAATTGCACCCATTTTAACGTTTTCTATCATTAACTTGACATTTTGGTGAGTCGTGCAAACACAAACTGTGTGTGTACCTTTTGACCCAGCCAAAATGCAACGCTTTGGACGGAGCTCTGCAAACTTAGAAAAACTAATTTTTAAGTCTGGAAACTTTTCTTTGAATAGTACATGAGCCTCTTTTAGATTGCATAAAATGAGCCTTTTATAAACTTTTACTTTGTTTCCACTTTGGTCAGTGATACTGATACAATCTTTAATTCCGAGCATTGATCTGCTTATCTCATCACTTTCATAAAATAAAGTGACCGTGTTAACTATCTCAGTAGAAAGATTTTTACCTGGCTTAGAATTTGGGGTTTCCAATATTCCTTTTTCTTTCAACAGTTTTTTTGATTGACGTACCATATAGTTAGGTGCGTTAAACTCACGCATGATTTTTCTGATACCCCAACTTTCCGGTAGGCAAGTCAATATCATAAGTTTTTTTGTCCTACTTGTTGTATTTGAAAAATTCTCTATAAGATTTTGCAAAACTGTTTTATCTAAATCTTCAGCATTATCACTTTCTGAAGACTCTTTTGCTGATACAAACAAATTTCTTTTTAGGGCTGAGTCTATTGTTTTAACTTTTTTACTTGCATATTGTTTTGATTTAATTTTTTTCCTATCGATAGGGGACTCTCCTAATTCATATAGTGAAGAATTTAATGTTGCGATCACATGTGATTCAGCAGAAAAGCTAGGATCTTCTGAATCTGAAATTTCTTCTTCTTGATGAGTAGAAGTGCTCTGATCTTTTAACTTTGCTAATTCTTTCCGGCAGTAATCACAAACTTTTGCATGTTTGGGCAAATCAGGATACAAATCACATATCCAATTTGTAACCTTTCTTAACTTTTTCTTATCCCTTATGGTGTGATTACTTTTCTTAAATGGATTGAAACAAGTAACATTTGAAAACTGACATTGTGCCATTTCTTATTTCAATCGGACCTCTATTAAATTCTTCTCACAGAATCAAATAAACTGCAGTTGAAAATGTACTTTTAAAAGAATCCACATTACAAAACAGAATTTAATCTTTAAACTAAGAAACACAAAGTTTTAAAAAGTTCTTGCATAAAATATCCTGAAAAACTTTAGAAACTTTGTGAAAACTCATTCACATAAAAAAGAAAGAACACTATTTTAAATGAAAAAGAATATTCCTATATTCTGAAACCAAAACTGATCAATATATATTCTTCATTCTACATCCAAACAGAACTGATTCCAAGATTATACTGATTGCAGTGCTGTTGACTGGTGATACCCATGGCTGACCTTTGATCTGTCTTATCTCAAGTAGTCAATAGATAACAAACCCTTGACAGTTTGAGACAGGCCAGACCTACAGACAGAGAGTGGTTACCAAAAAATCCCTTCTAATTAAGATAGGAAGGTGTGAAAGTATTATTTTGCAGAATTTTATATGAAAACATAAATTATACATTAGGATTACCTAGCAACTGAACAATTTTATTTAATAAAAACATTGTTTTCTGCTTTCCTATATCATCATTTATAGCAGATTAAATATTAATTTTGAGTTTCTTGTTTTATGAGTTTTTTCTTTTTCTTTTATTCTATATAACCCCAATTTAGTAAAATATGCTCATTTAAAGTTATTTTTAATATGGATCTGTTCTCCCATTTTCAAACATTGTATACTATTTTACAATAATACAACATATTTTCTATGATTGTTTGTATTTAAAAAAAAATCACACTTAATTTTTTTTCCCCCTATGAATACATTGTTGTCTCATTTTACAACTTATTTTCTATATTTTTTTGAAGAAAAAAAATAAAATCAAAAATTTTTTTCACATTTGAAATTTTAAAATAAAATCAAAATTTTGAATTTACATTCTTTTTTTTTTTTTCTTTTTTTTTTTTTTTTTCAAATTCTGTCCTGTGACATACATTAAAAGTAAAATTTTCATGGATTTTTTCGCATCATACTTGAAATTGATGAAAAAGCCCATTTTTAAAAAATTATTTTTTCTATGAACCCATTGTTGTCCCATTTTGAAACTTTCTGTAATGTTTTGCAATAATATAACTTACTTTCTCTAATTTTTTGAAATTTTTAAAAAAAACGTTTTTTTCACAATTTAAATTTTAAAATTTAAATTTAAATTTTGAATTTTTTTTTTTCTGAAACCTGTATCATGTTGCATATCATATTAAAGTCCATACAAAATGCTGCAATATTACACTTTTTTCACCTTCCTATCTTAATTAGGAGAGACCCTGTGATGATTTGAAAATTTGTCAAACTGCCATTTTTTGACAATTTTTGAAAAGTTTACATAACCATATTTTTAAAACGGATAGATATATTTTGAAAAAAATTGGTATTTTTCTTAGTCTATATAAGTACTAACTATGTGCCACAGTTCATTAAAATCTGAGATGGTGAGGTAAAATAGGTGTGTTGATTTGACATGGAATGACCCTCTGGCAATTACTTTTTTAGGAAAAGAAATCTTTTCCAAGCTTTATGTTTGAAACTTTTATTTTTAAATGTAGAACTTATAATTATGTGAGACAGTTAATTCAAAACAGCCATTGAAAGATAAAATGTAATTTAAATAATCATTTATATATAGCCAGGGATCGTTGATATATCATCATCAACCGTTTTCAATCCACTGCTGGATGTAGATATCTCCCAGATTTTTCCTATGTTTCCTGTCAAGTGCTTTAGTCATCCAATTTACACTGGCTACTTTTCTGATTTCATCACTCCATCTTACTTGAGGTCATCTTCTTGGCCGTTTTACTTCTCTGGGATACCACTGTAGGGTGTTTGTGCTCCATTTATTTTCGTTGATATATATCAGTGGATAATATATAACCGATATTTATTTTCGAAATATCAAGACTTTTGATATTTTCATATACTTGATATTTATTTTTAATATCAAGATGTTTCATATTCTCTGCATTTGATATTTATTTTCAAAATATGAATGTGCGCTAGATATTTTGATATTTTCAGTCGTATGCTGTATTTGTAATATTTCAGTGTAAATGAAATGAATTTTCAACTGTTATTGACTATGTGAATCTGATAAAGAACTTTTGTCTCTTCTGGATGTGACCTTTTTTAGCCAAAAAAGAAAACAAATATATTTTTCAAGCTTTGGATTTGAAGCTTTTATTTTTAAATGTTGAACTAATAATTATGTAGGACATAATTAATTCAGAACAACCATTGAAAGATAAACTGACTAATTTAAGCAGTTATATTAGAAAATAATCTTTTCTCAAGTTTTGGTTCAGTTGAGTTTAAACTATACAACATGTTAGCAGGGATATGTGTAGGAAAATTTTAGGTCCTTTAAAGGACTCTTCACAAAATAATTTATCTTAAAACAGGACCCTTCACAAAAATTTTTATCCACAAACAGGACCCTTCACAAAATTATTTGTTTCTTAAATAGATCTTTCACAGAATTTTTTCACCTTCAAATTGAACTTTTCACAAATTTAGTCAATTAAAAATAAAATCTGGCCTGTAAGTAAGCAATTGAACTCATCAAAGAGCGTATTACTGAGCTTTTTATATATGAAGGATAGAACATAAAGACATCGATAATTTAAAATTCTCAAAATTATGACTAGAATTTTCACAAAAATAAGAAAACTTCACAATTTCACAAAAACAGGACCCTGTGAGAAAAGTCTGGACAGACCCCTGGTTAGGAAATGTGAAATAAGACATTTTATACTTTGTTAAATTTTTTCAGTTAAAAATACTTTTTTGTATTTAAAATTTTGTTTTAAAAATATCTGATTTTTTTATACTTGATCTTGATATTGAATCCTGTAGTTAGTTTTTTTTTTATAAGTGTATAAAGCCAATTGTTACTGTTTTCAATTAGTTCATCTTCCATTTTGTTCTAAATGAAAATAAAAAACAGAAATATAAAGATAAATACATTTTTAGAATATTGTTTGATTAAGTTTTCATGTTAAGTGCAATATATTTTAGTTTCTAATCTATATTGTACTCAAAAACATTTATTATCAGCGGTAAGTTGGCTGCTTTGAAAATATCGGATATATATCGAAAATATCGGATATATATCGAAAATATCGGATATATATCAAAATATCGGATATTTTTGATATTTTCGAAAATATCATGATATTTACGAACCCTGCACTAGCTACAACTAAACAGAAGTGTCATTGTAGCCTTCCTTTACAAACAGTCACAGAAATATTCAAACTTGTGATGATTATCTGAAGTTCATAAAACTAACCCGGGATGGCCACCCAGGGAAACCCAGCAAATGCTTTAGAATTTTAGTGCAGTCCCTGGCATAAAACTTACCCTTACTACTTTGTGTGAAATCACATCACAATTTCTTAAAGGCAAAAGCAAAGTTACATTCAGCCCTTCTGGTGCATACCATCGTACGTGGTGGATAACAAAAAGAATTTCTTCCATTAAAAAATTTCGCTTTTGTGAGCAATTCAACTTCATGAAATGTGAGGTATGTGTATTAAAACGCACCTGTTTATCGTGACAATTTATATAAAAGCGTGGTCCTCTGTACCTTTAAGCTGTAGTGCACCTTAGAATGATTTGATTCTCTTAAATCTCTGGAATTATTTTTAAAAAATAGACAATGAACTGGCAAAAAAGTTCTTGATAAAACATAAAAGAAAACTTTGGTACCTAAGTGAGAACATGATTGGGTTATCACTCTTTTCAGATCCTATATTAATTGAAGAGAAAAAGGCAATTGTTTCAGTTTCAGAAAACCTAAGAAGAAACTTGGTTAAATGCTACGAGATTTTGCAGCCAAGCAATAAATCTTTTTACAGTCCTAAAATTTGTCAGTTCATTTCTAAAAAATGATGTTGATTCATTTGTAGATAAACGATTGTAATATTGTCAAAGAAAAAAATTTTCTTTATTAGTGGTAAATGATTGTGCCAAACGTGCTGTGCCAGTATGTGCGCGTTATTAGACACTGAATTCAATAATGTACTTGTGTAAGATGGGGATCAAGGTCAGCTTCTCTATCACACAGTAGAATATCATCAGCAATTCATTACTTGGCCATTGAAGAAACACTTAAAAAAAACTTACCTTAAGAGATCAAGAATATTAAATTCAAACTTCAACCTACTGTAAAAATTGTTTTGTTTATTGCTTTTGAAAAAATGGACGTCAATTTGGAGATTTTCGAAAAAAATGCTAATTTTTTTAAAAGTTCGACGACTTTTAGAGGTCACTTAACTTTTTCCTAGTTTCTAGAAATTTTACAAATAAGCTTATATCATCAAACCTCATAAAATAAAAGGGTATGCAATATCAAAATGAAAATTTTTTTTCAGACCCATTACTTTTGAAACACCTTAATATTTATATACATAAATATGTAAATATACATATATATACATATACACATATTGTATATATACGTACATGTATATATACATATATATGTATATATAACACTGATGCCCGGCTAACCGAAAAGTACCAAAAATAATTATACAGTGTACTCCCTCAAATCTGCAACCCTAAAATCCACAAATGCCTAAATCTGCACATCATCGCTTATGTAAACAATGAAACTTTCAGTTCAGATGTAAGGGCCAAATTGCAGACCTTTTTTATTTTTATATAATTCTTAGGTATTTTAATATGAAATTCTTGTTAATGTGACTGAACTCTTGTTTTTTCATGAAGGAAGTATAAATTAATTTCTGAAAAAATTCAAGGTATTTTGCTGATATCACTGGTAATCACAATCTTTTTACAAAATATATGTATGTATTAATCAAGCTTCTTTGGTTACTAAGTACGGCTAAATCAGAAATAAAATTTCCTTATTTTATGTGAATTACTAGAGTACCTTTATGAGGCAAGTTTCATTGAATACTTCTAGATAAAAATATATCTCATCTTTATTATGCATATTTAATTATACATTATTAATTATTTATTTGACCTTTTAATAATTTAATCATTTTTAAAATAATCATAATTTTTATTACTTTACTTAATTATTTTAATATTGTACTATATTACAATCATTCTTTATTATTTTGATTGCATCATTGCATTGAAATTGCTGTTTAAAAATGTAAATAAAGAAATGACCAGAAATCTGCAAAACTCTGAAATCCACACAACCTCTGGTTCCAAGCTGTGCGTATTTGACGGAGTCTACTCTAATACATTTTAGAAGCATAATTCCCAGTTTCGAATAATTTAGTTGCAGTTATTGAAAAATATATAATTTTATTAATGGTATTTTTTTTTTTTTTTAATCTTGTGTTGTTTTGATTGCATCAAAATTTTCTTCCAGTTCTTGCCAATTATTAATTACAGCATTTGATTTTTTTTAAATAAAAATTTAGAGTACATATAGCAAAAGCACAATTGAATGATGAAGAAGCTTCATCTTATTTACCAAGTTATAGTACAGCCAAAAAAATTGTTTATGATTCCTTGAAATTAAGAAGATCTTGCAACCTTGAGAATTTAGAAGGAATTAAATTAGATAGAAACAAGGACTCACCAGACAATGAAGATATTTTACTCATAAGCAGTAATGAAAATGACAAAATTTTGGTAAGTTATTTACTGCTGCCTTTCAAAATGTATTTAAGAAAATTGTTTTTCTTTTATTATTTCTGCTTAAAATCTATATTTCTTTCTTCATGTACATATATAAATGTCATATGTTAGTTGAGAAATCCTGCTCTTTGAAAAATTGTCTGGCTAATTGGAAAATCATTTGCCTTTTTCAGTCAGCCTGATATTTTTCAGGATTATTGCAAAGAGCTTAAGCAGTTTTCATATAACTTGAAAATCACCATTTGTTTCTCAATCAGCTTGTTGTTTTTTCTTTTCAGACTCATTGCACTGAACCTATTTCCAAATCCTTGGAAGCAGAAAGATCCCACAACCCTGGGAATTTAGAAGGAATTAAATTAGAAAGAAACGGTGACTCACCCGGCAATAAAGATATTTTACTCATAAGCAATGATGAAAATGACAAAATTTTGGTAAGTTATTTACTTCTGCCTTGCAAAATGTATTTAAGAAAATTGTTTTTCTTTTATTATTTTCACATATAACCTATATTTATTTCTTGTACATATATAAATGTCATATGTTAGTTGAGAAAAGTGGCTCTTTGAAAAAGAATCTGTCTAATTGGAAAATCATTTACCTTTTCCAATCAGCCTTATTTTTTCAGGACTATTGCAAAGAGCTTAAGCAGTTTTCCTATAACTTGAAAATCACCATTTGTTTCTCAATCAGCTTGTTGTTTTTTCTTTTCAGACTCATTGCACTGAACCTATTTCCAAATCCTTGAAAGCAGAAAGATCTCACAACCATGGGAATTTACAAGGAATTAAATTAGAAAGAAACGGTGACTCACCTGGCAATAAAGATATTTTACTCATAAGCAATGATGAAAATGACAAAATTTTGGTAAGTTATTTACTTCTGCCTTTCAAAATGTATTTAAGAAAATTGTTTTTCTTTTATTATTTTCACATATAACCTATATTTATTTCTTGTACATATATAAATGTTATATGTTAGTTGAGAAAAGTGGCTCTTTGAAAAAGAATCTGGCTAATTGGAAAATCATTTACCTTTTCCAATCAGCCTGATTTTTTCAGGATTATTGCAAAGAGCTTAAGCAGTTTTCGTATAACTTGAAAATCACCATTTGTTTCTCAATCAGCTTGTTGTTTTTTCTTTTCAGACTCATTGCACTGAACCTATTTCCAAATCCTTGGAAGCAGAAAGATCTCACAACCCTGGGAATTTAGAAGGAATTAAATTAGAAAGAAACGGTGACTCACTGTACAATGGTGATATTTTACTCATAAGCAATGATGAAAATGAGAGAATTTTGGTAAGTTATTTACTGCTGCATTTCAAAATGTATTTAAGAAAATTGATTTTCTTTTATTATTTTTACATATAATCTATATTTCTTTCTTCATGTATATATATAAATGGCATAGACTAATTGAAAAAACTGGCTCTGTGAAAAAAGTTTGGCTAATTAGAAAATCATCGGTACTTTTCCGGTATAGGGACCTTGGCCTTTTTTTTTTTTTTACTTGCCGCTATTCAGGCTTCAGAAAGTGTGATTCATTGCCAAATGTTTTAAACAGCTATGAAAGCAAACCAAATGAAGTTTTATGCTTGTTTATATATAAATGTATAAACATATAAATTGTGTATATATATATATATATATATATATACATATATATATACAGTAGAAGATCTTTATAACGCAATTCCATATAACGCAATTCTCCATATAACGCACAACTTTTCAGACATAAACAATGAATTTTGCAGTGAAGAAGCACCTAAATTCCCACATTGTAAAAAATTGTTACTCTCTAAGAAACTAAATTTAATACATTTGTTTAACTTTATCTCCTTATTTTAGAACTTTTTAATGAAAAAAATTGCTATTACATGTTTTTGAAAATGAACAATATAATGAATGATTTGGGTTCAGGTATATTTGGGCCATGTTTATAAAGTATATTTAACAATATGTGGAATGATCTGTATAATGCAAAAATTTATAATATGGACAAGGAATGCAGTATAAAGATACTGTAATGTATTTTGATATATTTCAGACATATTTGGCCATATTAATGAGGTAAATTTAATGATTTGTGAAATGTGATCCATATAACACAAAATTCTATATAACGCACAACCTTGCGTTTTTAGGTTTGCGTTATAAAGATCTTCTACTGTATATATATAACCATTAATTAAACATAACCTACCACCGTCAATTATTATGAATTAAAGCTGTAAGTATAAAAAAAAAAAAAAAAATTTATTATAAGAATTATTATGGAAGAAAAAGAAAAAAGTGGACACCGACAAAAATTGAAAAACTTATATATTGAATTACGTTATCAAGGGCACAGAATTCAATTATATAAGCAAAATGGTTGTTTTCTGTGGGAAAAATAAGCTAAAGCTAAAAATTATTTTCCCCTGTGCCCAAACAACCATTAAAATCAAGTGAATTGATTAAAAATGAAAGCAGAATAGAAACAAATAATATGAAATGGAAGAATCAATAAAACGTATTTAAATATTTATAGGATATAAAATATAAATAATAAACACCATACCGATTAATATTTCAGTATTTTACAAATATCCACGCGCACATGTCTACCAGAATATCATAAAGATTAAGGTGAACAAAACAGTTAAGAAATCACAGTAAATTATACCAAAGGATGCAGTTAATACATATTGAAATAAAATTTGAAATACCTTGTTAAACACATTTAATATAATATAAAATAAATAGATAGTAATTACATTATTTAAAATGCACTATTAAATTAATTAATAACTGTTTAACAATATCGTCAAAATTTAGCTAAAAATACCCCCTGGTGTATTAAATTATAACTGAAATGGAGCTAGAAAAATTAAAATTTAGAGCTATCTTAAAGATACAAAATTTGGTGCTGCCATCTAGTACCACTTTTATTAATCAACTGTCGCAAGATAAATATTTGTAAGCATTTGAATGTAAATAATTTTTTAAACAGCAAAACGAAACATATCCTTATATATAGAGAATTATAAACCTAATATAAACCACACAATGTATTTAAAAAAAACTATTGTTAATAAAATTTAAAAGCATACAATATATTCTATTAGCTATCTTATTTAAACTAAACTAAGAATTTAAATAATTCTAGAACTTTGATAATATATAGCATATAGCTATATGCTATAAAACAAAATAAATTCAGTAATAATATAAATAATTATTAAAAATATAAAAATTATTTTTTAATCAATTATATATAAGATATTTATAAAATGAACAGGAAATAAAAAACATGTGGAAGTATATAGAAGGTTAAATGATACTTAAATTCCCATTACTTAAAAAGCACAAATATAGAGTGTGGATTATTTTCAGACATCCATAAAAATCCAAAAAGTATGAATGTGGGACATTCAAAAACATCAAACCGATAATAAATATTAAAAAGAATAGAGGAATAATAATAAAAATAATTACCCAATTTTAATGCATACAGTATCACTATATTTATATTAAACATACTTATATGTATATTAATCACTATAAAAATGGCATACTATTAGTAATTAATATGATATTGTCCTTAGTAAATTAAAATTTAATAACAAATAATTGTAAATTAGATTAATCAATAATTAAGCTAATTATTAATGAAATTCTCCAATTACATATAAAATATCAAATCAACATCCATATAAAATACGTATAAAAAATATAGTAATAAAACAAAAGCCCCCATTTTTTTTTTTTTTTTTTTTTTTAATAATTAACCATTGCGTATCCAGACAACACCACCCTCCTCCGTACTCTAACATCTACCCACCCAACCAACCTATAATAATTTTTTTTATATTATTTTACAATTTTTAATTTTTTATAGATATTTTTTTTTTATAATTTTTTTGTAATTTTGTTTACGCATGTGTTAATTTGTTTTAAAAAGATCATGTAAGAAAAGTACTAATTGTATATTAATGAATATATGAATTTTTTTGGAAAACCATGATTTAGTGCATCATAAATTAGTTTTTTAATATTATTGTTAATTAGAGGAGAAGAACATAAACATTTTATTCTATATAAATGATTAAGTATTATATTCCGAAATACAGAATGATGTAGACAAGATTTAAAATTTGTAAATGGATTAACTGTGAATTTAAATTCTTTATGTTTGTCATATAAATCTGTGATTGTTTTGTTGTCTTTTATTGTAATTTTAAGATCTAAGAAGTTAATTGTATTGTTAGATAAAAGGTTTTCCGTTAATTCCAAATTAGTGGGATAATCAACTGGAAATCGAGTAATTGCAGATTGATCAGTATCAATTAAAATGATGTCATCAATATAACGATATAAATATAGTTTATTATTAGTAAAATTACGTTCATAATGATATAAGTATAAGTCTGAGAGTAAACTGGAAGTACAACCGCCTTGTGGTATACCGACATGCTGTAAATATAAAGTATTATCTTGCAATATGTAATTATTATAGATAATGAAGTTAGTTAAAGATTTAAAATATGCAATATCTATATTAGATGGTAATTCCAGTTTTTTATGATACTTTTTAAATAATGCATTTATAATTTTATGTAAATCTAATAGGTCTATATTATATATATATATGTATATATATATATATATATATATATATATATATATATTGTTTTTTATATACAATTCACACCTGTTTGTATATAGAAATAGCTAAATGTTTTCTTTATATTAAATAAGTTGTATAAATATTGAAAAAACTGCTTGTGTATATGAAACAGTGAATAGATTGCCAGAAAAAATGTTGTCAAATTTGCTTCTCTCGCCAAGGCCCCTATACTAGAAAAGTACCAAGTCATTTGCTGTTTCCAATCAACCTGATATTTTTCAGAATTATTGCAAAGAGCCTAAGCAGCTTTAGACTAAATGGAAAATGGCCATTTGTTTCTCAGCCAGCTTGATTTTTCTTTTCAGACTCATTGCAGTGAACCTATGCAGTTTGCAGGTGACCCATAAATATTTGCTATATTTTAAAATTTAATAAAACAATCAAGTAATTAACATCTGTGTGTGAGATTTGGATGAAAATTTTTCTTTTGATCAAAAGCTGTGTTTAAACAAATAAAAAATATATATATAATCATAAAAATTCTCATAGATGACACTACATCTGCAAAGCTGCCGAACAGGTTGAGTGCTTTTATATATGAGTGACACATGTGAACATGCTTAGATTGAAGCTTTTGTCCAAACTTACATTCAAGAACTTGTTGATATTCACTTGGGTGAGTGCAATTAGACGAGTGAGACAAGTCAGAAAACATTAGCTTGGCGATAACATAGATTAAGAACCAAGATGGGACATTTACGGCGAAATCTGTAACGGCAACAGTCAGGGTTGCAAAAAAGCCAGCTAAAATTTAAAAAAGCCACGCCGGTGTCTTTTATTGGTTTTAACAGGCTTTTTTTGGCCAAAATTGGCTTTTATACAGTGAAGCATCTTAATTATAGACTACACATTTTAAAGTGTTTTTAATGACATTTAGTTGATTTAGAATCAATAAGTAACTCAATTTCTCAATAATGAAGACATAATACTGAAAAAAAAAACTTAGATGGATCTGCTAGTGATTTGAAGTGAGAATTGGAAATATGTCAGCTAAATTTTAAAAGAGCCATACCAACTGCTTTATCTGGTTTACACTGACCTTTAACCCCCCCCCCCTTTTTTCTTCTTCATTTTTATTGCTTTATAAAATTAAAGAGGACAATGTTTACTAAGTTACATGTTTTATTACTTAATAAATTTTAAGAGTTATTAATATACAAGTGTTATTTTATTTCTCATTAAAAAAATACAATTTCTCATTATTAAAAACAATATTATGAACAGCATATGCAGGAATATGCACTCTTTTGAATAGCAACAAACTTTTCAAAGTTTTATTTCAATTTTACTTACAGAATGTATTTTATTTATTTTGCATAATTGCTAGATTTATTTTTATACACTTATGTACCAAACTCTCCTTAAATATTATACCGTTTTCTAATTTCTCTTTTTACGATTATAACGTAATCTCTCCATATAGACTCATAAGAATTAAGAATGTTTCCATTTTGATGTGTTATATTTTGTGATTGTTTAATAAAATATAATCTTTAAAATGTGTAGTATATGCAGGGCTATGTAATATAGAATTTTAAAACACCAGTTTAAAGTCTAACTTATATTATTTTCAATATTTATAATTTTTTTTTAGATATAATGCCTTCACTGTGTGTTGCATTCTATCGGTCAAGACTTATTTATTTGACAAAATTTAATAGAAATTTATAATTCTTTTAATAGAAAATATTTATAAGTGTATTAAAAATAAATTAATCCAAATTTTATATGAATTATCTATAAACCACCTTTTTGAAAAATAAAAGCCGGCTGGCTAAAAGCCAGCAACCCTGGCAACAGTACTAGCTTCACTGCCGACAAGGGGGAAGAATTAACAAGCCTCTGAAATTTACCTATGTTGAAGAAATATGTTTACCCTCTATGCTTTGAATATCTATTCTTTCCTAAAACGAAGCAGGTGTCAGACAATATTCTATTCATGCTTGCTTTATTTATTTAGTTGCTTTTTTTTTTTTCGTACTTGTATTGGTCACCTTTAACTTACAAAATGATAATTAGAGTAATAATATAAAAGAAAAACCCTGAAAAATTTTGTTAATAACGTAAATATGTAAGTTTGAGATTGAATTGTAAAAAATCAAATTCAGGTATTGTGTTAATTTATTCATATCGAATAAAACTTTGAGTGTAATGTCAGTACCTCTATTTATTTTTAACTGTTAGATTTATATAATTCTAAAAATTTGTCGAAAGGAATTTTTCCCCATCTGTAATTTTATTATTGTTTCTTATATGTTAATATTATAAATATTATTGAATCGATTGTACATGTACATTAAAAACAATGTTTTTATTTTATCTGTAAGAAAGTGAAAATGCGTAAATTTTAAAAGATTATTGTAACGATTGTTTAATACCTTAAACTTCATAAATTAATAAAACATCAGCTATAAAAATTTTCCTACCGAATGAGAATATTTATGAAATTTTCTGGGATTTGTAGTGTGCAATACTTCGTATATTTTTATATTATACCATTACTTTATGTAGCTTTAAATCCAATTATATCATATTTACTTCATATATAGCATTCAAGACGAAATTTTTACCCTGTTTTTCGTTGCACTAATATCGTTCACTCATCATGTTAAAAAAAAAAAAAACCATGTATCCATGCATGAACATAGAATAGATATTAGATATATAAAATAGAACATATATTCTATGTTCATGTATTGGTGTAAGATTCTATTGAAAACATAAACATGGAACATTAAAAAAAGAAAGATTACAATAAGGTAGATGCTCAGTGATAAACATTTTACAAGGATGGGGAGTTTCTTCCCCATTGTCACTAAAGTCACTATGATCGCAATCGCATTACCATTACGCTCTATGGAAATGTCCCATCTTGAATGTCAATCTATGGGCGATAACAGCATTCTTGCTGAGATACTTGGCAATTTGTTTTGTCCAAAATTGTCTTGACCAATCAAATGCTACTTGCTGTATGTCGGCACTTTATTATGTATAAAGTGATTCTACACATTACGCATCACAATATAATGTGCACATGATTGTCCAAACAGCCTACTTTCATCCAGGCATATTGCAACAAGTCCAAAATAATAAAATTTTATGCACATTTTTTAATATAAAAAAATAGGAACAGGAACTTAAATGCTTATAAAAATGCATAAGAAAACTGTTATTGACAGATTTCATTAATGCGACTAAATGTCATAGGTTAGAGAATCTTTCTTTTTTTTTTCTTTTCTTTTTTTTTTTTTTTTTTTTGAGGATATATTTTTCACGAACACACTGTGCAGAAGTATCAATAAAATCTGCAGATGAGGCAAATTTTTAATGTTTTCCCTATATTATGTACAGAAGATGGGATGCTGGATGAAAATAGCTATAAAAATATATATAAGAAAAGTGCTACAACAATGAAATCTGCAGATGAGGTAGATTTTTAATGTTATCCTAGCATTGCCTAAAAAAGTTAGTTTGCTGAATGAAAATTATTATAAATGATAAATCTATGAAAATTTCTGCAATTATGAAATTTGCAGTAGAGGCAGATTTTTAATGTTTTTCTGGCATTACATAGAGAATATGGTTGCAATTGAAAATAATTACAAAAGATATATAAGAAAATTTCTGTAATAATGAAATGTACAGATGAGGCAATATTTTAATGTTTTCCCAATGTTATGTAGAGAAGATGTGTTATTAAATGAAAGTACAGTAGAACCCCGCTAATCTGAACTGATTGAGACCGGTGCCTGTTGGATTACAAAAAATTCAGATTAACTGAAATTCCAATAAAAATTTAAAAAAAAAAAAGCAATTTAACAAATTACAACGACCATTTGGAAAATGATTTTTTCAAAGACTAAAATTTTAGACATAAAAAAACGCACAGAGTTGATCATACATTATGTACACCATGGATTAAACATTAACATTCCTGGACCCATCATGAACAAATTTTAAAAGAAATTTCAGTTTTACAATTTTCGGTACTGTAAATTTTTAAACTGCTACGGAGCTGGTCATATATTACGTACGCCATGGATTAAACATTAATATTCCTGGACCCATTTTAAATGAAATTTCCTTTTTAAACTTCTAAACATTCCACAATATTACTTTTTATATCGTCGTATAGAGAAAAAAAATGCATTTTTAATTGCAATTTGTTTAAAAGCTGTATCTCAATTTGTTTCTGAGTTATTAATTTTCTTTTTTTTGTAGTTTTTATTACTTTTTTGTCATAGTGGCAACAGAAGTATCCATCTCTGTTGAAAATAAAGGGAAAATACAGATTACTCTATAGATTAATCATAAAACGAATAAAATGCGGATTCAACCAATAAAAAGCTTCAGATATGTTTTTGATTTCCTACCCTGACAGAGGAATATAACCATTTTTCCAAATGGTTAAAAAAGATACATGCTAAGAAAATGCAAGTTATAAGTACTTAGTAGTAAACATCCTATAATCCGGCATACCAAGATCTGATATGCTGGATAATTCTGCACGACATTTAGAAAAAAATAGTATTCCTTGTTTAATCACTCTTGATGTTTATAATAATTCAATGAAATTTCAGAATAAGGAATTGCATAACAACCCATTACAAATGGTTCAAAATCGCGGAATCTATAAATAACTCAGTCACCACATTGACAAGGGTGGTGGGAAAAAACATTTCAGTCGATATTTTGCGAAATCAAACTGTTGAAAGGAAAAATAATTTTTTATCATCTGAATTAAATACTTTTCAGATTTTAGAAAAGAATTTTATTGTGACTGGCAAAGAAACTAATATTCAAGATTTTTTTAAGATGGCGTGTACAAGTAGGCCTACCATGCACGTTTTTATTTTATATTTGTGTACATATGTTGTACTTTTACATTATTGAGTGTTTTTTTTTTATTCTATTCAAGCTGTTTAAAGAATAAAAAGATGTTTTACTGACATTTTTTGTTTAATTCTAACTTCTACATGTTTTCTGCGACATTCATCCTGTAATCCAGAAAATTTCGTAAGTTAATCTTTTCAGTTAATCTGTTCAAGTACAATTTTCGAAAATAAAATCTGTTCAGATTAACCGGAATTTCAGATTAGCAAGGATCTACTGTAATTATAAAATATATATAGAAAATTGCTTTATCAATAAAATCTGCAGATAAGGCAGATTTTTAATGTTGTAATGTGATAATTTTTTGTGTGGTAATAATACTAAAAAATCCAAATATAAATACATTGAATATGTAATTTTTAAAATGTTATAATATGAATTATGAAATTAATATTTGAAAATAATATGAATTGCAACCTGCAATTTTTTATACATTTATATTTATTATGTGCTGCTTTATGCAAATTCTCAATTTCAAATTTTCTTCCAAATAGTTTTCGAATTAGGATTAAAAAAACGTGAAAATGATGATCTCTAAATGATCACCATCTATTATGTTCAGAAAAGCATAATTTGAAAACAATATGTTTTACTCATTTTATTAAAACATTTGGGTTTGGCAATAGTTGAATGAAACCTAGTGAAATGGTCATATTGGCAAGAAATAATACATTAATAGAAGTGACATAGTCATTCTGTAGCTTTTCAACAATCGAGTCCCGAACTTCAATTTGGATACAGCCCCAAAAATAGGCTCATTTTAAAATAATTAATTTCTCTGAAACGAATCAGACGAATTTCATGAAAATTCGTTCTTAGGCTAATTGAAGTGTGTAGAATTTATTTAGGGTGTCAAACTTGGGTATTGCTATTGAAAAAAAAAACAAAGTTTGGGTTAATTTTGATTATTGCACTTAACATGGAAACTTTAACAATATTCTAAAAATACATTTCTCTTTTCCTTTTTTTTTTTTTTTTGTTTTTTAACTTTGAAAAAAAAATGGAAGATCAACTAATTGAAAGCAGATACAATTTGCTGTATTGACAGGGACCTCTGTTTTTTTCCTTATAAAAACTAAAATGTCAGATTTTTTTACATTCCCACATCACTTCTTAATAGCTGAATGTTTTTTGTGTTCAAAGCAAACAAATAAATGGCAGCATCTAAGCTGATTCCAACATAAAATAAAAGTTATTTTCATCTGAGTTTGCAAAATGCCTAAAAATGCCCAAAAGACGGTATGACCAAGAAAGTGAGAAATTTTCATAAGTATTTAACTTAAATCTTTTTGAATAAAAAATTTTGAGGATTTGTAGATTATTTACTTGTGTAAAGTTCTTAAATTTGTGATTGCGTTAATTTAGGTTAATGGTTATTAAATTGATATTTTAAGGGGGTTTGTAGTTTTAGATCCCTATTTTTTAACCTAAATTACTAAGCGCCTAAAGGATCCATTTCAGAAAAGATATTTTTTCTGTCATTTACGATGACATTTTGTTTGAAAAAAAAAACAATGAAGGAGCATTTGTATTATTATTTTAGCTTTGGAACTGAAGAGGTTAAATATGTATCCAGCATTTTTCTGAAGTTATATTACCCTGCGTTTTATGAATTAAGTATTAGTTGTGAGCTGAAATTTCTTTCCCAATATCTTAAAGATTAAATCTCATTGGACAAACATAATCATGTATAAATATAATATACAATCATATATCATATCATATGTGCTCAACCACAAGTTGAATTTATGTCATCACTCATGAATTCACATTTATTTATATTACCTGCTATTTATAAATAAATGATGGGTTCTTTACTAAATTCATCTGTTTTGTATCAGATCTGATTTTATTTTAAAATGGTTAAACTTCTGAAGAGTTCGATTTGGAGATGAAAATGTTTTGTGAAAAACTTGCTTTTAAGACTAAAGATTCTGTTTTAAGGTGAAAAAATTTGTGAAGAGTCTTGTTTTAAGATTAAAATTTTTGTGAACGATTCTTTAAGGCAGTTCTAAAAAATTTTTTTCTCTGCTCAACAACATGAAACTTTGACTCATTTACAAATTCATTTTTGAACATAAAAGCATGACACTTGGATGCTTTATTATTGAAAGGATTTGTAATCAAACAGTTTTTTCTTTTTAGATAAATGAATTGCATTTTGAGTTACACATGATTGTTGTCTCAAGATGGCAGTTTTTTCTTTTCCCGCTCTGTCATGTTTGGAAATTTGTCCAACTTTGATAGCATTTTCTGAAAGATCTACCTTTACTGAAAAATAGAAAAATTGTTCGATTACATAATTTCCGAAAAAGACATAATTTCTAAAATTCACAGAATGTCTTAAAGAACATTGCAGTGACATTAAATATCATGATCAGTCTACGGCCCTATCTAGATTTTATATGAATAATTTTTACTTCATAATTGATTTTGAAAATGCTAAAATTATTGCACTGTGTAATACAGTCCAAATAAGTTTAATAAGAGAATCCATTGAAATCTTAATGAGGGGGTGAGGGTGCGGGGAGAAGCATGCAGTGGCAATATGTCATATAACATCTCTGGAATTTGGTTGGATTTATCGTAGTAATAGTCTGACCACTACCCCCTACATACTACATGCCTCTCGCATTTGACTCAAAAATGGAAGTCAGCAAGGTTGATAGATGGCGCTACTGTTTGGGGTATGTTATTGCTGTATTTACATGGATCGCCTCATAGACCTGCTTTTGAAAGCTATTATTTTTTTTATTTTTTGCAGTAATTTGTGATTTTTTTAAACAGAATGTTTACTTTTAATGAAGTTAATATATTCTCTATAAATTGCCATATTGCTATGTGCCTTACTGCTGTTCATCCAGCAAAATAAAGGAAAATATTTCTCTTCACCATTCCGGTAGAAGACAGTCAACGAGTCTTTTTAACTTTTTTTCATTGTATTTTTAAAAATACAAATAGATATTTTTACTACTATTATTTGCATGTTTCTAATAACATTCCGTTGAATAATAATAAATTAAATTAATGTACAGTTGCTATTAATAAGATGTATTTTTATTAATTTACAATGTCTTAAAAGGAAACGAGTACCTTAATCTGAAAGAATCTGAAATAATATTGTTATTATTAATAATAAAAATGATAGATCAAAGTATTTCTTTTTATCAAATAATTATGCTAAGCCTTTTCTGTATGAAAATGAAAATACAATAACATTCAAAATTATTTAAATTTCTTCCAGCAAAATTATAATGATAATAATAATAAATGATACACGATCATCAAATCCGAATTAGTAATGTGATCAAAATAAATATGTATTCATAGCATTGTGTTTTGAAGCAATATAAATATTATGTAATTGAAATATATCAATAATTTCATTCCTGAAAGTACTTGATTATTACTTGTAATAATTAATAATACAAATATAAAAGAAATGAAACTAAATTAAATGTTAAAAAAAAAAAAAAAAAATCTGCAGAATTGACGTTTTGAGGCCTTGACCGGAAGACTTGCTAGTTTCATTATCATAATAAATGTAATTAATATATATAGTATTATTATCACAATATCAATAAATTAATTATTTTATATAGAAAATATAAAATAGGGAATTAAAAAAAATACTATTATCAATTTATTGAGGCAACGTGTGTGTGTATCGGGGGGGGGGGGGATAGTAAAAAAGATGAAAAAAGTGTCTTGGAACATCAGTGCACAGAATCGTATTTCCAATTTATTAAATTTCTTGAAAGTACTTGATCTATTACTCGTAATAATTACTAATGCAAATATGAAAGAAATGAAACTGAGTTGACTGTTTTAAACACTGCAAGAAAAAAAAAAAAAAAAAAAAAAGAGAGAGAGAGAGAGAGAGAGAGTTCCAATTTATTAAATTTCCTGAAAGTATTTGATGTATTACTCGTAATAATTAATAATGCAAATATAAAAGAGATGAAACTGTGAGTTGACTGTTTTAAACGCTGCAAAAACGAGAGAGAGAGAGCAGAATTGATGTTTGAGGTCCTGACCCGAAAAAAAGATGAAAAAAGTGTCTTGGAACATCAGTGCATAGAATCGTATTTCCAATTTATTAAATTTCCTGAAAGTACTTCATATATTACTCGTAATAATTAATAATGCAAATAAAAATGAAACTGTGAGCTGACTGTTTTAAACACTGCAAAAAAAAAAAAAAAAAAAAAAAAAGAGAGAGAGAGAGAAAGAGAGACAGGGAGAAAGAAAAAAAAGCTGCAGAATTGACGTTTGAGGTCCTGACCCGAAGACTTACTAATTTCATTATTACAATAAATGTCACTAATATTTATAATATTATTATCACAATATCAATAATTTAATTATTTTAGATAGAAAATATTAAATAGGGAATTTCAGAAAAACATTGTAATCAATTTATTCAGGCAACATGCGTGTGTATGTGTGTGTGTGTGGCAGGGCCGAAACTAAGGGGGGGGGGGAGAGGGGTATGTGCCCCGGGTGCCAGAATGAAGGGGCGCCAAACGAAGGATTTTACCTTTAGAATGGATCGTTTTATTCTGACGAACTGGTGGCTTCCATTATTATGGAACAGCGATTATAAATGAAGTGTTAGGTGAAGATGAAAGAGCAGTCGTAAAAAGTTAGAACTCTGATTTTCTGGTTAGAATGGGGAAAAAAATGGCAAAAGAAAAATTATGCCCATTTTTTTCCCATTCTGACCAGAAAATCAGAGCTCTCGAAAAAAAAAAAAAAATGGCCATAATTTTTTTTTCCAAAAAAAATTTTTGCCCATATTTTTCCCATTCTGACCAAAAAAATCAGAGTTCTAACTTTTTACGACTGCTCTTTCATCTTCACCTAACACTTCATTTATAATGGCTGTTTTATAATAATGGAAGCCATCAGTCCGTCAGAATAAAATAACTCGGTGAAAGCGGAAACTCGGTTAGGCAGGACTCGGATAATCGGGACTCTACTGTATATTTCATTTAAAAAATGATCTTTAGAATATTTTTGCTGGTGTTCAGAGGGCCCCCTTTGATCCGCCACTGTAGATTATGTAGTTCAGGATTACATATTTTATGATTACATATTTTAAATTTTGAAATAAGTCGTCTATTATAAAATTAGTAAAATTCTCTTTGTAAATATACTTTGTGGAAGAGGGAGGGGGGGGGGGGGGTGCGCCAAAATCCATGTTTGCCACGGGTGCAAAAAAGGCTAGTTTCGGCCCTGGCGTGTGTGCGTATGGGGGGGGGGGGGTAGTCAAAAAGATGAAAAAAAAAGTGTCTTGGAGCATCATTGAACAGAATCATATTTCCAACTATTTAAATTTCCTGAAAGTACTTGATGATTACTTATAATAATTAATAATTCAAATATAAAAGAAATGAAACTGTGAGTTAAATGTTTTTTAAACACTTAAAAAAAAAGACTTGCTAGTTTCATTATTATGATAAAGGTAATTAATATTTATAGTATTATTATCACAATATCAATGATTTAATTATTTTAGACAGAAAATATTAAATAGGGAAGTTCAGAAAAATATTGCAATCTATTTATTGAGGCAACTGTATGGTATTAGTACTGGAGTGTCAAGTAATTATGTTATTAGAATTAAATTTTAATTCACAATGGGAAGTACAACTATGAAGTTAGTTAAATATTGTTGATAGATTAATATAATGTCAAAAAAACAGGACTATAATAATTACAATTATTAATTAAAAATTATTTTTAAAACAATTCCTTAAGATTGTCCTTCACTGACACATTAACTTTGTTTATTATTAATATTTTGCCTGAAAGAAATACATGTCTTACTATTTAGTAAAATTTAATTTAATCAAATACTTTTATGTTTTGCAATAACCTTTTTAAATTTGCTCATAGTTTTTGATCCATTGATTAAAATTCATGTACCATTTTATAGTGTTAATAAATATTTTCACTTCATAAACCTTGTTTATTTTATTTTTGATGGAAATCTATTTACAAGTAAATGTAAGTGCTATTAATTTATATATTATAATTAATTTTAAAAAAGAACATATAATTTAAAATTCATATAATAAAATAAATTATGTGCGTTATTTTATCATTCATCATTTGAAATTGAAGAGAAATTATGAAATAATTTCTCTTTTCAAATATTTTGTAGAAAAAATATCATTTAATACAACAATTAAAATAAATACGAAAAGAGAAAAAAAAAAAAAAAAGTGAATTTCTAGGAATAAATAACAAAAATTTTTTAACAAATTTTGCTTTTTAAGCTAATTTATTTTAAAATTTTCTATTTAAATATTCTCAAAACAACTTTTGTTTACGTTATTTATCTATAGGTTTTAAAAATCATGTCAATTGTCACCGATAGATGGCAGAGCATTTTGGGGGTAAGCTGACTTCCAGTTCTTATATGGGGAAAACAGTGAATGCGAGAGGCATTTAGTATGTAGGGGGTAGTGGTCTGACCTAATAGACATCTGCTGTCAGTTCACTCTTCAATTAAGATGGTGCTAATTGGTCATTGTTCATGCCTTGAATTCTCGAACATATTGAAGTAGAAAAAAATTGTGATTATTTTTGACTTTAGATCCTGATGATGGCCTCAGAAGAGTAAAGTAAAGTTGGCTTGATGGTAATAATTTTGCAAAAAAATAAAAATATTGCATTAAAAATGTAGCTATGTACAGTCAACTCTGTGAAATCCGCCAATGTATTATCCGTAGACGTCTATTATCTGCACTACATGTTGGAATGTAAAGAATGAAAATTTTCATTAACAGTTAAAGTCATAGATAAATTTAAATATGGTATTTTTCATGAATTATCATTTTTCCAATGAAATAAACTGTGATTCAAGAAAATTCATATATTTTGAACCCTGCATTTGAAAATGAAAATTTGTACATAGTAAAAGAAAGAATCAAATCAAAATAGAAATTGTTGTTTTAAATAGGCATAGGTTGGTTGGTTATTAACCATTTGGAATAATGGTTATTGTCCTCTGTCAGGGTAGGAAATCAAAAACATATCTGAAGCATTTTATTGGTTTAATCCGCATTTTATTCGTTTTCTGATTGGTCTATACAGTAATCTGTAATTTCTCTTTACTTTCAACAGAGATGGATACTTTTGTTGCCACTATGACAAAAAATAATAAAAACTACCAAAAAAATTAATAACTCAGAAACAAATTGAGATACAGCTTTCAAACAAATTTCATTTAAAAGTACATTTTTCCCCTATACGACGGTGTAAAAAGTAATATTCTGGGATGTTTAGAAGTTTTAAAATGAAATTTCATTTAAAATTGGTCCAGGAATGTTAATGTTTAATCCATGGCCTACGTAATGTATGACCAGTTCCGTAGAAGTTTAAAAATTTACAGTAGCGAAAATTTTAAAACTGAAATTTCTTTTAAAATTTGTTCATGATGGGTCAAGGAATGTTAATGTTTAATTCATGGCGTACGTAATGTATGATCAACTGCGTACGATTTTGTATGTCTTAAATTTTAGTCTTTGAAAAAATCATTTTCCAAATAGTCGTTGTAATTTGTTAAATTGCATTTTTTATTAAATAAAAACTACCAAAAAAATTAATAACTCAGAAACAAATTGAGATACAGCTTTCAAACAAATTGCATTTAAAAGTACATTTTTTTCTCTATACGATGGTGTAAAAAGTAATATTGTGGGATGTTTAGAAGTTTAAGAATGAAATTTCATTAAAAATGGGTCGCCAGATTTCTTGGAAATCTGAGGATGGCAAAGCCTTTTCCTGAATAGCCAAGGAAATGCTTGGATAATACATGAGTTTCAGGTGGATAATACATACGAATCGCAGGCGATTTTTGTCGCTTGGAATTTTTATGTGTAATAACACTATTAATATTTAATTCATGGTGTACGTAATGTATGATAAACTCCGTACGATTTTTTATGTCTTAAATTTTAGTCTTTGAAAAAATCATTTTCCAAATGGTCGTTGTAATTTGTTAAATTGCTTTTTTTTTTTAATTTGATTTTTCTTTAAATTAACTTAGTTATTAAATATATTAAACCAATGTTGCATTATCTTTTTCTGTTCCACTGTAATTTTTTTGGAGTTGTTCCTAATTTATAGTCAGTCTTTAAAAAATAAAATGTAAACAAAGGGATGATCTATAATACGCAAAGACCTCGATCCCTAAGCATGTGGATTTCACAGAGTCAGCTGTACCTTGTTTTGCATGAAATGTGATAACATCACAAAAAGTTCTGGAAAAACAGGGTGCTTACTCAATCGATGATACCACACGAACTGAAAATCACAGTCCAAAATGTGGAGCATCAAGTGTATACTGCTGGCACGTATACTGGAAACTTCTACCACTTTTTTTTGTGTTATCCTATTTACAACAAAGGTGAGCATGTCTATTAAATGTTTCATTATAATAAACTTCCGTTTTCTGAACGTTATTACTATCAACCAAAGTTGGGTTAGGGTAGAACACCCTGTATTTTTGATTAAATGGGTGATTTGCGACCCCATGTTCTATGATAATTTTTCATCCATTTCATACCTACTATCACTGCTCTGAATCTCGCAATAACCTGCATATCTTCCTGAGACCCAAGCAAAATATAATGCATGTATTTTTTAAATATGAGTTTTTTTCAACGAATAGGCATCAAAAATGATGTTTTTTAAAGAAATTAATAAATTTCGATTTTTTAATTTTGTTTTACAGCACATCCATCTAAATGGGTGTTCAGGCCATAACTCGCTTTAAAATAATTTTTAAAATGCTAAAAGTATGGGAAAAAATAGAATTTATTATAAAGAACATAAGGCAAGTACTAACATCTGCTATTAAAACTGCAAAAAGAAATAATTTAAATAAATTAAAATAACATGAAAACAAAACTTACCAGCAGAACGCAGAATTCCAACTTGACTCATTTATTATGCCATTTTGTAAACAAAGTAGTTACCGCTGCCAAAATCCAAAAGCTGAATGTTGATTTTTGATTCATACATTACCATGCCAAACTGGTTTTAGATTGCTACAATGAAATTTAACGCAATAGAAGGAGAAAGCAAAACATCGATTTAAATGGATGCCAGGTCTCAGGAGGATATATATGTTTATGTCAAATGTATTATGTATGTATAATAACATATGGGTTTGGCAGTGACTTTGGGGAAATTGTAATTGTGCCCTTGTTATAATTGTGATTGCGAGGCTCACTGTAACAAGAATGTATCCTTAAAAAAAAAAAAAAAAAAAGAAAAGTTGTATAATTGTTGACTTTGTTGATAAAATTGTATTTTCTAATTCCCTTAAGAATTTTTTTAATATTAATTTTCTTTATTTTTCCTAGAAAATGTTTCCAGTTGGCACTAAAATTATCGACTGTGATTTTTCATCTGAAAAAGATTATACAGCAGAATTGCGTTTAAAATGTAGATCCAAAGAAGAATTTAAACTTTGGCTCAGAGATTTTGAAAATATATCAGGTGATACCTACCGTGTAGCAAAAACAATTCCTAGAGAAGGAAAAGTAGTGCTTTATAAAGTAAGTCATTAGTAAACATTTGTTAATTAAGGCATGTTATAACTTTTTAAAAAAAAATTACGTAAAATTTTTCCACTTTTTTGCGATTTTTTAGCGCAATTATACAGTAATTGTAATGGGAATTTTTGTAAATGAAAAAGCATTTTTTTTATTTGCTTTTTCGCCTTTATATGCATGTAATATGAAATAAAATAGTTTTACTACCTCTTTTACAAAATTTAACATATTATTGCAAAAATAAATATTGGACACTCAACATAAAATACGCCTACATGTTTTTTTGTTTTGTTTTGTTTTTTCTATCTTTATAGAAAGGCAGGAAAAATATTTTATCAATTAAATATAATAACATGTGAAATTGAATATTCTCATCACTTTTGTCACGTGCTTTTATATATTAGCTGTTGTCTGGTATGAAGGCATTATTACCAAAACAATGTTACATACAAAATATTCCAAGTAAAAAAATCATACGAATAAAGCGTGCTAAAATAGTATTCAGAACTACTGTATATTCATATTTCAATTGTGTAGTGCTGCCATCTATTGCTAATAAGCTGAAATAAAGTCTTAACCCCTTGAGGGTCAAGTGATTGTGTTCCTGTAATGTTAAACTCACACCGGAATCACTGAAAAATTCTAATTCAAAATAAGTAAAAGCAATTTTATGGCTTTTTTCAACCAAAGTTAGAAAAGTAAAATTTAATGAAATTTTCCTGGTGTAAAACTTCATTAATCGTAGGTGGTATATAATATATACCGCCACCCCTCAAGGGGTTAAAATGAAATTTGGACAAAGCGAGATTGTCACAGAAATTTGAAGCTTGCCCGAATGATCTAATCATGAATCTAAAAGCCTTTGTTGTTTTCATTTAAAGATTAAAATTTTTCAATTTCAATGGTCATTTCCCTGTGATTAACAAAAAAAGTTCGGATATAATTTCCCTGTAATTGTTCTGCAGCCATTTTCTCTTGGGATAGAATTATAGCTATCCCGGACGATTCTGGTTGAACTTTTTCACCCAGCTAACCATCGTCCGGGATAGCTCAGATGGCAGAGCACTGGCGGCTTCAGCCAGGAGGTCCCGGGTTCGAATCCTGGTCCGGACATTTTTCGCCCAGTTGGAAATTTACATCTAATATGATTTGTTTACCAATTAGAATAATTGTGTTAATATTAATCTAGTGTAATTTCATATCCAGCGATTTCTGGAGTTCCATTACCTGAGATTTATTCTGTTGAGCTGAACCAGGTTTCAGACCAGATGCTGTAATCATCAAGGTTAGTTGGGTGAAAAAGTTCGACCAGAATTGTCTGGGATAGCTCAGATGGCAGAGCACTGGCGGCTTCAGCCAGGAGGTCCCGGGTTCGAATCCTGGTCCGGACATTTTTCGCCCAGTTGGAAATTTACATCTAATACAATGAGATGTATTTCATTCGGGCATTGCCATTAAACAATTCACAAATAATCGCGATTTCTGTGCCACATACGATAGCGTAATATATATATTATAGATTCTTGGCTCTTAATGAGTATTTTTGAGTAGCATAATCATTTGAAGGTCATGTAATATAGATTAATTAGCTTTTATAATAATTTTGAATCTTAATGATGATTTATTAGTAACTCAATGACTTTGGGCTTTCTTGATATAAATTTATGAGTTTTATATTGATTTTGGGATCATTAAAATAGATTTATTAGTTTTATAATTACTGGATGTCATTTAAATGAAGATTTATAGCTATTTATAATAATTTATAGCTAATATAATGTGTTTTATGATATTGGAATTTTAGAGTAATTGCAGATAACTTTGTAACCAGCATATTGTAATTTTATTTTGATAGTTTTTTTTGTCATAATATGCATCTTTTTTAAAAGTTTAGTCCTGATTCTGTAGCCGGAAAAAGAACATGCAAAATTTTGGCTCTGTAACTACAGAGTATAAGTAGTATCGTAAAATTTAATATGGTGTGATCATATTTTATTTAATAAACTATTTAATCAGTAAATCGGCTCTCCCATCTTGGACTTTGTGATTTGCATGAAAAGTTTGGCTAATCAACATAGCTCTAAAACTTTCTTGCACTTTTTAAGTATCTAACTGTAGATACCAACAAACAATTGCCAGTCTCTATTATTTATTTTATGAATAAAATTGTAATGTGCATATAAACAGATTATTTTGAGCACTGTTTCATAGGGTCAAATATTAACCCATTTATGCCTGAATTTTTGTTTTCTCAAATTCATTGGTAAAATCCCTTTAAAATGTTGCAAAATGAACTGTAAAAATACTAAAAAAATTATGCTAAAATATTTTTGTATTTATTTGATAATGTAAATGTACTAAATAAGGGAATATCCATATCTGAAAAAATGCATAATTATATGTTTTGTCTAAATTTATGTAAATTAAGCTTTTAAATTGCATATTATATACTATAATTAGTATTTTTATGAACTATTAAAAAATTATATTTATTTCTTTACAGAGACTAATAACATTATAAGTATTATTAATAATAAATTGAGAATAATCGTATTTGAGGCTAAAAAACATTTTATTTCAAAATCATATTGAAAAGGAGTTTACATAAATAACTGTCCCCTAAATGGCTAATAGAAATATGCATCCATTTGCACCTAGCGCCTTATATTTTGTACGTTACAAACATGCATAAAAATAGGCTTGAACACACAATTTTAAAAAATACGTATTTCAAAGAAGTCAACAAGCTAAGATTATCACTTATTTATTTGGATCCTTGATACAAAAAATACAAATAAACATATTTTTTTACATTTTGCTATCTTGAAAAATCTATAAACCCTGAAAAAAAGCCTTCATTTAATCGAGCAAATTAATATCCATCTTATGCTGTCATCTCTCGGTAATAGATAAAGACATATAAATGTCTTTCGAGGTAATCACTTCATACAATTTTCATGTTGTAAAAAAGAAGAAAATTATAAAAAATTATTAAAATTCGAAACGTCCCAAAAAGGGGACGCTAGGCATAAATGGGTTAAGAGAAAAAAATACTATAACCCTCAAAGCAGAATATGCTTAAAAGTGCGATGTACGTTGCATAACAACGGACTTCTCTACAGAACATTTCAAATTATCATTTTCAAGAAAATTCACCATTCAATCGAAGTAAAAATTTCAAAATTCATCACTCAATGGCCGAAAAAAAAAAAATCTTTAATCGTCCATTTAAAAATATTGTGAAATGCATCAATTGGTCGCGAGAAAACTTGTGCAATTCGTCAGTCAATCCTGAAGAACAAATTGTGAAATTCTTCAGCCTGTTGTGGAAAAATTCGATGAACAGCCGCAGAAAAAAAATTCCCCGATTTTCACCAATTGGTCGCAGGTAAAAAGCCCCACGATTATCTCTTCTAATCAGTCGCAAGAGAAAAAACTCAAAATTGGCTTACGGTACAAGGAAAAAATCTAGAAATTCGTCAGTCGATCGTCGGAACAAACTGCAAAAAGACCAATGCTTTTCTCTAATCTGTCGCAAGAAAAAGACTCAAAATTTGTCTATGGTACAAGGAAAAAATCGCGAAATTAGTCAGTGGATCATTGGAAGACATTCCTGCAGAACGTTCTTCATCAGCTGAAGTTTGTTGCAGAACATTGCAAAGTATTCTGCTTTGGGGACTATAACTTTACTTGTGATAATTGGAATAGTTGCTTTATCGGGAATCAGGACAGATTGACTGTCCCATTTAACTGGAATCTACTGTATATCATGCTTTTTTCTTGTCTCCAAGAATACAATAATCTTCCTATTATCCGTCACTCACAGGACCAACAGTGTGGCAGATAATCGAAAAACACTCAAAGACTGTTACTAAAATTAGATTTATTTTTTTCCAGTTTATAAGTAAGAATATTTAAACACTTTCTTTATTTGTTGTGCACATTCAGTAATAAAAAGCATGATTGATAGTAAGAAATCAATTTATGAGACCAATTTAGAATTTTACAGAATAAATATGTTGTATCTGTTTTCATCCAAAGTAATCCATTATGCATTTTTTTTTTTTTTTTTTTTTTTTTTTTGTGTGTGTGTGTGTTTTGCTTGCACTTTTACTGCAGCAAGATTATAGGTTCTGCATGATAAAAGTATTCATTGCATCTGCTTCCTCTTGCATCTCAAAATAATTAATGCACATAGAGAGCATAGTCTGCACTTCTTCAGGACTGACTCCTGAATCATCATTTACTGATCACATTCATCTGCTTCAGACTTTGGACGCAAAATATTTGAATAATTTCGTCATACGTTAAATCTTCATAACCAAACATTTTTCTCAGAATAGCACACCGATTGACTCTGGTTTACTGTGCATTTGAGTTTTCGCAATTCATTTCTTATTAAAAAATATTTAGGGAAGGGGTGGCAGTTGATAGAGTGATGGATAATCACAAGTTTACTGCATAACAAAAAGCTAGCATAATATTTCTGCTATATTGCTGTACAAAAAAGTTCTTTCTTTTTTAATCTTTTGTGTATTTTATTTTATCTGAAATTTTCTGAGTTTCTTATAAAAAGGCATTTAGGGAAGGGGGTGGCGATTGATAGAGTGACGGATAATCAAAAGTTTACTGTATAACAAAAGGCTACTATAATGTTTTTGCTATATTGCTGTACAAAAAAGTTATTTCTTTTTTAATCTTTTATGTATTTTATTTTTATTTTATCTGAAATTTTATTGGTGAATGTATAAGAAAATGGTATTATTAAGCAAGAATGTTGTTCATGAATGTGAATTCATGTTTTTAAATTTCAGGCTGCATACAGATGTCATCATAATACATATCCTTTCAGCCATAGAGTAGTGAAAGCTCCTTCAAAAAAACACACCGACTGTGCTGCTACACTTAATGTTACAATCAAGGCATTTGTACCAGGACGGAGAAATAGGTAATATTTGTTGTGTCTCTCTAATTTAAATACATTCTAACTTGTTTAATACAAGAAGAAAGGGAATTGCAAAAGTCCTCGTGTTAACCAGTGTTGTAGTCAAGGGCGAATCTGGAGTGTCCTCAAGGGGGGAGGGCGATTTTAGAAATTTGGAGACTCCAATCTGATGCACCGGTCGGGGCTAATTTTATCACTGCGGGTCGTGTTACTTCTACTTTTTGCTGCAGGTCGGGTTTGGGTCCAGTTGAATTCTACTTTTTGCTGTGGGTCGGGTTTGGGTCCGGTTGACATTTACTTGGATTGACTTTTACTTTTTAGCTACGCTCTAGCCTGTTGGGTTTGGGGCAGATTGATATCCATTATTTCAGGTTTGGTTCAGTTTCGGATTGGGTTTTCACTCTTGCGAGACGGGTTCGGGATGACCCGAATTTTGAAAAGAAAGTCTAAATATTTTTGAAGATAAAAACTATATACAGTAAAAGCTCCATAACGGGCACACCCAAACAATTATTTAATAATACTTTTTAATCTTCAGGATTATGAAAAAAATATTAATTTGGTATAAGACTGCTTGTCCTTTATATGTAAGGTGAGTTGTAATTCAGTAAAGAATGCTTTGAAACTTATTAAAAAACAAAAACATACCGGGTACCCTAAAATGGGCTGATTGATTTTAAAATTCAGTAGCAACATGCAAATGGTGACAGCAATTAAAAAAAACTTGCAGGGGGGTTATATAAGGCTAATGTCAGACGAAAGTCTTTTTGCACGCTTTTTTCCCTATACATCATCCCTACACAATGCTGCTAGCATTGTATAGGGATGATATGTAGGGCAAAAAGATGTTCGTCTGACATTAGCCTTAGATGTCAGGAGATTTTTTACTGCGATTCTTTACAATAGCAGCTATAGATGGCGCTGCAAACAATAGTCGTTAAATCGATGCCCGATTTAGCGCCTATTGATTGCAGCACCATCTGTCGTTGCTATTTTAAACTAAAATTAAAAGTTTACAGTAAAAAAAATACTCCTGATCAGAGGTGATTCTCAGTAAAAAAAAAAAAATAATAATAATAAATAAAAAATTCTGAAATTCAAAGCAAATTTTCTGAAATGTTACAGGAGAGGGGGGGGGGGGGGAGGGATTCCCTTCTGACACTAATTATTTTTGTTGCAGGTCTGGTTAGCTGTTTTTGATTTGGGTCAATTTCAGGCTGGGTACAAGCTGGGTTTGGGTTAACCTGTTTTCTTCAACAGTTAGTTCAGTATATTATTTCAGATTAAAAACTATACCTATAATAATAAACATAGGTGTATGTATGTGTACTGTTTTCAAAAGAGACTACTTTTTTTCCATGACTCTTTAATAAAATTCGCATTCTTCCACGACTCTTTGATGAAATTCGCATTTTTCCCGGAACTCTTTGACGAAATTCGCATGTTTCCGCAGCCCTTTGATAAAATTCATGTTTCTCCATAGCCCTTTGATGAAATTCTCATTTCTTCTATTACCCTTTTACGAAATTTACATTTCTTCCACAACCCTTAGACGAAATTAGTTTAATTTTGTAGCCGTTTGATAAAATTAGCCTTTTTCTTTCGACGACCCTTTGACAAAATTCGCGTTTTTTCAGCGATCTTTTGACGAAAATCGCGTTTTTTCAGTGATCCTTTGACGAAGTTCGCTTTTTTAAGCGATTCTTTGACGAAATTCGTGTTTTCTATGCGATCCATTGACGAAATTTAAGTTTTTCATGACCCTCTGATGAAATTCCCATTTCTTTCGTGACCCTTTGATGTAATTCGTGGTTTTTTCGGGATTCTGTGATAAAATTTACATTTTTTTCGCGATCCTTAGATAAAATTCCGTTTGCCATGATCATTTGAAGAATTTCGTGTTTTCTCTGTGGCCTTTTGACCAAATTTGCGTTTTTTCTGCGATTCTTTGGCGAAATTGAAGTTATTTTCTGCGAATGATTGACAAAATAAATTTTTTATGGGGACCATTTGTCAAAATTCATGATTATTTTTATGTCCGAATTTTTGGATTGATGAATCTTTTTAATTTTCGGTACCGAATGCCTTAACCCTCTCGCTGCATATATATGTACACATTTTTTTTTTTTTTTTTTTTAAATGAAAACAGGTTAAAATTGTGCCTTTATTTTATTACATATTTCACATCTGTATATATTTTAGAGTTCAAATATGTCCAAAATCTTTGTGAAAGAGTTTCTTAACAGAATTTGATCATAAAAAAAGATTTGCTGCGGAAATTGCGGGTTGCGCAAGTTTTGCTACTTTATGTTGGCCGGGGAAATCGCAGGATGCGCAGCGAGAGGGTTAAATTCGGAAAATAATCATCCCTGCACCTGAGATCTTACATAAATCAGCCAGTTCATTTTAGGACACCTGGTATATTCAATAGTTATGGGATGATGGCTGAAAGAAGCATTTAAAAAAAATTAAAGCTAGCTTCGGTATGCCACTTAGAGGTTTACCCGGGCTGAAATTTCCAGATCCAAGCCCAGGTCCAACCCACACACACAAAAAAAAATTATTGGCCCGGCCCGGTATAAAAGTGAAAAAATCGACTCCAGCCCAGCCTGCATTTTGCAATTAAAATTATTCATAAAGCACACTTACTTATGCTCATATTTTATTTTAGATTATGTTTGAAATTCATGAATACGGAAAAACATCAATATTAATGACTATTTAGGCAATTATGTACATAAACATTGCATAAAAATCATTACTTAAACAAATACATTAAAACTAATACATTCAACATACACATTCATTCATACATACATTCAACAAATACATTCATTTCTATCAAACTGAAAGAAAAGTGTTAACACAAGTGATCCAAAGAAAGAAAATTATCATGCTTTCTTTTTATCTCTTTAAATTAGAATAAAACATTTTAATGAATATGTTTCTTTTAAGTACTTTTTATAAATATAAATTTTACTTTAAATGAAAATGAAAAAAAATATTTATTAATAATAATGCTTAAAAATGCTTTAAAATTCATACGTCATTATAATGAAAAGTCAAGAAAATCACTTTAGAATGAAAGAAACGGATGACAAAAGAAAATCACAATTTTAAAGCTTGACCAAAAAAAAAGTAGATTTTAAAAATGCATCTCTGTAACTTATTGAATCAAATCATATTTTTAAAGATTTCGCTAAACAAATGCACAACATAAACATAATTTTTATGAATAACAATAGGGTCAATCCATTTCAAGTGGTCGAGCACTGGTTGCTCGACCATTTTTAAAAAATCGGAAATTTTTTGTACAACAACACTAACATGATGGGAGTTCAAAATGACTATTATTTTAATTTTATTAATTTTTGTTTGTGCATGGCGGCCATCTTTGTTTCATCGTCTGCAGCAATTTTCTCACAAGAAGGGTTTACGGAATTGTAAATAATTCATCGTTTATTTATCCAATTCAATTGCGGATTAAAGCAATTTGTACAGAATACATTGGGCTAAAAATCTGGTAATGGAGTAGTTTCCGAAACTAACTGCTTATTGGTAAAATTTAAGCATAAAGTTTCCATTTTTTTCCAAAATTTGTCCGTTTACAGGAGGAAATTTTTCTAGCAAGGAATACTGTCAACGTGACATATTTCTTTTTACAAATAGGCCGAAAGTACTTGTACTCACATGCCGAGTTCCAGATCTGGGACTTGCTTTCTCTTCGCTAAAAAAAATCCCAAATTTTTCAAAAATGGCAAAAATTGCACTTTTCAGGCTTTGATATCTCTGGTGGGGCACGAGATAAAAATCTGAAATTTTTTTTTATAAGAGTATTGTATGGTAGTGTTATGCACAAGAAATTTCAAAATGGAGATTTGACTACAAGCTGAGATATGGCAAGGGCAACATGTCAAAACAATACTGCCAAACTATTGTTTTGTTGTAGTCACAGCTAAGTATTTATCTCAGAGTGTCATTTAAATTTATGTTTTTGATTATCTTTAAATAATAGTAACAGAAAATAAAGCCCTTTGTAAAGCTTAACAATTAATAAAAAAAAAATAATTATGCCTAAGGCCATACATTTTGTATGGTTTCAGTAATTTTTGTTGTAAGTAATTTTAGTAACTAAAAGAAACCTCAGCACTTTTACAAAAAAATATTTTTATACAAGACCTGAGACAAAAACAACATAAGGAAAAGGAAAAGCTGTTAATGTTGTCATACTTGTTGAGACATGATCAAACGTGTCAAAACACATTCTTGCTTGTTGGTTCAAAAACCACAATTTTGATCTTTTTCAAAATTTTATTTGTAGGAACCAAGTCTTGTCATCTCTTGATAACTTGATTAAAGATTTTGTCCCTGCTGGCTCATAGAAATATACTTTGAAATCACTATGTGCAAGTCTCAATTCATTAATAATTCCTAGCTTACTTATGAAAAAATGTGATTTTTCTGCAGTATAAATTTGGAAAAGGCTTTGGGTATCTTTACTTTCTGAAAATTACTTGAGGCTGATGCATGGTAACATCACATAATGTTTCATTTACAGGAACATACTTATGGTAGGAACAAGTTTCAGGGACTGGAAAGCAGCATTAAAATTGTGGTTTTTAAACCAACAAGCAGGAATGTTTTTTGACACGTTTGATCATGTCTCGACAAGTATGCCAACATTAACAGCTTTTCTCTTTCCCTATTCTGTTTTTGTCTCACGTCTTGTATATATATATATATATATATACAAGACAATGTAAAAGTGCTGAGGTTTCTTTTAGTTACTAAAATTACAATAAAAATTACTGATACCATACAAAATGTAAGCCTTAGACATAATTATTTTTTAAATTAATTGCAAAGGATTTATTTTCTGTTACTATTATTTAAAGATAATCTAAAAAATAAATTTAAATGTTACTCTGAGATAAATACTTGGCTGTAACTACAACAAAACAATAGTTTGGCAGTATTGATTTGACATGTTGCCCTTGCCATATCTCAGCTTGTAGTCAAATCTTCATCCTGAAATTTCGTGTGCATAACACTACCATACAATACTCTTACAAAAAAAATTTCAGATTTTTATCTCGTGCCCCACCAGAGATATCAAAGCCTGAAAAGTGCGATTTTTGTCATTTTTGAAAAATTTGGGATTTTTTTAGCGAATAGAAAGCAAGTCCCAGATCTGGAACTCAGTGTGTGAGTACAAGTACTTTCGGCCTATTTGTAAAAAAAAATTATGTCATGTTGACAGTTTTCCTTGCTAGAAAAATTTCCCCTTGTAAATGGACAAATTTTGAAAAAAAACTGAAACTTTATGCTTAAATTTTACCAATAAACAGTTAGTTTCGGAAACTATTCCATTACCAAATTTTTAGGCCAATGTATTCTGTACAAATTGCTTTAATCCACACTTGAATGGGATCAATAAACGATGAATTATTTACAATTCCGTAAACCCTTCTTGTGAGAAAATTGCTGCAGACGATGAAACAAAGATGGCTGCCATGCACAAACAAAAATTAATAAAATTAAAATAATAGTAATTTTGAACTTCCATCATGTTAGGGTTGTTGTACAAAAAATTTCCGATTTTTTAAAAATGGTCGAGCAACGAATATGACATTTTCTGGACCACTTGAAATGGATTGACCCAATAAGATTCCAGGCCAACTTGGGCTCGAGAAGAAGAATTTAGGGAAATGTACGGGTCGCGGTCGGGCCAATACTGCTTATCATACGGGCTGACATGGACCGAACGTTTGGCTTTTATTCCGGGACAGGCCCCGACCTGGAAATTTTGGCCAGTGCAGACCTCTAGGAAGAAAGAAGTCCAGGCCAGGCTCGACCTCAAAGAAAAAAAAGTCTGTCCTGACCCGAATTTGCAGAAAAATTTAAGATCAGGACACGGGACGGCTCTAAAAGAGAGAACACCTTACCCAGGCCGAGTCTCATGGATTTAAACTGGCGCGACCTGGGGGTTGCGCCGGGCTCGAGCTTCGCCCCAAGTCATTTCCCGTGAGGATGCATAATGCCGTTTCGAAAACCATTAAAAAAAAAGCAGAGAGTATATAGTATAGGCAGAGTGGTTATACGCTGATGTCATGAACGTTCATAGCTATGGTATACGCTAACGCTTTATTTGAGAAACAGAGGGTAGTCGGAGTTTTTTAAAAAATCCAGAAGGTACATGGCGTATACCGTAATTTTGGACCTATAAGCTGCGGATTATCTGTTAAAAAACCTAAAAAATTTTAAGTGTGGATTATCTGCTGAAATTTTTTTTAAGCAGAAGTTCACATCAGATCCAGTTTCTACCGGCAGTCGTAAAATAGAAACTGGAGCACAGGTTCAAGATTTTGCATTCTGATACTGAGGAGCAGGTCTTGATCCTGTGCATGTTATTTTGTTTGATTCACTTCATCCTAGTGTGAGTTATTTAACAATATTTGGGAACTATTTAACATATTGTAATATATTGCGAGTTATTTAACAATATATGAGTGAATCACCCTGTAGTGTATTTTTTGTTTCATAATATCTCTTATCATTTGTTTTGCAGATCTCGAGATACTTTGGTAGCAGATTATCCAACCATTGTCAGGATCAGACACAACCACAATCATGATATTGATGTGAAAGCAGTAGAATACGGGAATTTAGAAGAAGATGTTGATTCTTCTTGGCACCTATCATTACTGCTGGGAAAAGATCAGGCAAAGCCAGAAGCTGAAAATCAAAATAACTTTGTAAAAATTGAATCGGTTACAAGTATGTGTGGTGAGCAACCATACACGGTTGATGGAGAACCAGTATGGGAAGAGCTGGTATCAGGTACAAGTATGTGTGGTGAGCAGCCAGATTCAGATGATGAAGAACCAGTATGGAAAGAAGAGGAATCATATGATGGTATGTGTGATGAGGAACCAGACTCGGAAGATGAAGAAGCAGAATGGGAAGAAATGGAATCAGGTGTAGGTGCGTGTGGTGAACAACCAGACTCCGGTAATAAAGAACAAAAAAGGGAAGAAATGGAATTATTATTGAATGAAATAACAGCAATATTTAAAGCAAAATTTGAAAAAAGTCCAAGAAATTTTTCTGATGCTCTGAGTAGCATGCATAAAAGCATTCGAACAATGAAATTTCCAGATCTTCTTTCTGCAATGCATAATTTTGGAAAAATCCAATATAAAACTATTACTTGTCAATCGCTGTGCAACGATCAGTCAATCCACAAAAAAAATTTCATTCTTGGGGCAAATCAGAGTCTTCCGAAAACGCCTGTCAAAAGTACTTTTATATTAAAACATGACTATTCAGTTTAGGGAAAAAAAAAAAAAAATAAGACATTGCTAAAAATGTTAGGGCAGGAATAAGTGCAAGTGGACACCATAGACCAGCATATATTCCAGAATGTCAGTTTTATGGGTAAAAAGGTACAGGACAAAATTCTTGAACCTTTTGCTTTACCCTATATTAAAGCCATCAGTGATACATTCCTTTTAATCAATAATAATACTTAATGTCATACAACTCATCTTGAAAGACTGGCCGGGAGACTTACCCAACCTTAATCTAATATGGAACACTCTACGGAGACTTGTTGTTGCTTGACCAAGACCTCCTGTGATACTTCAAAGGCTAGAGACTTCCCTTGTAGAAGAGTGAGAAATATTGCCTCAGAATTTACTGGATTGCCTTGTAAATTCCATTCGAAGCAGATATTCAACCAGAGTTCAGTTATTCAGTTCAGAGAGACAACATGCCTATTAACTTTGAATGAAATTCCAAGAAAACTGTTTAATTTTTACTTCAAAAAAGTTACTCTTTTTTAAAATCTGAACATCTGCTTGGAACAGCTTTTTTACATATTAAATTGAATAAAATAATTTTGTATGCTAAATTTTCTAGTCCTGTACATTTGTAGGATTACATAGGTATGACCATTGTAATTTTTATCAATAAAGATATCTGGAACATGTATTTCTTCAAAAGAGGGAATGATCCTTTATTTATTTATTTGAGTAGTGCATTATCAAATAAATAATGTTTTATTTTATGAAGAGTTCAATAAACTTTCATTCATTATATCGCTCACCCGCAATAAAAGTGACTATCTCGACAAAAGTAAATTTCACAGGAGAGACAAAAGGAGAAATTGCGTGATTTTACTGTAACATGAAATTATAGCACTTAGCTCTGCATGCAGGAGTAAAAACGTGCATAAAAGAGTAAGACCATTAAGAATGAAGGCGTAGGATCAGGTTTGGAGGGTTGGATAAATTTACCTCCCCATACAATCCACCTCTCTTCTGTGGTCATAATGGGACAAATAGCCTAATAAAGTGATTTTCCCTATAACTACACTTATGAAACTTTTTTGTGTAGCAAGATGCACCTATGACAGACCTATTAGCAATGGCGGATCTAAGGGGCGAGGGGGCGATCCCCCTCCCCCCTTGAGCAAGTAAAGGGTTTGCAAATTGGCATTATGCATCCTCACGGGAAATGACTTGGGGCGAAGCTCGAGCCCGGCGTGACCCGACGCGGGTCGCGCCAGTTTAAATCCACAAGACTCGGTCTGGGTAAGGTCTTCTCTCTTTTAGAGCCGGGCCGTGCCCTGATCTTAAATTTTTCTGCAAATTCAAGCCGGGTCAGACTTTTTTTCTTACAGGTCGAGCCTGGCCTGGACTTCTTTCTTCCTAGAGGTCTGCACTGGCCAAAATTTCCAGGTCGGGGCCCATCCCGGAATAAAAGCTAAACGTTCGGTCCATGTCAGCCCGTATGATAAGCAGTATTGGCCCGACCGCGACCCGTGTACTTCTCTAAATTCTTCTTCCCGAGCCCAAGTTGGTCTGGCATATCACTTATTTGTTATTCGTAAAAATTATATTTATGTTGTACATTTTTTAGCGAAATCTTTAAAAATTTAATTTGATAAGTTACAGTGATGCATTTTTAAAAATCTACTTTTTTTCTTTGCAGAGCTTTAAAATTGTGATTTTCTTTTATCATCCTTTTCTTTCATTCTAAAGTGATATTCTTACTGGATTTTCATTTGAATGTATGTCTTTTGAAGTAATGATTTTTACGTAGTGTTTATGTACATAATTGCCTAAATAGTCATAAATATTAATGTTTTTCCGTATTCATGAATTTCAAACATCATCTAAAATAAAATATGAGCATAAGTAAATGTGCTTTATGAATAATTTTAGATGCAAAATGCAAGCTGGGCTGCAGTCGATTTTTTAGCTTTTATACCGGGCCGGGCCAATATTTTTTTTGTGTGTGTGTGCGGCTTGGATCTGAAAATTTCAACCCGGGTAAACCTCTAACTGACATACCGAATCCAGCTTTAATTTTTTTTTTTTTTTAAATGCTTCTTTCAGCCATCATCCCATAACTAATGAATATACCAGGTGTCCTAAAATGAACTGACTGATTTTAAATACAATCCAATAACATGCAAAGGCGACAGCTATTAACAAAAATTACTTAAAGGAGGGTTATGTAAGATCCCAGGAGCAAGGGTGATTCTGTTCTGAATTTTCCGAAAATTTAACCCTCTCGCTTGCTCATCCAGCGATTTCCACGGCCAACTTAAAAGTGGCAAAATTTGCGCAACCTGCAATTTCCGCAGCAAATCTTTTTTTATGGTCTAATTCTATTTTAAAAAGAAACTCTTTGACAAAAGTTTTGGACATATTTGAACTCTAAAATATATGCAGATTTGAAATATGCAATAAAATTAAGGCACAAATTTTAACCTATTTTCATTTTTTTTTTTTTTTAAGTGTATATACATATACGCAGCGAGAGGGTTAAGGCATTTGGTTCCGAAAATTTACAAAATTCATCAATCCGAAAATTCGAACCTAAAAATAATCACGAATTTTGACAAATGGTCCCCATAAAAAATCTATTTCGTCAATCGTTTGCAGAAAATAACTTCAATTTGGTCAAAGGGCCACGAAAACAAAAATGCGAAATTCTTCAAATGATCACGGCAAACGCGAATTTCGTCAAAGGATCCCAGAGAAAACGCGAATTTTGACAAATAACCGTGAATTGCGTCAAAGGATCGCGAAAAAATACAAATTTTATCAAAGAATTGCGAAAGAACTGCGAATTACATCAAAGGGTTGCGAAAGAAATGCGAATTTCGTCAAAGGATCATGAAAAAACTCAAATTTCGTCAAAGAATCGCTTAAAAAACGCGAATTTTGTGAAAGAATAGTTAAAAAAAATGCGAATTTTGTCAAAGGGTTGCAGGAAGAAAAGCGAATTTTATCAAAGGGCTTCAAAATTATACTAATTTTGTCAAAGGGTTGTGAAAAAAACGTAAATTTCATCAAAGGGTAATAAAAGAAATGCGAATTTCATCAAAGGGCTATGGAAAAACGTGAATTTTATCAAAGGGCTGCGAAAACATCAGACCTGCCAACTGCTACGAAAAAATCGTAGTTGCTACGATTTGGACATATAAACTACGATGCTACGAAAATTGGTCTTAAACTACGATTTTTTGCAAAAAACACAAACGCATTTTTTGTTTCTAGTTGCGATTTTTATCCCACACAGCATATTTTTCAGGAGTGATGCTGTTGTGAAATTTCCAAAATTTCAAAGTATTCATTTCCGAAAGTTTTAAAAAATTGGCCATTAGTCTGAAAATTCGGGCATTAAAAAATGCTCATGGAAAAAAAAATCTGGGCTGCAAAACAAACTTCTTAACATAAAACACTCTCTTTATGTATATTAACCACGAGTGAATCGTGTTTCTGTAAATATTCATACAGGAATTCGCTTCCTTAGAAACAAGGCACCATTTTAAGGATTTCTGGAAAGGGGGGGGGGGGGGGGGTTGAGGGGCAAGGTTTGAAATAGTGTGCAAAACCACACGATTTGCGATAAACTACCGCGAATTTCGACAAATGACCTTATCAAAAAAAGAAAAATCAATTTCGTCAATTGGTCGCAGAAGAAAATAAATTTCGTCAAAGGATCAGTAAGAAAATGCAAATTTCATTGAAAGATCAGTAAGAAAACGCAAATTTTCACCAAAAGATCGCAGAAAGAAAACACCAATTTCGTCAAAAGGATCGTGGAAAAAGCGCAAAATTCGACAAAGGATCGTGATAAAAAATGCGGATTTTCAACAAAGAATCATGATAGAAAAATGTGAATTACAATTGTGGAAAAATTGTGAATATCCTGAAATGATTGCAGGGAAAAAATCGCGAATTTCGTCAAAATTTACTGCACTGGGCTAAAAAATTCGGATCAGGCTCCTTTTACAAATCTAAAAAAAAAAAAAAAAAATCGCTGCGAAACGAAAAGAAACTCTAAAAATCGTATAAAAATTTTCAGAGGAAAAAATTTACTATATTGAGTTGAAAGACTGAAACCTTATTCCTTTTACGAATGTCAAAAGATGGCTGTGTAACATGAAAAACCAACCAACCAACCTCTAATTAAAATTTTGTGTGCTACGATTTCTTATTTTCAAAGGTTGGCAGGTCTGAAACATGCGAATTTCGTCAGATTTGCAGATAAAACGTGAATTTCGTCAAAGAGTTGTGCAAGAATGGGAATTTTATCAAACAGTCGTGGAAAAAAGTAGTCTCTTTAGAAAACAGCACACATACATACACCTATGTTTATTGTTATAGGTATAGTTTTTAATATGAAATAATACACTGAACTAACTTTTGAAGAAAACGGGTTAATTCAAACCCAGCTTACAGGAATCTACACTCAGCCTGAAATCGACCCGAATCGAAAACAGCTAACCGAACCTGCAATAAAAATAATTAGTGCCAGAAGGGAATCCCTTCCCTCCACTGCTGTAACATTTCAGAAAATTTGCTTTGAATTTCAGATTTTTTTTATTTTTACTGAGAATCACCTCTGATCAGGAGTTTTTTAAAACTGCGATTTTTAATTTTAGTTTAAAATAGCAACGGTAGACTGCGTTGCAAGCAATAGGCGCTAAATCGGTGCCCGATTTAACGATTATTGTCTGCAGTGCCATATGTTTGCATCGTTGCTATTGTAAAGAAGTGCAGTAAAAAATCTCCTTACATCTTATATTACTCTCCTGCAAGTTTTTTTAAATTGCTGTCACCATTTGTAAGTTACTAAATTTTAAAATCAGTCAGTCCATTTTAGGGCACCCTGTATGTTTTTTTGACAAGTTTTAAAGCATTCTTTTCTAAATTACACTCACCTTAGATATAAAGAGACAAGCAGTCTTATACCAAATTAGTATTTTTTACATAATCCTGAAGATTAAATGACCCAAACCCGAAATAATGGATGTCAATCTGCCCCAAACCCTACGCGTTACAGCGTAGCTAAAAGTCAACCCGACTCGCAGCAGAAAAGTAGAAGTCAACTGGACCCAAACACGACCCGCAGCAAAAAAGTATATATTAACCGACCCCCAGCAAAAAATAGAATTCAACCGGACCCAAACCTGGCCCGTAGCAAAAAGTAACACAACCCGGAGTGATAAAATTAGCCCCGACCCGGGCATCAGATTGAAGTCTCCAAATTTCTAAAATCGCCCCCCCCCCCCCCTTGAGGACTCTCCAGATCCGCCCTTGCCTATTAGTGGAATAAAACGCAAAATGAATTTTTGCGAGATGTGTCACTTTTCTTGTGGGTGAGCGATATGTTCATTTACTTAAAAGTAATAAATTTTTAATGAAGTACTTATTTAACTTGAATGGTTTAATATTACTTTGAGTACTTATGGATGGGAAAAGCTATAAACACATACCAGAAGTGGCTCCACAATATTATAATCTGATGACAGCTCAGGTGTTGCTGAAAAGTAAGCAGCAGAAAATGTGTAAAATACTTGATTAAAATTTAATAGTTTCTTTAAAAGGTATTGAGGGACATTAAAAAATACTCCCCAGTGCTATTAAAACCAATAGTGCCTACTTTTGAAAAATATTGGGTGGAGTAAAAAAAGTTTGAGTAATATAACGCATACAATTTTTTCCCAGTGCATGTGTATGGAAAGAGGGACGGAGGAGGAGCCAGGGATGTAGTGGAGGGTATACGCCGTATACTCTCTGGATTTTTTAAAGGTATACCGTATACCCTCTGTTTCTCAAGAAAGCTATAGTATATATACACTAGGGTATAACCCTCTGCCTTGAGCATATACCCTCTGTTTTTCTGACGACTAAACCACTGGGAGGAGCGAATGACTAAAGACGATACTTTGAAGTCAAATTGTAGTTTTTCTAAGTAAAATATAAAATTATTATAATATTATAAATATTTTTATTAATTTATATTCTCATAAGTTCTTTCTTATAACTGCATTAATGTTTATTATAAATAACATAAAAATTGCTAACTATTGAAAATGCAAAAAACTAAATATCAAGAAAAACTGTTATTTTAGTCACCTTCACCAAGACATTAAAACTGATGGCAAAATATACAGAAAAATGTGTTTTTCAGAGAAATTTTTTTTGACATCTCCTGGAAGGGACTTTCAATGCTCCTGTAAGTCTAAGTGATATCCTCCCTATTTTCCAAACAAAATTACTTTGAGCACATCAATAAAACCAAATTTTATTTCGGCGATTAAATAAATAAATTAAGGGTGTTCTCAAATCCAAAAGGGCAACTTTTTGACATAAGTTTTAATTTATTTTTGTTCGAAAATGCATGAAACTAACTGGTGTTGTTGTTCAGAAACTATGTCATCGAGCTGTTTTTTCCATTTTTTTGCAAACGTAATGGATCTTTCAGAAAAGAGTGTCAAAGTGGACATTTTGAACCGAGTTTCCGTGCGAACAGAGAATAAGCACTCAAGAGTTGGCGAAAAACGTGTTTGTCACATGATTAAAAACGCTTATAACTCAACAGGTAATTGATGGATCAAAAAATGGAAAAAACAGTTCAATTCCAAATCGCTTCCATGGCCAGGCTTTCCAATTTTACATCTTTCCATTAAAAAATGAATTTGTAAATGAGTCAGAATGTTTTGCACTTGTTGAGCAGAGCAGTTAAGAACAGTCTTAATAGAAAGTGGGTGGGCATGTGCTTCCCGAGCTCACATAGGTTGACACCACTGACTAAAACCACCAATGCCATATTTAGGTATTGCTAATACATACATATTAAGCAGTTTGGCATTAAAGTATTAGTCTTAAAAAATATATAATTTGTTTAAAGAATTGCAAACAATACATGCGTGATTCTCTGATAAATGGACACTAATTTTACTGTGATATTTAGTGAAAAATAAAAGTTAAAATTTAAACAATTTTTTATTATAAATATAATAGGCATAGGATAGTGAATAATACACAATGTTCCGGCATAAAGTTTCTACTGAGTTTTTCTTAAAAAACATTATTTTATAAATTAGTTTGGTAATCAATGTCACTACCGTCTCCAAGATAGTTTATTGCTTTATAACTCATAGAATGCTGCACCATCTGAATTTTTTTAAGAAACTCCATATAACCTTTGTTTCACAAGTAAAGTTAGTATATGCATATACCCTTGACATATTTCTCTGGGGTTTTTTTATTACTTTTTATTTTTATGCAGTACACTATCAAGAAGGACCATGCATAAATTACATAATGGGGTCCCAGTGGAATTGGCTGAAATTTTGATATGTTGTAGTTCATGCGATGCTGGTCAAATCTCTCAGTGGGTACAATATTGAAAAGGCTAGTTTTGATGCAATGACCTTCGAACTATCTTAATTCATATCACACAGCTAATAGTCTTCCAAATTTTTTCGAGTTGGATAAACCTAATATGAACTAGAAAAATTATTTGATGAAATGAGGACTAAAAATGGAAAATGCTAAAAGTACCGAAAAAAAAGGAAATATTTCTTTTTATGAAAGTGCCAAGCTTAACAAACAGGAGAACGCTTGAAGCGCTAACCCAAGTAGTAATAGTTCAAACAAGTCTGAAATTGTACATCAAATGTGGCAAATGAAGTGCTTTCACCTTCTTTTTTTTCACACTCTTGAAAAATTTCCTCTTTTGGACTTTCAGCGTTTTCTATTTTTAGTCCTCAAATGTTCCCTGTTTTCATGTGGTTTTCAATTAGATTTTACTATTTAATAAAATTTCCAGTTTCATTTGATTTGAAAAAATATTATATTTGCATCGTATTTATCATAGCTATTTTTTTTTTTTTTAACCTTGAGTCAAATAAAATCAGAAATTTTATTGAATAACAAAAGCTAATTCAGAAACACATTGAAGTAAGAAGCTTTTCTTTAAATATTTTTTCTGGTTCAAATTATATTTATTTTACTTTTTTTAAAAAAAGGACAGTATTCTTTCTTCCTGTTCAAGGCTATAAGGAACCTGCTGTTTGGGTAAACATTGAAAAATCACTCTATTTGAAAGTATTATGCTCTTGAAGAATTCACTTATTTTTACTTTCTTCTATCTTTACAAGAAAAAGTATTGGATTCATGAAAATTTTCGACTTTCTGTTTTTGACGGATTTATACGTTTTAGGATGTTCTGAACATGATTTGAATGTTTTTAGAAAATGCCACCCTGTGACTCTGTATGTAACAAAAATTTTGTGGGTGCTCTATGCACTGAATTTCACAAAACTTCAGATTCAGTTGGACCTTGATATAAACTGGTGCTGATTAGTTTGTGGTGAAAATTGCCCAAGAGGTGGCGCTGCTATACGGCATTTTTCACGATTTCTGCAATAGCTATATCTCAAGAACTACTGCAAGGATTTTCATAAAACTTCAGATTCAGTTAGTCCAGGATATAGTTTGGTGCTGATTACTTTTTGGTGAAAATCGACCAATAGGTGGCGCTGCTGTGCTGCATTATTCATGATTATTCCAATATCTCTAACTCAAGAAAAAATGCACGAATTTTCGTCAAACTTCAGATTCAGTTAGTCCCTGATGTAAATTAGCACTTTTTAATTTTTGGTGTAAATCGCCCAACCAGTGGCACTGCTGTGCTGCCTTTTTCACGATTTCAGCAATAGCTGTATCGCAAGAACTAATGAGTGAATTTTCATCAAGCTTCAGATTCAGTTACTTCCTGGTATAAATTTGTCCTAATTAGCTTTTGGTGTAAATCGCCCAACAGGTGGCGCTGCTATGCATTTTTTTTTACAATTTCCGCAATAGCTCTATCTAAAAAACGAATGCACGAATTTTCATCAAACTTCAGATTCGGTTAGAAGTTGTCAAAGTTGTTGATAATAGGATTTTGCTGTAAATCATCTAACCGGTGGTGCTCATATGCTGCATTTTTTAGGAAGTATTGATATGTATGAGATAGAAGAAAGTTTTGGGATTGCCACATCCGACTAGTTTATTCTGCTACTGAAACCATAGAAATGTGTGCAATAGATCTGAATAATATAAAGAAAGTTCATTCAATTTGAGATTAATTTTGTCTTAAATATTGAAATTATTAGAAATATAACGCTAAAATAAATTAGGTTATAGTCAATGTCTATAAAACTGGATGAAATTTCGACTGTTTAAATTGAGTTTTGTTTATAAATTATGTACATTAAACTTATTTTAGTTAAACATTTTATTTCTCGATTTCAATGTTAACTTTTAGTATTTGAAAAATTTTTCATTTAAATTTTGCAAATCATGCTTTTATCAAAAGTTTCATTATTTAATAATCAAATAATGAAAGAATATTCTTTTGTTTTTATTAATTCGTTTTCTGAGCTCACAAGTATCACAAAAAAAAAAAAAAAATAACATAAAGAAAAATAGCGATTTTTTTTTTTAATGCAAAGCATAAATAAAGCATTACAGTGCCATTTCATCTACTATGACATTATGATAATACTATCCAAGCATCACATGAACTACGAAATATAAAAATTTTGCCACATTTCCTTTAATTTGTGCATAGTCCTTTGCTCAATTAGAGATCAAAATAGTTGCAGAAATTTTGAATTTTGCAGATTTTTAGATCATTTCTTGATTTATATTTTTGAACCTTCATGAAATAATTATATTTGTAAGAAATAATTGAAGGGTCAAAAAGTAAAATGATTATAATACTTACTTTGTTAAATTTGAAATGGCAGTACCGTTCATTAGTTTGAGAGGTATAATAATGACTTATACAAGAAATGTTTAAAATTTGTAATAACAAAATAATTTTGGGTATTAAAATGATAATGTACAGGTAAATAAAAGAGATTCGTTTTTATTTGCTTAAATTGAATTATTACATGCTCTTCTTGTAAATGGATACAGGTAAGTTGAAAAAAATAAATCTTTTATTAATTCAGAATCTGCAAAATTGTAAAATCCTCACAGCTTCTGGTCCCAAGCTGTGCGGATTTTTGAAACTCTACTGTAGTTGTTATAATGCTCAACTGCCCGGATGGTTTCTGATTAGCACATCAGGATGCCATATGATTGGTTAACAGCCTATTGATAACATTAATATTTTCTGGTTATATAAGTTTCCCGAAGTAGTGTGTTGATATTATTTTGCATTAGATAACTTTCCCCTTCCAGAAAGATTAAAAATGTGTATATGGGTCAATATCACAAAATACGGAAATTGCAGTCCACACAATAAAATTTCTATTTAATGTTATATAGTGCAATTTTCTTGTTTACATTCTAATAAAAAAATATTCTTAGAAGTATTTTCAAGAGACATTACATTCATAATAACACAAAAATAAAGCAATGAAAAGACTTAAAATTTCAGATTGTCATTTTCCTGGCATGTCACAATGTGAAGTGTGCAAAGTAAAAGGCTTTCTGCTATCATGTACAAACATCTTTTTCTAGATTTTTTAATTTCTTATTAATTATTATATCTTATATAGCACATATATGTGGAAGGTAACAAGTTCTGTATTTTAGAAATAATTTTCCATAATTAAAATATGATTGTCACTGAAAATGAATGTCATTGTCCTGGCCTGTGCATTTTAGTTCTTTATGAGGTATAAAGATGGCGCTGCAGAGTAATTCTTCTTGTTCTTGACATAGTTCAAGTCAGAAGTAGTAAAATCATTGCTACCAGCAAGATCTTTTAGATATTTCTTTGAAAATAATGTGTTTAAAGGTTTTGTAAAAACTGAGTCGACTTTTATTATGTCATTTTCCTGGCTTCTATAAATTACAAATAAGACTGAACATTACACTGAATTTGAGGTACTATAGAGGAAACATGTTCCTTTAAACAAAATTAAAATGTTAGATCTAAAAATAAAAAAAACAAGAATGTGAAAAATCTTTTAGAATGAAATTGTCATTATCCTAGCATACATATGCCATGAAAATGAACTTAAGCTCTTCAAACTTTAATAATTTTACATATAAATTCTTTTATTCAGCTGTTCAACCGATATTTTAAAAAAATTAGAAGCTTTGAAACGATTTAAACTTTCAAAATCTCACATTATGGGATATTCACCCATATACATAAAACAGAAATGTGAATTAGAGGATTCAATTTACAATAATTTTGGAGGCCCTCTTAAATTTTAGACAGGAAGTTTGTGCTTCACGTGCCTTTTGGATAATCAGGCCCTGCGTATTGGGAACTTTTAAATTTTTTTTGCAAAATTCTTTGTCTGTCATCTTGTTTAATTATACTACAAAATTTTGCTTCATTCTCACAATTAGATCACGCTACAAAACACTCGAGTATTGTCAGTTGAATTATGACCAATCTTAATTGTAAAATTTGAAAATACAAATACAGTAGAACCCCGCTAATCTGAACTAATTGGGACCGGTGCATGTTCGGATTACAAAAAATTCAGATTACCCGAAATTCTGATAAAAATAAAAAAGAAAATGGTGAATGCTAAAAAGTGTAAGTTATAAGTACTCAGTAATAGAATAAACATCCTCTAATCCGGCATCCTAAGGTACGGCATATTGGATAATCTGGCACGACTTTCGGAAAAAAATAGTATTCCTTGTTTAATCACTCCTGATGTTTATAATAATCCAATGGAACTTCAGCATGAGGAATTATGCAAACCCACATTACAAACGGTTCAAAATCACAAACCTATAAATAGCTCAATTACCATGTTGATGAGGGAGTAAGAAAAAATTACTTCTGTAGATAATTTGTGAAATCAAACTGTTGAAAGGAAAAATAAATTTTTATCATCTGAAATAAATACTTTTTGCATTTTAGAAAAGAGTTTTATAGTGACTGGCAAATAAATTGATATTCGAGAGTTTTTTAAGACGGCTTCTACGAATAGGCCTACAGTGCACGTTTTTATTTTATGTTTGTGTACATATATGTTGTACTTTTACATTATTGAACATTTTTTTTATTCTACTCAAACTGTTTAAAGAATAAAAAACATACTTTACTGCTACTTTTTTGTTTAATTCTAACTTCTACAGACACGTTTTTCCCGACATTCATCCTATAATCTGGAAAATTTTGCAAGTTAATGTCTTCACTTAATTAAAATTATACTGTTCAAGTATAATTTTAAAAAATAAAATTGGTTCGGATTAACCAGAATTTCGGATTAGCGAGATTCTACTGTAATTCAAACTATTTAATGAGTAATTTTGATAAATTACAGTACACTCACAAATCTGCACAGCTTGGGATCAGAGATTTAAGGATTTTTTCATCGTCTCTTGAAAATATAACTTTTAATACATTCAAAAATGATTTCTATGAAAAGTAGATCTTGTTTTGTTATTTTAAAGAGAAATAGTTTAACGAATTAAAACAAAGTGAACAAGAACGAAAAATCATGCATACAGCATAGATTATGAAACACTTTCTAACACATTCTGAATGCTATAACAGAACATCACACTTTACTAAGGTGAAAGATTATGTCTAAATGAACAATTGGAAAACGCATAACGCATTTGAAAATCCGATTTTTGGTATTACCATGAATAGTCATTAAAATATATGATTTTTTTTATGCAGCCCAGTATATGATATACAGATATGCATGCATACTACATAGTATACTAAAAGTTAGTTTGCTAAACGCATAAAAATTTCTTCTCAGCAATTTCCATCAATAAACAGATGTTGTTGAAAACTTTTGTGTGACCCTGTATAATATCTATAGAATTTATACACATCAAGTAATATTTAAAATATAGTTAATTTAAAAATGCATTCCACAACTGAAAATGCACTTCCAGCAATTATTGTTTGTAGGCTTCTATAGTTCAATTATTGTTCATTTTCTTCTATAGCCAAATTCTTTTGTGTGTCCCTGGAAATGAACGATAAGATCTATGCACATTATATTTTATTGTAAGAACCTTGTAGTACACCTCAGTGATGTATATCAATTCCAATATGTTTAAAATACTATAATATCATTAAAATACATGGCAAACGATTTTCTCCCATGGACTGTAATGTAACAGAATTCTTTTGAGTGGCCCTGTAAATGAACTGAAAATGCTACACACTTCATTTTCAATACCAAACACTGCAATAACATATATCAATTTCATGGCAATCGGACTAGATTCATGCGAGTTAGAGCACAGACAGATCGAATTTATAAACATTTTTCAACTGTTAGAAAGTGTTAAAAATGTTTCTTTTATTTTAAATATTCCTTGTCACACACACTTTTCTTATGTACATGTGTTGAAGATTTTGCTTTCAAATCATTCAATTTAAAAAGTATACTTAAAAATTGTCTTTTTGTATATTAAAAGTGTTTCATTCTTTAACTTTGAAGTTGTTTAGATAGTTTGGCAACTTCAAAATCGCATTTAAGATTTAAAAATTTAGATCTACACAATTTTTGAACTGTTTCACCGAATGACTTCCCATTAGATATCCCAGCAAAAAATTTCCGAAAAATCGAAATATGTTTTCAAAATTAGTTCTTTGTATATTTTTTTATTGCGCAAGATATTTTAATAATTTATTTAATTTTTCTCCCATTTGTTGATTTACAGAAGCAATAAATAAATGATTTAAGATTCGAATTCGAATATCTCTGAAATATCCACTTTGCCCTAAACGGAACTAAGGGGAACTGGTAAAAATTAACACTGAAATCGTAAAGTTAAAATATATTTAAGTGAAATAAATTTAATTTAAATGATTTATCTACAAATAATGAATTTAAACACTTGAAATTTCACTAATTTAAAAAGAAACCTATTGTTTAATTTATTTTGACATTAAATTAATAATAAAATCAATAATACAAATTTATCCTGAAATTAAATTAAGATTCATTATTCAGATCTGTTGCATACACTTTTATCATTGCAGTAACAAAATAAAAAAGACATATAATGCTTTCAAAGGAGTGATTTTGACTTTTCAATCTTATTTTAAAACTCAAGTAGCTGACTTTTTTTTTAGTCTGGAACTCAAGCATCGCCTTTAAGCAAAGCAATGCCATCTCAACTACAACCAATGAGATTGCCAGATATGCCAGCAATATTTGGTATATCGAATAACTGATTTATTCGAATTTAATCGATTATATCTAATCGCTTATTCGATAATCTTAATCGATCGATTATATCTAATCGCTTGCTGCAAGCTTTTGTTTATTACTAAAAGTAATCATATTCATGAAGTAATTTATGAAAAAGTAAGTTTATTTATTAATGACTTCAGTATCTAATTCTATTATTATTGAATTTATTTATTTGATGTTCTTATAAATAATCAGTTACATATGAGCTAAATACGAATATTAAATCAGATGCTTAAGAAATTGATATTTCGTGTGTTTGTGACATGAATCATTTTTACCCGAAATTTTAATTACAATTATTTGATGGATATTAAGGAAAATATTTACACAATGAATAATACTTACAGTGTTTACGGTTATGCTTAGTTAATAGAGCGTTAGACGTAAATATGGATGTGAAATCTAACTGAAGATAAAAATGACAAGCATAATAATGTATACGGTTCTGTGAATGACGCTATTTTATTAAATCCAAGGCTAATATACCATAATCGGCTTCACAGCCAAGATTGGTCTGTACGATGTGCAAAAAATTGTTATTTAAAATATCAAGCGTTTACTACATTAAGAAAAATAAAATTTGGTTGCAACAATTATTTACATAAATTTGCGCTAAACTACACTGATTAAAATACACCAGTTGACTCTAGACAAGATGTTCGAACTTGGCCCAAAATCAAAATAATTATTTAAAAAATGGAAGCTTATAAATTCAATGTTTCATAAATAAGAAAAGAAAAATTACCACAACAATTATTTTGTTTCTTATCAAATATACTTTTATTCATGCAAACAAACAAACATTTTTTTTTTCTTTCTGCGGTTGAAACTCATTTTTAGGTGCGTTCGTAATTATATAAATATGTAGCACCTATAGTCGTTGTTCAGTCTGTCCATCCACATATAACAGAGCAAAAACTACCCTACTGAATGGTCTGAAATTTTAAATATATGATTGTTGTAAAATTTTGTTGAGCCATTTCAAATTTTATGAAAATTGGATATATAGTTTAATTACAGGGACAATCAAAAGTTTTTCTCTACATTACGGCCAATGGGAAAAATTATTGCAAGTAAATTTTAATGATGTTACAGGCTTCCGAATGGTCTGAAATTTTAAATATATAATTGTTGCAAAATTTTGCCAATCCATTTCAAATTTTATGAAAATCGGATGTATAGTTTAATTACAGGGACAGTCAAAAGTTTTCCGTTACATTACGGGGAATGGGAAAAAAATTATTGCAAGTGCATTTTAATCATGTTATAGACTATGCACTTATGAAGTGCAAAAAAATATACATTCAGTACAATATGGGGTGCAAAAAATAATTATAAAGCTAGTTATAGTACGAACGCACCTCATTTGCCATGTTTGACGAGCAATTTCCAACTTGTTTAACATATAATATTTTATTTTACAACCTAAGAAACCAGCAAACTCCAAAAAGGGAAAAAACTGATAAAATAAACAAATGTAAATTCAGAAACTTCTAATCACACTGCAGAAGTAAATCTAATGACACATAAACAAACAATGAATGACAGCCAAATTTGGATGTGTATCAGCCCTCTGCTTCTTTGAATATTTTTCAGAAATTCAATCGGTGAATGTGCATGCTATTTTACCAAAAAGAAGAATTTTCGGTACTTGTTAGTTATTCCGTCGACCAATTTCGCCAAATTATATAAATCGCCAAATTATACAAATTGACATAATTTTTATTTTAAATAACAAATGAACAAATAAATCAGTATAACATTAATAAAAATACAAATAAAACGTCGAAATAAAAATCCCTTGATGACTTAAACATGTGGTTGTCAACTGAATGTGACATTTACAATCAACCATTATTGGCATTTAATCTTACAATTTGGTGACATTAATTTGGTCGACAGGATAACTAACAAGTACCGAATTTTCATATACTTGGGGGCAGGGGTGTAAAACTACCGGGCGCCAGGTCACCTGGGCGACTAAATTTTCGACACTGGTGCCTAGATATGTCTTAGGAAATGAAAAATAATTCGTATTTATAACCTTGATTATTTATGGATTTGTTTTTTACTTTTATTTCCATGTGCAAAGGGGAGAAAAAAAAATGAAGTTCTCTTTCACTGAACTGGACTGATATTTACAGAATGTTGGAAAAATTAAGACATTGCAAATCGCTATCTGGAGGAGAAAAAAAAATGAAGTTCTCTTTCACTGAACTGGACTGATATTTACAGAATGTTGGAAAAATTAAGACATTGCAAATCGCTATCTGGAGGATTTTATACTACAAAAGCATTTGATCCTACAAAAGCAGTTGAACGCTGGTACTTTACATCAAAAACAACAAGACACATGAGCGGTCATAAACATCATAAAATTTAAAAGCAATGAGGACAAACAATATGTCAACAGTATTGATTTATGGCATATATTATAGTCCTTGAAGTGCATTATATATTTGTACTTCTGAGGTGTTTAAAGAAGTTTTTAATGATTATTATTCATATTTTACATCAGCACTTCCAATTTTTTTATATTAATATTTATAATTTTATGTAACATTACTTTTTTATACAAGAAAAAATTATGTTATGTGTCAGATATATTTAATTAAAAAGAGTAATTTGTATGTATTATTAACTTATACTTTAATTTCATTTTACAAATTTGTTATCGACAGTAACTGGCTCCTAGATTTTTGAGCTGGCTCCTTGATTTTCAAAATATTTTTACACCCCTGCTTGGGGGTTTATTAAATAAAATCAAGGAAGTATAATACTATGAACAATATTTAATAATAGCTGCTGGCTCCATATTAAAGAATATTATGTTTTGTATGTTCTGAAAAAGAATAATTAATTATTAAACTAATTAATTGTAAAATAAAGCTAAATAGTTGTAGCATTCACTCGGCTTTAGTTTTTTTTTTTTTTTTTTTTAATTGAGAAAGTACTAGGGTTTGAGAGGTAATGTATAGTGATTTGACTGAATACCGAATGTTCAAACAAATTTTAGGCCAAGTATCAACTTTTTTAAAAGTACATATTGATTATAGTTTCTTTTCAAATGTAAAATTAAATACAAATTTAAATTGATCCTTTATAATTTACATGTGTACAAGTTTTAACAGCTTCCAGGTATTGATGCAGGGTTTTTTATCTTGGGCACATTTTGTAAAAGTGAAAGTTATTTTTGTGAAATGTATTATATTTTTGTGAAAATAATCAGTCTTGTAATCTATAAAACCAGAGGGTGTACATACACTATAGGTAGAATATATATTCTAGAGAGCAGGCATGTCAAACTCGTTTACCGCCGTGAGCCAAATCAAGCATTATATAGGGGAGAGTGGGGTGGAATGGTACAGTAGGTTTTTCTCTTTATGTATCATTCTAATCATTTCATCAATCACATATTAGATGAAGCAATGGTACCTCAAGCTTCAGCTGAAAAAAGTAGCTGATCTGCATAAGCTTTTGATTGTATAAAGAAAAAGATTATTTCAAGAATCAAAAGTAAATTTGCTTCATATACTTATTATGCTTTTTTGTATCTTAATGACTTGTTTATGCATAAATATAATTGTTTCCTCACAGAGGCGTCGCGATAGGGGGTTATGGGGAGGGGAGCCTCCCCCTCTAATATATGTGGATTTGTGAAATTTGAGCTTCGAGTTGGGAAATTCCAGATTTTTGAAACACTTTTTCTTTTTTTTTTAAATAATACTAAAATAAAAATAAGAATTTTTTATGGTTTTGCTGACTACTTTTCTGAGTTCTGTAACAGTAAGCTAGTTAAATTATCAAAAGAAATACAAAAAGCAGCCAGACTCAATTTGTCATTGTGTTTCTTTGTGCTATGAAAATATCATACATCTACCAGACCTGAATGTCTCTACTGTTGTCCACCAACAGTGACTCTAATCTATTTCCTCCAAAACTTTGTTCCTTTCTCAAAATATCATGAGGCTATTTAAATATGAAGTACGATTATGACTCGTACACAATAGAAGACAAATTCTTTCATTAAATGAACCAATAGTTATAATTTTTATGTTTTTAGTTTCAGTATTTTTCCTTGGAAGGAATTTGTCTTTGCAAATAAGTATCGTTAGCATTAAACACACATTGCACATATCATTTCAGTTGGAAAATAGAGCAATTAGTTTCAAGTTGGGAAATTTTTTAATTATAAGTTTGGACATTTTTGAATTCTCCACCCCCCCTCCCCCGAAAAAATATCTCTAGCTATGCCCCTGTTTCCTCATTTATGGAACATTCATTATACTGTATATTATCCTTAATTTAAACTATGCTTAAAAGCAGCATTTTTGTTTATCACAAGAAGTTTAACATAAAAGAAGGTAGAGGGAGGAATGGGACATGTCTAATTTCTTCTTTTTAATAAGATGAATGTAAATTGCTAATATGCAAATTTTTTTCGTGGATAGTATATTAATTATAACATTATAAATATATTCATTTACTTCAAAATGTAAATATCGTATTTTTCAGCCTATAATCCGCAGCCGCAATTTTTAGTGCTTATAAAAAATTTCATCAGATAATCCGCATCGACCTATAATCCACAGATAATACGCCGGACTATAGGAGGATTACTCATTGTTTTCAACATTCCAAAATACTACTAAAAAACCACTTCCCTATTTTTTTAGTTGCTCTATTTAAATGATAATTGTAATAAAATAATTGAAAAAAAAATTATAAGTTAAAAATACAAATACTTTTTTTTCATTGAATCTCATATTTAAAATGTAGACTGTCTTGTGAATACAGATAATTCTATAATAATTTCTGTTTTTAAATCATTTTCTGCTTTTATAATAATGTTCAGTTTAAATTCTATAGTGGTAAATAACACATTTTCTGTTAGACATTATTTATTATATTGCATTGCAATTTTTGAAAGAGATGAGTTAAGAAACGCTTTGTTCTTCATAAAAACATGCTGCCAAAAGGCTAAAAATTGTAACATAGAAATTAGAAGCCACTCCCACTAGCACATACACGTCATATGTGAACGAATCACGAGCAACTCCGCGAACGGTCGATAGTAAACAATCGTGTAATAGCTGTTTACATTTTTATTTTGACTGCCGGTAGAAACAGGATATCTGACATGAACTTCTGCTTAAAAAAAATGTCAGCAGATAATCCGCACTTAAAATTTTTGAGGTTTTTTATCAGATAATCCGCGGATTATAGGCTGAAAAATACGGTAAATTAAACTGATGACTTTTTAATGTCATCTCTGAATGACAATCCTGAATTTTCCTTCCAGTGATGAAGGTAATGGATGAATAGACATTATGAACCTACAATCTTTGTTAGACTGTATATATAGCCAACACTAGACAATTTGTACCTTATCATACATTGTTTTATAGCTGTCCCATACCTCCCTGTAAGTGAGGAGGTATGGGACACATTTTGAAGTTTACAATTTCTTCGTTTATGAAATTGTTTCTGCAAATTATGTTTCTATATTGTTCAAGGACTTTAAAAAGTGAACTGAAGTGAACATCAGAAGCCAATTAACTCATATAAATGTGCAGATTTGGTTTTAAATCTCACAAAAACAGGAAATAGTCATTCTCTTTTACTTTAGTATCACCCCCACAATTGTGTGGGTCAGGGCTTAAAGGGTTATCACATTTCAAAACGCAATTTTAGCTGTTCCCATCCACAATCGGAAAATTATCCGAATTTTTTTCAGCAGCCCTGTATACGATATATAGATTTGAAACTATTAACTGCATGCATGCCAAAATTTAATTCACTTTAAGAGATACACATCCTTAGTTGAAATTTTACCTTCAGCAATTTCCTCTAATAAGGAGAACGGTCTGTGAATACTTTTGTGCAGCCCTGTATTTCAGGTATGGAATTTATATATAACGAGTAAGATGCAAAAAAATAATTAAATTTAAAAGCGCATACCGAATTTTAAACCGTACACCCCAGCAATTATTACTCAAAAACAGTACTGTACTGTAACCAATTTCTTTTGTGTGTCCCTGTAAATGAATTTAAAATGCTATGAATGCCCTGTTCTAACGTGATCGTAGTGAAATTCAGTGATTTATATCAGTTTCAATTTATTTGAAATAGCGTAATGCCATTAAAATACTCTACAAACGATTTTTCCCCATATACCATAATGTAATGAAATACTTTTGAGTGCCCCTGTAAATGAATGATTAATCCTACATACTTCCTATACAATACCAAGCATGCTTTGGTGACCCTAAATAACCTTTATCAATTTCATGAAAATCAGAGTCTATTTACGGAAGTTAGAGCATGGACAGACGGCCAGACAAACCGAATGCATAAACACTTTTCAACATTGTTGGAAAGTGTTAAAAAGGTTTCTGAGTGTGTTACTGCCAATACAGTCCGCCCACTGTCCATTCTTTTCGTCTCAACCCTCCACAGGTTCCACGAACTTTAAATAACCCCTTTAGCAGTCACAAATGTTTTTTGTCTTTCATCTTTCTCTAAATATTACTAGCAGAAAGGGGGAAAAAGAACGATGCTGGGAGAAAAAATTCAGAAAAAATTGGTTACGGGATAAAAGAAACGACATATAACTGACGTTATGCATCTTATAAACGAAACATTACAACATTAAAATACATAGGGATGAATCGGGACTGCACTGCATAGATGTATAAATGAGAAACATATAAACGGTTCTTTACTTATTTCAAATGAAAATCAAATTTCAAATTAATTGCTTAAAAGGCGTAAAGGCCAACATAATGAAAAAGATTCATGCCGGGACTCGAACCCGGGCCATCAGTATAGCGCACTGACATTCTACCGACTAAACCACATGGAACGATTCCCAGCCTGGAACCTCTCACTATTACATGTTGGCAAGGCTGCAAATGCACCACAAGATGGAATATCTTTTCCGTGAGCCACCAACATGGGGCAAACACGAAACTAAATTAAATCCAGCATCGATTGAAACTATATTAATACTTGGAATTTTTTCCAGAGAGAAACATTCGCCTTGCATACAATATTTCAAATGAAAATCATATTTCAAATTAATTGCTTAAAAGGCGCAAAGGCCAACATAATGAAAAAGATTCCATGCCGGGACTCGAACCCGGGCCATCATTGCAGTCTTGCCAACATGTAATAGTGAGAGGTTCCAGGCTGGGTATCGATCCATGTGATTTAGTCGGTAGAATGTCAGTGCGCTATACTGATGGCCCGGCTTGAATCCCGGCATGGGGCAAACATGAAACTAAATTAAATCCAGCATCGATTGAAACTATATTAATACTTGGAATTTTTTCCAGAGAGAAACATTCGCCTTGCATACAATATTTCAAATGAAAATCAAATTTCAAATTAATTGCTTAAAAGGCGCAAAGGCCAACATAATGAAAAAGATTTCATGCCGGGACTCAAACCCGGGCCATCAGTGCAGTCTTGCCAACATGTAATAGCGAGAGGTCCCAAGCTGGGTATCGTTCCAAGTGATTTAGTCGGTAGAATGTCAGTGCGCTATACTGATGGCCCGGCTTGAATCCCGGCATGGAATATTTTTCACTATAGCCTTTGCGCCTTTTAAGCAATTAATTTGATTTTCATTTGAAATATTGTATGCAAGGCGAATGTTTCTCTCTGGAAAAAATTCCAAGTATTAATACGGTTCTTTACTGTAGTTATTTTCAGTAGAAGTAGCACGCTAGCTACAAGTAGCGAAACTACACTAGTCTCCACTTTTAGACAAGTCTTAAAGATCTATGTTTCAAGTAAAGGCAGAAAAGAGTAAATCATTTCAACTGTATGTTATTTTTTAAAAAATTTAATAATAGTAAAATGTGTCTAGTGATTACTATTAGAATATATGAAAACTTGCTTATACCATGATGAATAGAAATGAGTTTTTTTTTTTTTGTTTTTTGAAATAAAATATTATTTTCAACCTTTTCATTTCCAAGTTGGTCATTATCAAATCGGTAATACGTATTTATAATTTTGTACTATATGACTGTTCAGTTTTAATGTGAGAAGTAGCGTTTAATTATCTATTTTTTTCAGTTGATCTTTTTACATAGAATACTGAACACACACACACAAAAAAAAGAACGTCAGAATGTAGTTATAAAAATTTGAATACATTATTTTATAAATGGAATTAAAATTTTTCCAAAAGGATATACGACCCCTTTAGAAAACACACAAAACCAAGTGGGTAAGTATGATCGAAGATCGCATAGAAGTTTTCGTTTAATATTCCTTTCAAAACAATTTATCGTTTAATTAATAAATCCAAATCTTTAATTTCTAATTATTATATCCTTAATCTTTTTCAGTAAGAACATAGATGGCAGCACTATAAAATTTAATTTTAAAATTATTACAATTGAAAGATATTTTTTTCATCAAATTAAAAAATATTCAAGAACTGCTTTTTTAGACAATTGTAACAACATATGTTTGTATAATACCTGAAAAGCATATTTAATTACATGATTCAATTTTAGCTTAAACAAGTAAGAAAAAATCACGCGTCAAGCATAGATTACTTCACAATTCACAATAGATTCAAACACTTTCCAACACATTCAGAATAATGTAACAAAACTGCACCGTTTAAAAAATTAAAATATTACGTCTAATTCAACCGTATGGAAACGCATAATACATTTCAAAACCCAATTTCAGCTGTTCCCATCCACAATCGGAAAATTATGCGAATTTTTTCAGCAGCCCTGTATATGATTTATAGATTTGAATCTATTAGCCACATGCAAGCCAAAATTGAGTTCACTTAAGAGATACATATACTTCAGTTGAAAATTTACCTTCAGCAATTTCCTCTAATAAGGAGAACGGTCCGTGAATACTTTTGTGCAGCCCTGTATTTCAGGTATGGAATTTATATATAACGAGTAAGATGCAAAAAATTAATTCAGTTTAACAGCGCATACCGAATTTTAAACCGTGCACTCCAGCAATTATTACTCAAAGACAGTACTGTACAGCAACCGATTTCTTTTGTGTGTCCCTGTAAATAAAGAATAAAGAGTGCTATGAATGTCCTGTTCTAACATGATCGTAGTGAAATTCAGTGATTTATATCAGCTTCAATACATTTGAATAGCATAATGTCATTAAAATACTCTGCAAACGATTTTCCCCCATAGACCATAATGTAATGGAATACTTTTGAGTGCCCCTGTAAATGAACGATTAATCCTACATACTTCCTATACAATACCAAACATGCTTGGGTGACCCTAAATGACCGTTATCAATTTCATGAAAATCCGACTATATTTACGGGAGTTATTCCCCATATACCACAATGTAATCGAATACTTTTGAGTGCCGCTGTAAATGAACGATTAATCCTACATACTTCATATACAATACCAAACCTGCTTTGGCGACCCTAAATAACCTTTATCAATTTCATGAAAATCCGAGTATATTTACGGGAGTTAGAGCGTGGACAGACGGACTGACGGCCAGACAAACCGAATGCATAAACACTTTTCAACTTTGTTGGAAAGTGTTAAAAAAAGAAAGAAAGAAAAAGAAACCCTTAAAATAACAAAAAAATTCGAAAATTATTTTGATTAAATCCACCGGACAATGAAATGTAGTCAATTTAAAATTTCGCAATTTCTGAAAAGAATTTTTTATTTAAAAAAAATTGATAAAATATTTTAAAACTTGTGGCCTTAAAATGGCAAAAAAAATTCTATGTATTAGATGATGAAACCTATTACGGGGGAAAAAAATTCAAACTCTGAAGCCGAGCTTTGAACCGCAAACCTTTTGATTGGCAGGCAAACGCACTACCACGGAGCTATCGAGCCTGCTCGAAAAAGACTGAGAAAACGGTTTTGTTTTAAAATCTAAATTTCAAAAATGATGGATGTCATTAAATTAATTCATTTAATTAAAGTAATATGACTTTTTCAAAATTTCATTAATTGTGGTGTGATCGGAGTTATTCAACTATAAGTATGCAAATTTTCAGATCTCTAACTTATACAGTTTCTGAGAACGAACTCTGTGACGGACAGAGGAATGAGACGAATAAGGTTTCGTCAGATGAACGAAACCCTAAAAACTGGCTTTTCCCCTAAAATTTCCAGAAGGTTTTCAAGCATCCCCATCTCAGATCATAACAAGCCTTAGCAATAGCAAAGCAGTAATGTATGTTGATCAGTTGCGCACTTTATAATATTAAATTAAACCATCGTCCGATGTTATAGCAGGGGCGCCATTTGGGATAGGCTAGGGGGGCAATTGCCCCGCTCAAGGAATTTGATATTTCAAAATGTATCAGTCATCATGTGTTGCTAAATTTGTTTTTCTGAAATTGCACAAAAGCCAAAATAATATCAGATTTTACGAAAATAAAAATTTCTCCTTAAAAAAGTACTTTAAGGACAGAAATTGACAATTATCAATAATATTTTCTAAAACCTTGTTATTGGAAGATTCTCAAAGTGAGACGCACTTATTATTAATGAGTACTTTGGCTAATTTTTAAAAGATGTGTAATAATCAAACTTTATCAATAATGCAATGTATAGTGCTCCTCAGATATACTAAACAAAATCCAAAGAAATGTTTTCCCCCCTCAAGAAATTTCTGAAATGGCGCCCCTGTGTTATAGGGCAATCAGTAAAAGAAAATCCAATGAAGTTTAGCAAGGTTTTGTAATTTCATACTTTTGTTTGTTGTCTCATGTCTGTAATGGAATTTATTTTGCGAAGATATTTTTTATATGTGGTAAAATAAGTGAGTATGTGAGTTTTAAGACTCTCCTTATCCAAAATTTAAAAAATAGTGTTTTCGCTATCAATCTATTCTATTGGTAAACCTGCATAGACAAAGCTCAACTATCTGCAAAAAAACTAGTTTTATCTTATATTTCTAGCATTGTAAAATCTTGGTTTATAATGAAAACCAAAGGACGCAGTTAGAGGTTTTTCGCGATTTCCTAAGATTTGATTTTCTGGATCAGGTGAGTTTTGAAACTGACGTCCTCAAGTGATAAGTAAGTTATCAAAATTCCCTTTAATTACATTAGAGTGCATTATCGTTATGCAACATTAATTAAAAATTTTAAAGGTGAAAATGTTGATATATTAATAAAATAGCTTGCAAGAAAAAAAAAGATAAGTTGGTTAGAATTTTCATGTTGTATTATGATAGGGTGGGATGCCGCTTTTTGTGGCAATCTCTGTCTTTTCTTTTTTATCCCTCGTCTTTTGTGTTGTCTTTTTTTCTTTCAAGACCTACCGTATGAAAGTTATTTTGATTCAATTGCATGAGTATTTTAGTTATCCATTTACAAATAAATTTTTCTCCGTCCAAATATTTATTGTCCTTTTATTTCCAGAAAAAAAATATTGAAGATTCTGAAGTGTTCTTAAACGTAGCCAGTTTTTCTAGAAAAAGTAAATTATTGCTTCTGGAGCATCAGACAAATATAGGTATTTATGGGCAAAAATTCACTGGTTTCAACTTTTTGATTCTATGAGAAAGAAATATTCTAACTATAAGGGTGAAATAAAGAATTTTTTTAAAAGTAAGTATTGTGTCTCCTTCAAAATCTTCCTAAGGAATCAATTATATGAACAACAACAACAAAAAAACATCCTTTTCGAAGTTGTATGAAATTAATATTCTTCAAAAGAATCATTTGTGTAGAAGAGAAGTACCCTTATAGTTTATAAGAGTACCCTTACTTATAAACTTTGAGAAGAAAAAATTTCTGAAATTATCAGTATGAATATTGACCATAACACTGAATATCTTAATGAAGACCATGATGTTGATGCTACAGAGAAACCTTTCAGATGTGAGATGTGCTACAGCAGATTTTCTAAAATGCTTTGTTTAAAAATGCACCTGAATGTTCATAATGGGGAGAAACCCTTCAGTTGTGAGGTATGCAACAAAAGTTTTTCTTACAAATCCACATTAACTACGCATCTACGCATACATACAAGGGACAAACCATTCAGTTGCCATGTGTGCAATAAAAGATTTTCTAGAAGTTCTGATTTAAACAGACATCGCCTCATTCATACCGATGTAAGTAACTTCCTTTGTGAAATATGTAATAAAGGATTTCGTTCAAAACATTATTTATATGTGCACCTGCGTAGTCATACGGGGGAAAAACCCTTCAGTTGTGAGGTATGCAATGAAAGTTTTTCTCACAAATCCCACTTAACTATGCATCTGCGAATACATTCTGAGGGCAAGCGATTCAGTTGTCATCTGTGCAATAAAAGAATTTCTACAAGTTCTAATTTAACCAGACATCTCCTCGTTCATACCAACGAAAAGCATTTTACTTGTGAAATATGTAATAAAAGATTTCGTTCAAAATCATATTTAAGTGTGCACCTGCGTACTCATACAAATGAAAAGCCCTATGTTTGTGAGGTATGCAACAAAAGGTTTTCGAATAAAGTAAATTTGAATGTGCACCTGCGTATTCACACAAATGAAAAACCTTATGTTTGTGAAATATGCAACAAACAGTTTTCAAATAAAGTAAATTTGAATGTGCACATGCGTATTCATACAGGGGAAAAACCTTGTATTTGTGAGATATGCAATAAAGGATTTACACAAAAAGCTCATTTAAATATACACCTCCGTATGCATAGGCGGAAAGCCTTGAATTAGCGAAGTATGCAATAAAATGTTTTCTCCGAAATTTTAATTAGACAACTACTTATTCATATGTGAAAAAAATCCTTTCTTTTGGGAGGGGATAGTAAAGAATTTTCTCTGAAGTTTTTACCATTTAAAGAAAGTGTATATTTTAAATTTAAATATTTAGACTGTGAATCGTACAAAATACATACATATATACACTGCTGGCCATGAAAATTGCAACACCATGAAAGAAAGAAAATAGAAAAATGATATTTATTGTACGCAAACAGTATGGCATGAAAACAAAATGATTAAATTTGTAAGCAATTTGGGGGTTTACAGGGGTGCGAAATTAGTTTAAACAGCTGCCCCCTCTGGCAGATAAAACGGCCCCTTACCCGGTTAGGCATGGAAGAACTGGGCTTGGATGACAGAAACGGGCAACTCATTCCATGCTGCTTCAAGTCTGTGCTACACTTCATCAACCGTATTAGCTGGAAAGGGTTGGCGGGCCAGTCTCTCAGCAATCCATGACCAGATGTTTTCAATGGGTGACAGATCTGTGACCGTGCAGGCCAGGGCAGCAATTCAATACCCTGTGTATCGAGGAAGATCAGAACACGACGTGCAGTATGTGGTCTTGCGTTAACTTGTTGGAAGATGGCGTTTGGCAGGTCTCGAATACAGGGCACAACCACTGGACGTAAGATGTCAGAAACGTACCGACCTACGTTCAAATTACCGTCGATCCGAAGTAGAGATGTGCGTGTCGTGTACCCAATGGCTGCCCAAACCATCACACCAGGTGCAGGGCCCCTATGCCGGTATCGAATGCAAGCAGGCGACGAGCTTTCTCCTCTGAGCCTCCAGACACGTATACGGCCATCAGAATACTGCACGCAGAACCGGGACTCGTCTGAAAAGACGACATTGTGCCACTCCTGTGTTCAGCTTTGTTGTTCGGCGCACTAGTGTCCCCGTCTCTCTCTCTGTGCTGCATTGTCAAGAGAAGCCGTGCTGAAAGTCCACGCTGCTGCAAACGTCGTCGCACGGAAAGAGCAGATACTGGGCGCGCTGACTAATGGTCTATGATGTGGTTGTACAGTTTTGCAGGGCCGACCTCACAATCTGTCTGTCCTCTCGGACGTTAGTCGTGGGAGGGCGTTAAGATCCTGCATGCCGTTCAGTATGACCCTCAGCAACTCATTGATTCCATATTCGCATGGCAGTGGTTGGATTTCGACTAGTGCGACGGGCGATATTACGGAACGATAATCCACACTCTCAATACGCAACGATCCCTCCTCTATCGAATTCCTACACCTGCTGGTAAGCTTTTCTTATTATTATTCGAGGCATAACACGATATTCTGAACAAACGCCGACTTTACAAAGCGCTTTCCGAATGAGATATCCACTACGCAACTTTTCTTTTATGCAGTGCTTCAGATGTCGTTTCTCCCGCCTGCGTCATCTAAATGCGCAGAAATACTAATCATTTGCATATTCCAACCTCTTCTTCCTTTCATGTAATTTTGTCGTCCGTCAGATCATTCCTTCCTGGTGTTGCAATTTTAATGGCCAGAAGTGTAATTACTTATATTCTATTGGAGATAAATTAAAATTGTTTATTGCTGAAAATAAAAGATTTTCCTGACGTAACTGTCACTTTGAGATGTATTGCTACTCTCCTTTTATAAAGTAGAATAGCGTTTTTTTCCCCTTCAGATTTTAGTTGCACGTTTCAAAGAGTTAGAAGCCATAAGGAAAGAATTTCCTGATGTTTAAAACCCATAATGTTTAAAAATGTATTGCAATGATTGCTTCGCATTGTTTTTATGTCTTTTTGAAGTGAAACTTTTAATGTGGCAATCTGGGATGAAGCTGAATTGCAGCACATGTTAGAGGAAGAAACATAGTTACTACCCTGCGGAATTATTAGCGTAAATTTTTTTCTTGCACTGCTTTCTCGCGAGGTAGTCTAATACAAACAGTTGTTTAGTTTAAACGATTTTAATTGCAAAAATATGAATTCAAAAGCTATGTAATTTCGTACAATGACACAAGATATTTACATCTAGCTGCTCTAAAAAAGGAAAATTTAAAAAGTCCTTCTGGCCTGTGCCGGGCCGGAAGGAAAGTGTAGCTTACATATTCCTTGTTTTAAAAATCCAGTTAATTTTACTGACACACAAAGCTAAAATTAGTGAACTCGATTATACAAGATTCGATAGAAAATTTCGTCAATACTGAATATGAATGAGAATTTCGCCAAATTAGTGAGCTATATCCAATTTGGCTTCATTTAGAGCGTTTTATGTTTGGTCGCCAAATTTGGCGGTATCATGAAGTGCCCATTTTGAAACGAGATGACGGATGAAGCTGTCTGGCGAGCTCGGTCGAAACCTTGGTATGTCATGTACACATGCTTAGTCACATAAAAATCGGTTAATAAATACGCGTGCAGAATAATACCGCTAGATAAAAATCAGATCGTTTTAAAATGCCAGACACCCTAACCCTAGAAATTCAAACTGCTATATCTCAGCCATTTTTTAAGATAAAGGCGAAACAAAAAAAGTTCCGGAATCCTTGTATCGAGGTCAAACGCTTAAGAAAAAAATCTTTTTTTTTATTTCTAATTTTCTTGTACCTCTTTAAAAAATATTAACGGCCGTCATTTTGAAACAAGATGGCGGAGGCAGCTAGCCAACGAACTCGGTCGAGACATTGGTATGTACTTTGTACATACTAGGTCACATCCAAATTGAACCCATTAGAGGCTAACGAAAAAGACAGGCTGTCGCGGTACCTTTCGCCTTAGACTGCTAGAGTCACGTGATGCTCTTTTTGTGCATCTGCATTTGTGGATTTGAGCATCTCGTGACTCAGGCCGTCTGAAAAAAGAGACACATGTAACCTGTCTTTAGCCTCGGACCCCGTCAGTGTGACGTCACAGACAGATCAACTCCACGTATCAAGCGTAAATTGGATCCAACGAACTCACACAGAGTTCAGAGTGTATTAGAGATCCACTATACCGTCAAAACGTCTTGCAATATGTAGCCGGTAATTGTTCAAATCATTCGGCCCAAAAAGACAAGCACGTAAAACAAAGGCTGAATTCATTGGGCGTGCAGAGCTTTTCAAAGTGAGCCACAAGTGTTTGTGCCGTATTGTGATCGGTTTTAACCAGTCCAAAACATTTCCTCTCTTTTTCTGAATGCTGTGGTTTGTGTTGATTCAATTTGCAGTTGATACGCGAATTGAGTTGCTTGTGACGTCACCAGTGATGGTAGGACTACTGTAATACTGTTTCCTACTTAGACCAATCAGCGATTGTAATCCACACAGCTAGAAGCATAATGCCCAATCGTTCTTCTCCTATCGGCAATTAAATGGCGGCGTGAGTCAGTCCGAATTGTAGTAGCCTTAACTGGTGGTGTCCATCGGTTCATAAATACGGGAGTTACAGCATGACGAAAATAACACACACACACATATATATATATATATATATACACTGGTGTGCAAAAATTAAGGACGGAACAGATAAATTAGCATAAAAGCCGAAAACGGAAACAGAACGAAATGAAAGACCAATTAGGAGATAGACCTGGACCAAATGCAATAGGACATGCGCATATATGGCATATGACGTAAAAGAAGGTCCTAAGGGGATAAAGTACAGAGGCGATGGACGTTCAGCAATTCAGAAATCTATTGCACGGTGTACGGTGATTTCAACAACGTTTTTTTTTCTACGATTGTGTGATATGGCCAAGAAGCAATCCAGGTGATGTCATCTGGATGACCTTACACGAGGTGGCATCAATGAGAGGTTGGAAGAAGGTCAAAGTGTGGCTGAAATGTACGGGATCACTCACAGCATCGTTTTACGAGCCTGGAGTGCATTTCAAACGATGGGAACAGCTGTCCGGCCATTCAGCAGTGGTCGCCCACGATCAACAACAGTGGAAGACCGTTATATTGTCCTACAGGCGAAAAGAAACAGGCAGCATACAGCTGGCGAAATCTCAAGGCAGATGGAATAGACTACTGGACGTCGGATATCACGTTTAACCGTGGCTAGGAAGCTCCACAAATGTGGTTTATACACACGACGTCCAGTACGATGTGTACCATTAATGCCTGCTCATCGGAGACTCCGGTTTCTGTGGTGCCAGGAACACAAGAACTGGACACAACAGGAATGGGGTCGAGTACTCTTTACGTATGAGATCCGATTTAGTCTGACGAGCGATTCTGGACGTATACACATCTGGAGAGAGCACGGAACACGTAATCTCCTCTTCGATATCATCGAAAGGGGACGTTTTGGAGGTGTCGGAGTTTTTGTTTGAGGCGGTATCATGCTTGGTAGCCGCACGAACCTCCAAATCTTCCAAGGAGGTTCAGTCTCTGGTGTCCGCTATTGTGCCGAGATTCTCATGTCTCAAGTGTATCTGTTTAGAGGTGCTGTGGGTCGGGACTTTCTCTTCATGGGCAAAAATGGTCCCCCTCATAGTACAGGGGCTGTCGGAGAGCTCTTGTAGAGTGAAGATATTCAACGCATGGATTGGCCTGCTAAGTCACTGGACCTAAATCCCATAGAACACGTGTGGGACCTTCTCGGGAGATGCTTGACAGCACGTTACCAGGCGCCAGCAACAATTCCGCAGCTGCAATTGATGTTACAAGAGGAATGGGACTCGTTGCCACAACAGCTAATTGTCAACCTCGTCCTCAGAATGGAAAGACGTTGTAAATCCTGCATCGTAGTCAGGGGTCCACTATTAGAGACTGAATGTTTCCTGCCAGATGCCTGTAAGTTGGAAGATTCTGTCTTCTCTGCAGTTGTGCCCAAGTGACATTTTCAATAAAGTGCCTTTGAATCCTTTTGATTCCTTGTTTAGATGGTTTTTATCACTTCTCCCATATTTTCACATCTTGAAGATCTTATGGTATGATTTCGGTCGATATGGAAAACTTCTGCACGACGTTACATTCGAAAAACAGTCTCGTCCTTAATTTTTGCACACCAGTGTGTATATATATATATTAAACAAAAACATAATTTGTCGAACAAATTTAAAAAATAAAATTTATTTCCTACATTATTTAAGCCCGAGAAGGGACAGATATTAAGATATTTCCTTCAGTTAGTTCTACATTTAATGTTAAATTTTTGTAACAAATTAGTTAAACCAAGTGAACATTAAAAAATAAAAAGGAAATTTAAACAATATGATATTTAAACACCCTAAAAACTTAGAATCCTTTCAAACGAAATCGAAATAAATCTTAGACCTTTTTTTTTCGAATTTAAGTTGCAAATATTTGTATTGCTGATTTTGTATTATGTTTACGTTAGGTGAAAATAAATGATTAGGCACATCTAAAATGCAGACCTTCCAAAAAAAAGTCTAAGATTTATTTCGATTTCGTTTGAAAGGATTCTAAGTTTTTAAGGTGTTTAAGTATCATATTGTTTGAATTTCATTTTTATTTTTTTATGTTCACTTGGTTTAACTAATTTGTTACAAAAATTTAACATTAAATGTAGAACTAACTGAATGAAATATCTTAATTTCTGTCCCTTCTCGGGCTTAAATAATGTGGGAAATAAATTTTATTTTTTTAATTTGTTCGACAAATTATGTTTTTGTTTAATATGTCACGTTTTTTAATAACTACTGCCTTCAAACGAACTCATTTAAAAATTAACTAGATGTATCATCATCATCAGGTATCTACAAGGTATCACATCACAGTTTGTGGTGTATTTACCAATATTTAATCCAAAATGTTAAAAAATCTTTAATAAAAACCTAAAAAAAAAATAATAATAATTTTAGTTTCCCCATTTTCCACCCTGGTACGCTATGAATGCAAAAGTATCATTAAATCTTGACTGCTAATATTATAACAACAGTATAGTTGTTACACAGTAAAACATAAAAAATAACAGTTTCGCTTAAATTTAACTACCCTATTTCCTGCCAGGGGGCGATGCAAATGCAAGATGAAATTGTTACCTAAATTTAACTTGAGGTATTTATTTAGCATCAACATCAGTCGTTTTCGTGCCACAAAAAGAAAAAGACAAAAGGAATAAATTTAGATAAAAAATGCGGTAATAACGTTAAGCTTACTTAACGTTACTTCGTTAAGTTTATTTAACGTTGACAGTCTCCGTCTTTTTAAAATTTTCAAATAACTAACCGCCCTTGGCGATCAGTTTGGTCTTCATTAAACTTTATGTTTGGGAAAGCATGCTAAGCATTGTATAATCCCTTAATATAATATTAGATTTTGTTGCATTAAAATATCTCAATTTTTTGATTTTCTATAAGCAAGTAAACTTTATTAGTTTAAAATGGAAGTCTATGTGAATTTGGCGAAATATTAGAGATATCGCCAAGTTGGCGTCACTTTTGGCGACTAATTTTGGTCGCCAAATTTACGATATATCGCCAAGTTGGTAAAAAACTTGGCGGTATTTGGCGTCAGAACAGGGTCCCCCTACAGTAACCCCCCTTATAGGTATCGAGATGCATTAAATACTGTTCAATAACCAATGAGTTGCGTTTCATTCGGGCATTGCCGTTAAACAATTAACAAATAATAGCGATTTCTGTGCCACTTCTACGATAGCATAATATATATATATACACTGCTCAAAACAATTAAAGGATATTGCAGTTTTAGGTGGATTTTGTATCTGGTAAACTGTTTAGCTGATTGATACATGGTCGACAGACATAGTAGGTTATATGAGAATAAATTACACATGTTTGGCAGAAAAAAATGCATTTTTATTGCGCATTTGTGTACTAAAGGAAAAAAACACAATTTGTGCATATGAGAAAAAAAGAATAAGAAAAGATGTTTTCTTCAAAGAAAATAATTTTCAGTAGGGGGTATGGTTTCCACGGGCGGCCAGCAACGTTGAACACCTTTGAGGCATGGACTCAATGAGGCTATTAATGGCGAGTTGGGGTATTCTGCCCCACTCTTCCAGAAGAGCTCTTTCCAGTTATTGGAGAGTTTGTGGGGATTGTTGGCGGCCAGAAACTCGTCTTCCTAGAGCGTCCCAAACGTGTTCGATTGGATTCATGTCTGGAGAACACGCTAGCCATTCCATTCGAACGATTCCTTCCTCGAAAAGGAAATCCTCCACCAGGTTTGCACGATGTGGCCTGCAGTTATCGTCCATTAAAATGAAGTTATCTCCGATTGCTGCAGCGTAAGGGACTACAATAGGTCTGAGGATCTCATCCCTATATCGGCGACCAGTCAGAGCTCCATCTCGAATGATGTAGAGGTCAGTGCGCGCGTCAGTGGAGATGCCACCATACACCAACACTCCTCCACCGCCAAATCTGACACTTTCGTGCACGAACGCAGGATTATTCCTACTGCCACGGTCCCTCCAGATGAAAATACGCCTATTATCCGGATGCACAGAAAAACGGGACTCGTCAGAAAACAGAATATTGCTCCATTCATTTCTCCTCCAGTTGACATGCTCGGTTGCCCACTCCCTGCGGTCGCGACGATGCCTTGATGTTAATCTAACACATACCATCGGTCGGCGAGCATACAGACCTACAGCATGGAGCCGGTTTCGGACAGTCTGAGTTGAAATCGTGGTGCCTGTAGCCGAGCGAAGGTGTTGTTGGAGAAGAGTAGCATTCATGGTTCGGTGTCTCCGAGCTGTTAACGCTAAATACCGATCTTCATTGGGCGTTGTTGCCCGTCTACGACCTTGCCCTGGTCTTCGGCCTGCACATCCACTCTCCAAAAAACGGTTCCAGATCCTGGAAATGACACTTTGTGACACTCCAATGGCTTGCGCTACTTCGGCTTGAGTTTGGCCCCCTTCTAACCTACCAACAACTCTCAAAGCTTCTGAATCTGTCAAATGACTTCGCTGAGACATCGTACTCATCGAAACAAAGCAATCACTGAATGCCGATCATCCTTGTCTTCATTCTCTTTTATCCAGTTGAAAGTCAAATTTCATTCGCTGCCGCTGAAGCGACGTTTTTGACGTCGAACTCAAAATTTGCATACTCCACAGTTTGAAAACCAGAAAAATTTGCATTTGTGATTCTCTTCTTCTATTTTCGGCAAAAAAAAAATTTCGTTTATATCTTTATTTTATATAAAACTTCAAATATCCTTTAATTGTTTTGAGCAGTGTAGATAGATTATTTTTTATTTCTTAATGCCACAAAAAGAAATTGCATATGAAGAATATAAATATTACATGCCCGTGTGTAATGTTGACGTCATATTGATGATGAAACCTGTAAAATACATTTCGGTTATTTGCAAAATTATTATCTTCTAAGTATGCGACTATTTCAATTTTTACACAGTCTTAAAACAATATAAATAGTTCAATATTTCTTTCCGGCTAGCATTCCTTAACGAAATTAAAACTTCATCAATAAATATAAAAAAAATAAAATAAAAAAATAAAAGCAATTTAACTAATTACAACGACCATTTGGAAAATGATTTTTTCAAAGACTAAAATTTAAGTCATAAAAAATCGCACGAAGTTGATCATAACATTAAGTACGCCATGAATTAAACATTAATAGTGTTATTACACGTAAAAATTGTAAGCGACAAAAATCGCCTGCGACTCGTCAGATTTCCTGAAACTTGCGTATTATCCACCTGAAACTTGCATCCAAGCATTTCATTGGCTATTCGGGAAAAGACTTTTCCATCGTCAGATTTCCAAGAAATCTGACGACCAATTTTAAATGAAATTTCATTCTTAAACTTCTAAACATCCCATAATATCACTTTTTACACCGTCGTATAGAGAAAAAAATGTACTTTTAAATGTACTTTTGTTTGAAAGCTGTATCTCAATTTGTTTCTGAGTTGTTAAATTTTTTTTTTTGTAGTTTTTATTATTTTTTTGTCATAGTGGCAACAGAAGTATCCATCTCTGTTGAAAGTAAAGCGAAAATACAGTTTACTGTATAGACCCATCAGAAAGCGAATAAAATGCGGATTCAACCAATAAAAAGCTTCAGATATGTTTTTGATTTCCTACCCTGACGAGAACAATAACCATTTTCCCAAATGGTTAATAAAAGGAAAACATAAATAAACCACAAAGTTAACACAATCGAATGGTCACATTTGCATGTAATTGATATTCATGCTTAAAAATCAGTATTGGTGAAATATGGTGCAATTTTTTGATATCATAGTCATCTGCTTTCTGTATTTACTCTTATTAATACTGCTTGTATTACTAACAAATGTTTGAAAATATCAGTTTCATTTACTGTATGACGCCATAGTCATCTTCTTTTTAATTCGTAAGAAAATTATCTCAAATTTCATTTTTTACGTGGAAATAATTTAACTGAAAATTAATTACTGTAGATAAATTATTATTACGGCTTTTGAATTTTTTGCAACAATAGAAAAAAATGTTAAATTTTATAGAAAAAATGTCCGTTGTTTCTCAATGAAAAAAGCGAAATTTGGAATTTTTAAGAAAAATATTTGAATAATATAAATAAAGCTTAGACTATGCTACTCTCTGCATTATAATTCACCCATATGCAAAGCCATTTTATCATCCGTTTTGACCCTGACGTCAGGCAAACATTTTCGTAGTTTGATTTTTCAATATCATTAAAATTACACAGAATAAAAAAAATTGTGGCATCAGGTACAAAAAGGTGGGAAGAAAAACTAAAAAAGTTATGAGCTCCATAGGCTTTTCTATGTTAAATTAACACTGAGAAGTGACACTGGAAATAAATAAGTAGAGCGCTGCCGCGCAATACTTAAATATATATATGAACATTTGAACGGAGAGTAGTTTTGGGATCGGGGGCTGATGATCTGTGAAAATAAAAACAAAATTTTCATGAATTGTTTTGCTCCAGACGGCTGCAATAGGTAGCGTTTTCCTTTTTGTAATGGAAACTGCCTAAAAGCAAAAATATACGGTTGTTTTAGATAAATTGTGTAGATAAAATTTATTTAATTTTGACAAGGTTATACGCGCATTTTTTTAGCTATTTCCTACACTGTGACATGACGAAACGTTCTTAGAAGAAAAAAAAAACTGGTTATCACACGATACGTTTATTTTCGATGTTCAAACTTCTCTCCGTCAGCTACAATGCACAATGGACCCTTGTCTGAACTTCACGTTGAACACGTTGTAAGCATTTCGGGTGACAAGTTGGCACAAGCATCCGTAATGCGTCGTTGGAGGTCCTGCAATGTTGTCGGAGGGGTCACTGATACACCTACTATTTTAAGTATATCCACAGAAAAAAATCCATTGGAGTCAGGTCAGATGAACGTGGAGGCCACGCTACGAAACCACCATACCCGATTATTTCTTCCCCGAATTTCTCCACCAGGTACTGCTTCACTGGTGCTGTCTTGTGCGCAGGCGCGCCGTCATGTTGGAACCATACATTCCAGATTTGAAGCAACGACATGTTTTCAACAAAGTCGGTTTTTACGTCCTGCAGAACTTCTAAATAACGTGTGTCCGTTAACATGCCCTGATGAAATACCGAGTCCATCAGTCTGTTATCGTAAATTCCACACCAAACAATAATCGAAATCCGCATTTGATGTCGAACGTCGGCAGAACATGTAAGATTTTCCAGCGCTCAGTACCAACATAGCATTTTTAGTTAGCAAAAAATTTGCAGAAATCTTACTTTGAAAACCTGCAAAGTTGCAGCAAGTTCCGCATGACAAGACTGCAGCAAGACAACGCAGACGCCAAATTCACCACACTTTGAACTTGCAGCTAACTTGTTGTGCAAGTTAAATTCATGCTGTATCAAATTTATTGCAAATCAACGGCAAACAAGTAATCAAAAATACAGCAAACTTACAGCAAAGTAGTAATCTTTCCTTGTTCGTTTACGGACACGTGTATGCTGTAGCTGATGACGAGCTGTTATGTTTTAGCTCGAAACGCGTCCTGTGTTTTGTTTTAACTTTATGGTGATTTTTTACAAAGTTTTATTATTTTAATTGTTACACTATAAGTTTAACCCCTTCGAAGGGGTCCATAGATTTAATCAGGTCTATTGATGCATACGCATCGTTAAGGTGCATGCATCGCTTTTACCACCATAAACAAGTTAGGGTAATATTAGTACTTTTCAATTCGAGCCTTTTTTGGTATTTGATAAATATAGCGTTTAAAAAAAAGCGGTTCTAACCAAATAAAATTTCTGCGTATCTGCTGATTGTCTATTCTCTCAAAAGAGGGATTTTTTGCTTTCGTCACTTCCGTGAATGAAAGACAGTCTTGCCATCAGTTTCACAACAAACTACTCATGCAAGTGGGTGATGGTATACCTTGCGGAAGATTTGCTGCGAATTTCCCAATTCAAATTTGTCACGGCAAGATAATATCAGAAAAAATCAAACTTGCTGCTAATGTTCATACTATCTGGGTAACGGGTGTTCTGCCTATTGCACATTTCATTCCGCGAAAAGCATGCCTGATCCATCCAAACTGTTTCTGCGAAAAATGTTGGCTGGACCATGACAATGTTACACCATGCATAACGTTTCTCGTCATCCCTGTCCAGTAGTGCTTGATGATGTGGTGGTCGATATGGATGAGCACCTAATTCGTTTAAGATTTTCCAAACGCGACTTTTTGAGAGGTAACAGTTTTCACTTCTCTCTCTTGTGTTGCTGTTCGGATATATTGTTGGAAATCTGGACAAAGTCTTGTCCCCCTCAATTTGTCGTGTGGTTTGTTCGGAAGCTATCGTTCCGAACCGATTTTTCTTCCTCCATTTCGGTCGTAAATGCACTCTATTTTAACTGTAACTGCATATTTTTATTCCAGTTTGATGTACTGAGTAAGTCACGGTGACCGTTTTTCTCGCCAGTTTTTAGCCTGTTGTATAAAATCTGGCCTGTTGTATGACATTACAACAGGCTAAATCCGGCTAAAAACTCAAGCTAACAGATTTTTTTAATACTAGTATAACGAAATTTAGAGACGATTGTGGGTGATTAAAACAAAAGACATGAGTGTTAATTGCTCCGGGAGGTTATCTTTCTCTGGATGTCTGTCTGTCTGTCCTACAGCATGCAATTTTCTTGTAAAGGATGATATTATTATGCAGGAAAACCTCCATAACGGACACACCCGATTAGTGGACACCTCTATTTAGCGGACATTTTTTCGATTACCAACCCATAAATAACTGTACATTTTTTTACTCTCAGTAGCGGAGACCTCCAAATATAGGACAAATTCTGCCCTCCCGAGGTGTTCGTTATTTAGAGGTTTTACTGGTAAAACCTCCATAACGGACGCATCCGATACCTCTATTTAGCGGACATTTTTTCGATTACCAACACTTAAATAACTGTACATTTTTTACTCTCAGTAGCGGACACCTCCAAATAGAGGACAAATTCTGCACTCTCTAGGTGTCCGCTATTCAGAGGTTTTACTGTATATATTATTGATAGTTATTTTACAGGGCCGCACGAAAGAATGAGAATATATGAAACGTATATAAACTAAATTCGGGACTGGTAGATCGCTGATGGTAATGTAATTTTAGGATGTTGTTACAGTCACCCGCAGAATGTTTTAAGGTTTCGTTCATCTGACGAAACCCTATTTGTCTCACTACTTTGTCTGTCTGCCCGTCTGTCACAGAGCCCGTTCTATGAAACTATATATGTCGGAGACTTGAAAATTTTGCATACTTATAGCTGAACACCAAACTTCCAACGGCAAATAATAAAATTTTGAAAAAGTCTAATATTTAACCCTCTGGGCTCTAACATGTGTATTTTAAACAATTTTTTTTTTAACTCAGCCCCTAATTAAGTTGGAGACTTGAAGATTTGCATACTTATAACTGAAGACTTGCGATAACACGACAAATCATAAAATTTTGAAAAAGTCATATTTAACCCTCCCGCCTCTAACTTCTGTATTTTAAGCAATTTTTCTAACTCAGCCCCTAATTAAGTTGGGGACATGAAATTTTGCATAATTATAGCTGAACACCTCACATCAAACCACAAATAATAAAATTTTGAAAAAGGTCTAATATTTAACCCCCTGGTCTCTAACTTGTGTATTTTAAGCAATTTTTCTAACTCAGCCCGTAATTAAGTTGAAGACTTGAAAGTTTGCATACTTATAGCTGAACGCTTGCGATAACACGACAATTCATAAAATTTTGAAAAAGTCATATTTAACCCTCCGGTCTCTTAACTTCTGCATTTTAAGCAATTTTTCTAACTCAGCCCCTAATTAAGTCGGAGACTTGAAATTTTGCATACTTATAGCCGAATACATTACATCAAACGGCAAATAATAACATTTTGAAAAAGTCTAACATTTAACCCTCTGGGCTCTAACTTGTGTATTTTAAACAATTTTTCTAACTCAGCCCCTAATTAAGTTGGAGACATGAAATTTTGCGTACTTATTGCTGAACACTTGCGATAATACGACAGATCATAAAATTTTGAAAAAGTCATATTTAACCCTCCGGTCTCTAACTTGTGTATTTTAAGCACTTTTTCTAACTCAGCCCCTAATTAAATTGGAGACATGAAATTTTGCATACTTATAGCTGAAGACTTGCGACCACACTACATATCATAAAAATTCAAAAAGTCTTATATTATTACAGCCCTTTGACCACTCTTTCTTATTGTGCACCATAGCCTTACATATTTTAGTTTCACTTTTTACCGCCAGGTGACGCCTACCTATATCCCGCCCGATCCCCTCGACTAATATGTCTACGGATAGGTTGTAAAAAGCAGTTTCTTTTGGATATAGGTTTTATTTAGAATAGAGTGCGCCCCCTGGTTGCAAAATGTAGAACTAACATATTTTTCGAAAATATAAAGTGTTTTGAGAGGAATATTAAACGAAACCATCTGTGCGATCTGCGATCACACTTAACCAACTTGTTTCTTCAAGATGGTTCATTTGGCATTTATAATAGTTATTTTACAGGGTTGCACAAAAGAACACGAATGTATGAAACGAATATATGTTAAATGCGGATTGGTAGATCGCTGATGGTAATGAAATTTTAGCACGTTGTTACAGTCACGTGTAGCATATTTTTTATTTTATTTTTATCAAGAGGGCGCAAATAGCATTTATAATTATTGTACAGTGCCGTACAATAGAATACTAATATATGTTATATGCGAGATTTTTAAATCGTTGATGTAATATAATTTTAGCATGCTGTTACAGTCACCGCAGCATGTTTTACCTTCAAGAAGGTGCATACAGCAATTAGAGTTACTTTACATGGGTCGCACAAAAGAAAACGAATATATGAAGCAAATATATGTCAAATGCAGGGTTTCTAGAACGCTGATGATAGTGCAATTTTAATATGTTTTTACATTCGCATACAGAATGAATTTTTTTAAAGAGGATGTATGTAGCATTTATAGTTATTGTACAGGGCCGCACAAAAGAATGCGAACATGTGTTAAATGCGGGATTGGTAGATTGTTGACGGTAATGTAATTTTAGCATGTTGTTACAGTCACCCGCAGCATGTTTTTTAAAACGGGTGCATATAGCATTTGTAGTTATTATACAGGGCCGTACAAAAGAATACGAAATACGAATAAATGTTAAATGCGGGATTTGTAGATCACCGATTGCAATGTAATTTTATGATGTTGTTACAGTCATCTACAGCATGATTTTTCTTAGAGATAGTGCATATAGCATTTATAGTTGCTTTACAAGGTCATACAAAAGAACATGAAAGTATGAAACGAATATATGTTAAATGCGGGGTTTGTAGAACGCTGACGGTAATGTAATTTTATCATGTCGTTACAGATAGAAAAGTGTTGTTACAGAAGAAAAAATAGACCTAAAATATGTAAGGCTATGGTGCATAATATGAAAGAGTGGTCAAAGGGCTGTGCAATGATATATCACGAGAGGGGTGTCGCAAAAGTTAGAAAAGTGCCACCTCGGGTGAAAAGGGAGGAGGTTAGAAAAAATTGCTTAAAATACACAAGTGAGAGACCGGAGGGTTAAATATGACTTTTTCAAAATTTTATGGTTTGTCGTGTTATCGCAAGTGTTCAGCTATAAGTATACAAAATTTCAAGCCTCCAACTTAATTAGGGGCTGAGTTAGAAAAATTGTTTAAAATACACAAGTTAGAGCCCAGAGGGTTAAATGTTAGACTTTTCAAAATTTTATTATTTGTCGTTTGATGTGAGGTGTTCAGCTATAAGTATGCAAACTTTCATGTCTACAGCTTAATTAGGGGCTGAGTTAGAAAAATTGTTTAAAATACACAAGTTAGAGCCCAGAGGGTTAAATATTAGACTTTTTCAAAATTTCATGTTTTGACGTTTGATGCGTGGTGTTTAGCTATAAGTATGCAAAATTTCAAGTCTCCAACATACACTCATTGCCATAAAAATTTGCGCACCAAGAAAAAGACATCCAAATGAAACGAAATTTTACACGCGTAAGTACTACTGTGATATAAGTAAGTGAGTAGAAAACCAAAGAAAAAGGATGCTTTATTGCAGAAAAAAGTACAAATGAACGGAAATTTTAGTACTCTGTTGGGCCCCCTCTAGCGCGAATGCACGATGAGATACGAGTGGGCATTGAGGCATACAAGTTCCGTATGATGTCCTGAGACATCTCGTTCAATAGTTGCTGTAAACGCGCCTCGAATCAACCAAACTCGTAGGGTGTCCAACTTGCCGTCCCAAATGATCCCAGATATGCTCGATTGGTGACAAATCTGGGGATCGAGCAGGCCAGGGAAGGGTGGTAATATGGCGGAGGCAGGGTTGTGGCATCCTTGCTGTGTGTGGCCGAGCATTGTCTTGCTGAAAAATGGCTCCTGGGAGCCCTGCCACGAGTGGCAACACATGTGGCTGAAGGATATTCTGGACGTACCGCTGCGCTGTCATTGTGCCACGGATCAATATTAGGGGTGACCGTGTATCGTAAGGAATGGCACCCCATACCATCACACCAGCTGTGGGGGCGGTGTGTCGCTGTAAAGCGAAGGCAGGATTGAGGCGTTCACCACGGGGCCTCCACACACGAACACAATTGTCATCGCTGCTCAAATTAAATCTAGATTTGTCGCTGAAGACGACCTGGTTCTATTCCGTTGCAGTCCAATCCCGTCGTGCGCGACACCACTCCAAACGGAGGCGTCGGTGGGTGGGTGTCATTGGCAGCACACGTAATGGGCGTCACGGTGCGTTTCGTATGATGTGACGGTCTTCTCAACGACTGGTCTGTCGAGGGCGTCCCGAGCCTGGTAGCCGTGTAAATGACGTCTCCTCAGTCTACTGGTCCCAACACCTCCTCACAGTAAAAACAGAACGGCCTACTTGACAAGATACTCGCCGAGCTGACCAACCAGCTTCCATCATCCCGATGATTCTTCCCCTCTCGAACGCTGACAGCTGCTCATATTGTCTTCGATGGCTGCGTAATGGCATGTCTACCTCAGCGTTTCCTTTGCAACAAAAAATGGTACACTCAAACAAGTTCTACTTACCAGTTTTATACTCCAAGAAGGACGAAGTTCAACGCCCTCTAGTGGCTTTACGAAATGCGCAATCACATTGCATTTCTAATCATTTGCATATCTGCCTGATATGTACCTTCATGCCAAGTTTCATTACGATCCCACAATTATTTCTTGGTGCGCAAATTTTTATGGCAATGAGTGTATATAGTTTTTAGAACGGGCTCTGTGACAGACGGACAGACAGACAAACAGAAAAGTGAGACGAATAGGGTTTCTTCAGATATGAAACCCTAACAATATGTATGCAGTATACATCTTTTGTTAAAAACATACAATAATGTATATCAACAAAGTATTTCAATTTCGCCAGTGTAGTGTAATATAATTCAAATACGATACTTCCAACAATTTACGCCCTTAGAAAGTAATGGATCCGATGTTTTTTGTGGAGTCCTGTATATGAATAATAAATATTACGTTAATCGTTTTTGATTGAACCATGCTAGAGCGAACCTACAGATGGTATATCGAATATGTTTCTCAAAATATGATTTTTTATATTTTTAATTATACAAAGCTTCAATAGATGGCAGGACAATCGATTTTATTTTTAGCCTGTTGTCAGGCCAAATCTAACCTGCATTTAGCCTGAAAAAACGGTCACACTGGAGTAAGTATATCTTGTGTGAAACAACTCTATGGAGTGTGGTGTGAGGGGATGTAATGGAAGGACGATGGAACTGGAGTTTAAACTTACTCCTTGTTACAGTTATAATATGTCAATATAACAAAGTTCCCAGCAAAAGCTGGAAGTACATGTATATGTCTTTATCATTTAAGAGTTAAAATTCAACCTGAATTTATAAATGAAATGTTATTTTCAATTGAACTGTTTAATAGATGTACTTTATACTTAACGCCACACCAAAGGACCTTAAACCCCGCGTTTTTGTTTTTATAACTCTGTTCTAATTATAACATATGTGAACATTGACGCCAAATTATATGGGTCCGTGGGGCGGGAACCCACCTAATATTCATTGATTGTTTTCCTTATTTATTTCTTCGCTGAAATATAATTTGGTTTTATTGACGTTCTCAAAATAATTTTGTTTGAAAAACAATAAGGACATCAATTGGACTTACAGAAGCACTTAACAGACCCTTCAGCGGATGTAGTAATTTCCATTCATCATTGGAGCAATAATGTTAAAATACGTCAATATTTCCATAATCGAGTTTTTATCATGCTTTAATACATTTTTTCACACTTATAGGACGTTATATATTCACCACGTCCTTTATAGTCCCAATATGACGTAATATTCCATTTTTTTAATTCGTCAAATTAATTAAATAATTATAATGTTTTACATGGAAATCATAAAACAGAAATATTATGACGTAACATTCACTTTTGTTTTTAATTCGTCGAACTATTTATTTTCATTTTTCACGTGGAAATCTTGCAGTAGAAAAGTTATGATGTAATATTCTCTTTTTTAAATTCGTCAAACCATTTTATTTCATTTTTTCACTTGAAAATCTTGCAATAGAAAAGTAATTATTGTGGCAAGAATTTTATTGTGGATTTTTAATTGTTGGCAACAGCTATAACGAAAAATGTTTAAATTTGATTGGAAATTGCTGTTAAATTTGTGGTTTTTTATTAATTAAAAATTAACTATAAGTTATTTCGATTCCTGGTTACTTTAGTTGCCTCGGCCGTGTTTTAATACACATGTACGTAACATTTCACAATTCTGGCTTCCAAATTGTGGATTTGTATAGAATTAGAGACAGACAAATTTTTATTTTTATATATTAGATTAATATATTTATAAGGAAGAACTTATGAGAATATAATTTTATAAAATTATTTATAAAACTACTTATTAAATTATAGTAATTTCATAGTTTACTTGGAAAAACCATAATTTTACTTAGAATTATCTTATTTAGTCATCCTCCCCAGCCCCTCTTTCCACACACCCGGGCTAAGGAAAAAAATTGTGTGTCGTTTTACTCAAAAATAATGAGCCCACTCAATATTTTTCAAAAGTTGGCGCTACTGTATGTGAGGACGTATGGAAATACATCTTCCGGTTGTACTTGCCGCCCTACCTTAGCTAATCTGCCGGATCGAGGTCGGCTGGTCAGGCAGCCGGTCTCCCTTAAGGGGGACACATTTTAAAATAATTTTTATTTATTGAGTTAAAATTCTGAAATTTTTTTTTTATGGTTAACCTTATCATTTGTAAACAAAATGACATGATAAAACTTCTCATAATTTGTTTACAAAAATTTAAAATTTATTAAAAAAGTGGGGTAATTTAACCACTTCAACGTTTGCTCCGAGATAACTCGGGGGTGAAAGCACTGTTTTCCTATACCCTTCGCTGGTGAAGTGGTTAAAATCGTTATAACTCGAAATATTATTTATAGAATTTCAATTTTTTTTCATTTAAATAAACAAAAACATATAAGTTTTAATTTTAATTCAGCATTTTTAAAAATATTAATTTATAAAAAAATTAAAAATATTTAACGAAAAAATTAAAAAAAAAAGTGGTGCAACTATTTTTTTTTTTTTAATCATATTTTCAAAAGTAAATATTTTTTTCAAATATGCTGAATCAAAATTAAAGTAAAACAATTGAAAAAGATATGTTCCAAGTTAGAACCTTTTATCTTTAACGGTTCTCGAGTTATAAGAATTTAAATACGAGAAATGGTGAAAAAACGTATCATGAAGAAAAACGCATTTTTACAAGAAGTCGTTTCCGTGACAACCATTGCTTGAAAGCTAGATTTGGCAAACAAACCAAAACAAAAAAAAATTATATTTTTTTGTTCTAATTCAGATAGAAACATAATTTAAATGTCATTTTAAGCAGGAAAAACCAGAGAAATTTTTTATGAAATAAAATGTTTTTGCAAAATTTGAAGATTTTTGTGTCCCGGACCCTCTTAAGGCTGTTTCTCAACTGCTCTGTTTAACAAGCGCAAAGACGTTTTGACACATTTACAAATTCATTTTTTAACGGAAATATATAAAATTGGAAAGCCTCGCCATGGAAGCGATTTGGAATTGAACTGTGTTTTCCATTTTTTGATCAATCCATTACCGATTGAGTTATAAGCGATTTTGATCACGTGACAAACACGTTTTTCGCTCGCTCTTGACCTGTTATTCTACTTTCGCGCGGAAATCCGGTTCAAAACGTCCACTTTGACACTATTTTCTGAAAGATCCATTGCGTGTGCAACAACAACAAAAAAAAAGGAAAAAACAGCTCGATGACATACAGTAAACTCCCGACTATCCGGCCTGATTTGGCGGAAGGGTATGCCGGATAGGCCGAAGCTCTACAGATATTTACTAACTTCGTGCCCCCCCCCCCCCCGCCATGATATTAAAAACAATGTTACACATATTAAGATAAATTTTATATATACAGTACATACAGTTTCAAAATAAGCGAAACATTAACATACAACGTAATCCTAATTCGTATAAAAAAATGAGTAAATCTTATTTTACTGTTTATTAATAAATGATTGCACAAATATGAAAAGTTGTGCGTAAGATAAGAGTCAAAACTTACAGTTTTTGATTTTTGAAAAAGTCCTTAATAGAGGACTGCTTCTCCCTGTTAGCCTTCTTCCGCGACGCAATGCCCCTCCATTTTCGCAAGTAGATGATATCAGGTGCATCGATTCCTTCTGACTAATATACTGCAGTGCTGCCTCAATCGTCTTAAACCTTTGTGAACGTGGGATGAGATTTTTTAGGCAATCCTTTTAATCTTTTCTTCTGATATTTCTCCCTTTGTCAACACTTTTACAATATCGTTTTCAATTAATTAATTAACTCCGTCGTTTGTCATCCATTCTGTAATGTCTTCTGCATTGACATCGTCAGAGCCCGGTATATTTTTCAGCAACGAAAGAAGCTTATTGTTCTCATCTCCCATTGCAGTTTCCCACACGGGTTTATGTCTTTTTTGGTCTAAAAGAATGTTCCAAGACCTTGCAATTACTATGTTTGGAATTTCTTCTCATGCTTTTGGCACCCACCTGGACAGGAACCAGCCTTCCTTGGCCGCTTCCAACATTCCTCATTTTTTTAATAGGCTGTATAGTACGGAGTTTCGGATAGACGGGAGTTTACTGTAGTTTCTGAACAACAACAACTGCCAGTTTCAAGCATTTTCGAACAAAAATAAATTAAAACTTATGTCATAAAGTTGCCCTTTTGGATTTGAGAACACTCTTAAACGTTTCGCAACCTTTAGGATAGTTTTGTGAGAAGGATATGGGCGTGCAGGGAAACTTTGCCGATACAACCGCGCTGCCAGCCATGTGTTGCGCCAACATTCATCGTACAGTAGAACTATCTGACAATAATAATGCACAAATTTTACACACCAAGCTCAATTTGCATTGAGTTGATATGTTTTGCAATGCGATTTTACATATTGCCTACCCTTTGTAAAGACAATCAGTACAAGAATGCACCCCGCGGAGTTTGAACCACATTCCTCACTATTGGGAATTACAAGCGATACCATTGTGCCGTGATGCGGGCTCGTTTTTCGTCCGAAAGATGAAATGGACCCTATTCAGGTGACGTCAGACGCCAGAGCTGGCGTATGATCATCTGTTATTCTAGTTACTGCACCGGCAGAATACTAGTTTGCGCAGGCGCAAACACCGCTAGCAGACGACTTTAGCCTTGACCCAGGTTGAGTGCATACATTTTAACTAAAAATTTGCAAACTTAGGGAATTTTCTCGCATACAGAACAACATTTTGAATTTAAAATACAATATATTAAGTATATGCTGCTGCATCAAAGAATTTTTTTGCGGTATTTTTAACAAACAAGCTTTAATAACTCACACTCCATAGACTGCTATGCTAAACACCGCCAGCAGACGAATTTTAGCCTCGACCTCAGGTCTCGTGCATAAGGTCCATTTTCCTTCTGTTCAATTTTCGTGACTTTACAGTTTCGGAAATCACGAACAAAGAAATGCCAGTTTTAAGCGTTCTGATTTTAGGAATCATGGTCATAAGGTGTCTTTTCGTACTAAATCGGTGATGTTCTACAACTTTCTAATTCCTTTTTTACCCATATTTCGTACCATTTTTGAGATAGGAACACTAACTCCGCCATTTTGCACCACGCCATTAAGCAGTCTCATTTAGTAGCGGTAATAAGGAAAGGGCAGCTGACGTCACTGTTGGCCGAATTACTGTGGATCAGAAAGAAAAACCTGTTCGTTCTTTATGACTCCTATTGTACACATGAGCTAGGGAAATTTGATTGGTCTACGTTTAACAGGTCTCTGATATGATTGGCCTACGTCCGCAAGACTATTCCTGCAATGATTGATATGATAAAAATGTAGTTGGTAGATTGGTTGACGAAAGTGTTTGTTTGTAAACATGCCTTTTCCTTATAGTCATCTTACTATACCTACACACCACTTTTATGACTGTAGCTGCAGCCGTTCGCCAGTTAAGAGGATGGGAACGGACTTTAGTGGACACCTTGTATATGTGTTTTTTTTTTTTTTTACCTGACTGCCAAGAAGGGTTATGTGTTTGACGCGTATCTGGGTATGTGGAATTCTTTATATCCTCGAAACATCCCAACGGTTGAATGGAGTTTAATAAATGAGGTCTCTATCGATTCGACTTAACCGTACGATGTTTATAGGCTAGGTTTTGTTTTCATAAATTCAAAATGGCAGCAGAGACGAAAAAAAATATGCTCAATATTGAGTGGCATATCATTGGATAGGCCTTTCAAAATGAAGACGATGTTTCCCAGACTATGTTACAGTCAGAAGCTCCGTTTAAATATTACACAACCTGAAAGTTGTGTAGGTAGGGTCTCTAGCTTTACGAGATCTATAAAAACTGAAACGGTTAAATTCTTTGAGTTTTGGTCACGGCCTCATCCAACTGTAACGATATGTGTATTAATTAAACACAATTAAAAATTGGTCAATAAAAAATTAAATAAAAAAATAAAAAAAAACCCGACTGCGTAATAAGCGAACTAAAAAGAAGGAAACAAGATGACGTAGGAAAATAGTAGAGTGTGTAATGGAAATCCTTTTTACATAAGTAATTGCAATCGGAGGCAAATATGTAGGTAGCAGGAGCCGCAGTACATACCTAAACGTGAATCTGATGCCTTTGACTGCAATTAGTTAAGTAAAAAGGATTTCCATTACACACTCTGCTATTTTCCTACGTCATCTTGTTTCCCTCTTTTTAGTTCACTTTTTACGCAGTCGGGTTTATTTATTTATTTATTTTTATTAACTTGATTTTAGTGTAAAATTTTAGCAAAATTAATTGCTGATTACAACATTAATTGCGAACAACATCAAAAACACTTTATATTTGAAATTTTATCAGATTGAGGAATTTTTTTTAACCTTTTTCGACTAGCATGCTTCGATTCATTTATGAATGTGAGTCGTTATGTGAATTATAACTTAAAGAGATGGAAGCATAACCATTTTTACAAATAGTAATTTATTATGCAGTTCTATAATTCTACAATTTTACAAATGATCATTTCATTTATTCCATAGAATGTGTCTTTATAAAGAACCGTCACCAAATGCAGGGCCACTCTATTGTGAGAAAAAACTAATTTTGCTGTTGTAACTAATTTCCATCGAAACAACACCACCTATTGTTATAAATTACGCTAATTTGGCTGTAGGGTGGAATACAATGTTCTTCGAAATACTTCATAATTTTAAAGTCTGGAACCACAATTTCTATCTCGAATCATCTTTATATATGTGGGTTTTTTTAACTTGATTTTAGTGTAAAAATTTTAGCAAAATTAATTGCTGATTACACTGTGAACAACAACAAAAATATTTTATATTTGAAAATCTTATCAGATAGAGGACTTTTTTGGCGTTAATGAGGATGGTAATGAATGAAAAGTCTACTGTAAGAAGAGTGTTAATGCATAAAAAGCCTGTTGTAAGAGGAAGGTAGAACAAAGGAAAGATAATGAATGATTAGGAAGATAAAAGATCGCAAGCAATGAATTTAAATAACTTACCACGGAGAAGCGTGAAGACACGTCCGACCTCTATGAAATCCACCGGGTAAATGAGCGAAGGGACGTGCGACAACCGGTTTCATTCAGATAAGGAGCTGGCTTCTGATTGGCCGAGAGTCAAACCTAGGTGGCAGCACAATCGTTTTACCTGAGGGCTTGAACACGAGTGCCCTCTGTCGATAGGATTTTTTTTAACCCACCTGACATGATGTCATCCTATTTGAAGGAGCTGTTGAAATAAAGAGGTTAATACATTTTTTATTTATTAGTTTTTTAACGAAATAAGTTGTAATTATTTTTTTAGTTTTAGACATTTGTTAATTTACGAAACAAATTTTAAATTATTTTTCTCCATTTAGTCATTGCAAATAAAGCTTTTTTTATATATAAATTAGTCGATTTTTCATTTAGTCATTCGTTAATTTTCGAAAAAGTTTACTTATTTTTTCCATTTTAATAATTTTTTTTAGTTTTAATCATTTGTTAATTTCCGAAACAAGTTTAAATTATTTTTTCCATGTAGTCTGCAAATAAAGCTTAAGTTTGATTTATTTTCATTTAATTATTATTTAAAAGAACGCGAATAAGTTTTTGACAATAATGTTTTTTGTTTAATTATTGCCAAGGTTGAAAGTTAACCGAAACATAAACTGAAAATGACTTTTATGTTTTTAATTTTTAAGAAAGAAAAAAATAACACACCTTCTTTTAAATTTTGTCTTTAAAAAAGCAACATTTACAAAACAAAGACAATTTTAACAACACCTTTGCATTGTTTTTAAAAACATTGCTTTTAAATAGAAAGCATTTACAGAAAATTTATTTCTTTGATGAAAAAAAAAACATGAATATAAAAAAAACTTTGCATTTTAAAAAATATTATACGATCAACTGTTTTTTTTTTTAATAGTTCATTTTTAAGAAAACATCTTCTTTTGAAATAATGCTTTTAAAACAATAATTATCACACACATTAAAACATTGTTTTTTGAAGAAAAAAAAAATTATAGAATATATCATTATTTAAAAAGTGTTAATTCGATAAATGTTTCACATGCTTTTTTAATATAATTTTTAAACAGTTTATTCAAAATTTTATGCGTTGCTTTTAAAAAATATTATTCCAAAGAAAGAATATTTCAAAACAGATTTATTCACTTTTAAACATAAAACATTTTCTGAATAAAAGCATATCTTAAACTGTAATAATTTTTAAAACCATCTTTAATTAGACGTAATTTTTTGTTATCTCAAAATGAAAATACAAAGAAAGGTTCAACAATTATGCTTACCTGACTAAAATTAAACTCCTCCATTGCGAATAACAAACTCCAACGCACACAACATCAGTTTTAGCGATGTACAAACAAGAAAATTTTGGAAATGAAGGTTAAGTTTACATCATTTGAAAAGGTGCTTATTGGATATCGAGGACCACACATCTCTGTGATTTCATTCGCTATCTATGACATCAAATCTCTTCGTTTTTATTGGTAGATTAGGTTTGACTTAGTTGTTAGTTTTTTACATGCAAGTGTTTCTATATTGCTTTTAACAGTGAAACATTTTCTATATCATATACATCTTCCCTTCGCACTTAAGTGGTTGGGAAGATATGTCACACGATAAACATCAAGCATTTCCTACATTTCGAACAAAGGAAATACACTGCTGGCTATTAAAATTGCAACACCAGGAAGGAATGATCTGACGAACGTCAAAATCACATGAAAGGAAGAAGAGGTTGTAATATGCAAATGATTAGTATTTCAGCGCATTTAGACGAGGCAGGAGGGAGAAACGCCATCTGAAGCACTGCATAAAAGAAAAGTTGCGTAGTGGATTTCTCATTCGGAACGCACTTTGTAAGGTTGGTCTTTGCTCAGAATATCGTGTTATGCCTCGAATAATAAGAAATGCTTACCACCAAGTGGCGATATTCGATAGAGGGAGTATCGTTGCCTATAGAGAGTGTGGATTATCTTTAAGTGATATCGCCCGTTGCATTCGCCGAAATCGAACGAATGTCATGCAAATGTGGAATCAATGGATTGCTGAGGGTCATACTGAACGGCATGCAGGATCTCGACGCCCTCCCATGACTAACGCCGAAGAGGACAGACATATTGTGAGGGCAGCCCTGCAAAAACGTACAACCACATCACAAACCATTAGTCAGGAAATGGTCATGTTTGAAGCGTGCCTAACATCCGCTCTTACGGTGCGACGACGTTTGCAGCAGTGTGGACTGTCAGAACGGCGATCAGTACTGCGACTTTCCTTGACAATGCAGCATAGAGAGAGTCGGTGACTCTGGTGCGCCGAACGACATAGCTGGATGCATGACTAGCACAATGTTGTCTTTTCAGACGAGTCCCGGTTGTACGTGCTGTATTCTGATGGGCGTATACTTGTCTGGAGGATCCCAGGAAAACGCATGTCGCCTGCTTGCATTCGATATCGCCATAGGGGCCCTGCAACTGGTGTGATGATTTGGGCAGCCATTGGGTACACGACATGCACATCCCTAGTTCGGATCGACGGTAATTTGAACGCAGATCGGTACATTTTTGACATCTTACGTCCAGTGGTTGTGCCCTATCTTCGAGGCCTGCCAAACGCCATCTTCTAGCAAGATAACGCAAGACCACATGTTGCACGTCGTGTTCTGATCTTCCTCGATACACAGGGTATTGAATTGCTGCCCTGGCCTGCACGGTCACAGATCTGTCACCCATTGAAAACATCTGGTCATGAATTACTTAGAGACTAGCCCACCACCCTTCTCCAGCTAATACGGTTGATGAAGTGTGGCATAGACTTGAAGCAGTATGGAATGAAGTAGCCCGTTTCTGTCCTCCAAGCCCAGTTCGACCTCATGCCTAACCGGATAAGGGCCGTTTTAGCTGCCAGGGGGAGCAGCTGTTTCTACCAATTTCGCACCCTTGTAAACCCCCAAACTGTTTACAAATTTAATCATTTTGTTTCCATGCCATACTGTTTACGTACAATAAATATCTTTTTTGTATTTTCATCTTTCATGGTGTTGCAATTTTAATGGCCAGCAGTGTATTTGTTATCACCTTCTCTTTCATACAATCAGAATTGTATTGCAATTCAAGAAATGGTTAGCTGAAACAATTTACAACTTCTGTTTGCTTAAGGTTAAAAATGTAATTTCATGTTCTTTACCTAAAAATGATAACATTTCACCTACTTAGAGATTATTAATTTACCTAAGTTCATTTAATTTATTTTTTTAAACAAGCAATTTTTTATTTAAAGAAATGTGTTTGGATAAACATTTACAAAAAAAAATAGTTGAAAGGTTTAACCAAAAATAGATATTGTTTGCAAGACATTTGTTATTCGTTTTTAGTTTTTCTAAGTTTTAAACAGAGCAGTGCTTTGTTTTCTAACAAAAAAAAAAAAAAAAATAGATTTTTTTTAAAGTTATTCTTAATTCTATAAGGGTAACTTTCCGATAAAAGTTTTTTTAATTAGTATTTAAAGGTTTTCGGCGGAATCTGAAAACGACTTTTAAGACATTTTAATGATTGACAAAGTAAAGTTTTATTTTCTAGAAAAAGTGGTATGAATTTAATATTTTTTTATTAGTTACTAATGAAGGAAAAAATTTTTCAAGTTAACAGAAAATTTAGGTGAAAGCTATGAATTTTCTTAAAAAGATTAAACTTATCCACTCGTTTGGAGAAAGAATTTGGAATGCGCGAGCTACTGAATTCTTTTCAAATAGAATGAACAAGTTCTTTTGATAGTTCGAATCTTAAACCAAAAAAGATTTATAGTAATGCAGTTTAACAAATACCAATGGAGACAACTAGATAAAACATAAACTCAGTTTACAAATAAGTTTTAATTTTAGAACCAACCTAACACTTTGTTTCCTAATCACAGATGTTGAAAAGTTTTTTTCTTAGAATTTTTTTTTACTTTGATTCGAACTGAAGACAAAATACTTTACTAGATTAGATTTTTTTTCACATATTTCTTTTTAAAATATATTTAAGTAAAAAAGAATAATTTATGTTACATTTTTTTTTTAATTTTTTAGAAAATGATTTTTTTTCCTAATCAAAAGAACGCGAATTAGTTTTTGACAGTTAACGAAGACTTATTACCTATTAGCAGAAGAAAAATTTAGTAGAAGACTGATTATGTATGCATTAGAAGATACATTCCGGTGGAAAGTTTTACACTTCTGAAGTATGTCAGAAGTCTTTCGATAGAAGATCTGACTAGCGAAGACACCTCAAAATTCATGATGAGCGACCTGCATTCAAGTATGACAAGTGTGAACAAGTTTTTACTCGTTAAGGACAATTTAGAGTGTCATATTAGATCACATGAAAGTTCAAGAACACCTTCGTGCGATTAGCAATCTTCTTTGAAGATGTGTGAAACACCTTTAGAGTTGTTAGCAGACATCAACATGCTGCTTTGAAGAGATGGAAGATATCCAATCATTTTTTGATGGTCATGAAAACTTAAGAAATATTCACTTCATCTGGTCAGAACAAGATTCGAACCCGCAAACATATATTCAGGATTCACATTTTTTTATTAGCACTTTGCCACTGTAGCCCCCATCGTTTAATCATTTGAACATGATTTTTATAAGCTATGTATGCAATGGATGTGATGTATGTAATGCACATGTCGAATGCGAATAAGTTTTTATTTTAAAATGTTTTTACCTTTTAAATTTATTTTTTTATCACTTTTAGCAAATAATAAGGACTTTGATATGATTTGTATTATTTTTTTAGCTTCTTACTTTCAAATAATTAATTATCATTTTTTTTCATTTAAAAATTTATGTCGTTAGCAGTATACTAAAACTTAAACAGAAAAGGTTATTTAATAATTGCTTAATGTATAACTTTCCCTCAAAATGTAAACAGATGGATTCTTGAAACCTATAAACTTACTAAGTAAAAAAAATTAGTTCGCTCTTGGACGGATTCGAACCACCAACCCCATGGTTAACAGCCTTATGCGCTATCCAATTGCACTACAAGGGCATTAAAATAGAATCTTAAAAGTAAAGCCAATTAGAGTAATTGTATGTAAATTAGAGAATGATAACATCGTGTTTTATTAAGACATATAAGTTTTTTTTATTGAAAATTAGTTTTTTAATACTTTTTTACCAAATTTGGTACTTTTTTATATTAACGTTTCACGAGCGATATAATAGAAAACAAAAGTGGTTTTAATAGCATTTCTGGAAGAAAGATATATTACGTTGATGTAAAAAACATTATTTTTTAACTAACTGTTAATATTTTTGAAATAACTTACTTTTCTCATGAAAGCGAAAAACAATGTTTCAAAACATGTGTCTGACCATGGTTAAACATAACTTTAAGCATAGTCAACCATCTCAGAGTATGGTTAAATATGTCCGATCTATACTTGAGCATATCCGAACATGGTTAAACATGTTCGAACATAACTTTGAGCATGGTTAAACATATCCGAACTATCTTTGAGCATATCCGGACATGGTGAAACATACCTTAAAATATCTCTCTGAGTTAAAACATGGGTGAAGAAGGTAATAATATTTTTTAAAAGAATCTTTATCAAAAATTTCTTAAAAAATGTTTTAACAAAAAGAAAATATATACTTTCAATCACTTGTTTATTATAATCTCAGAAATGAGTTGATAACAAATAATTTAAAAAATATTTGTAGAACATTTCTATCATCTTAAAAATGTTAGTAAAGAACAAAGTGAAAATTAACTTTTACAGTTTTAACAAAATAGCGTTTAATAAATTTTTTTATTATCTTTGTGAATATTTTCTATGACCTTAATTTTCTTTATCAATAATTTCTGTTGAAAAATATATCATGATTAAAGTAAAATAACAAACAAATATTTTTAAAAACATCTGTTTCATACGTTTCTATCAACTTAAAATAACAACATAGCGTAGCGAAATACTTTTGAAAGCAATATGTTTTAACGAGTAACAATTCATTTTATTTTAGTTTTTAAGTTCAATAAAAAATGAAAAGCTTTTAAGGAAAAAAAAAATTATGAAAAGTTTTTAAGAAAAAAAATTATGTAAAGAAGAAAAGTTTTAACAAAATTAAAAAAGTAAAAAAAGTTTCAATAAAATTTAAAAATGAAAAAAAGTTTTAAGAAAATTTAAAAAATAAAAAAAAAATTAACAAAATTTAAAAAGCAAAAAAAGTTTTAACAAAATTTAAAAAGTAAAAATAAAGTTTTATCAAAATTTAAAAAGTGAAAATAAAGTTTTAACAAAATTTAAAAAAGTAAAAATAATTTTTTTTAAATTTAAAAACTAAAAAAACAAAAAATGTTTAAAAAATTTGTTAATTTAATATATATATATATATATATATATATATAGTATATTAAGATGGGATTCGGGGTGTTATTGGGATTTTTACAATCCATGATATTATTACTTTCTTAACCTTTATGTTTTAAGAGTTACAGTAACCTATCAAAACATATAGTTCTGTTTTCCATTCTAATATAGTTACTTTTCGAAAGAATACTTATGAATTTCTTAAAAAATGTTTTAACAAAAAGAAAATATATATTTCCAATCACTTGTTTGTTATAATCTCAGAAATGAATTGAACACATTCTCTGAAACATACGCGAGCGAATGACAAAACATATATTTTTATTTTTAAAATCATGCAAACTTATGAACACAAATTAAATACATGAACTGGTGAATGTATGAACTGACGAATACATTCAATGTGAAATGTTGATTGAAATAATGCTGAATGTCTAAGCTTTTGAATTGAAAAAAAGATGTATTTATTTTTTGTATAACACATTGTTTATTAAAAACTAAAATGCAGAACAGTTTCTTTGAATCTAATCTTTTTTTCTTAATTTAAAATTCAAAAACTTGGACATTCAGCCCCTTCGCTCATTAGCCCGGTGGATTTCATAGAGGTCGGCCGTCTCTTCACGCTGCTCCGTGGTAAGTGATTTAAACTCATTGCATGAGATCTTTTCTAATACACTAATCATTCATTATCTTCTTAATCATTCATTATCTTTCCTTTGTTCTACCTTCCTCTTACAACAGACTTTTCGTTCATTAACCCTCTTCTTACAGTAGACTTTTTATTCATTAATCATCCTCATTAACGTTTTTCTTTGTTCTAACCTCTTCTTACAGTAGAACCCTTCATTAGTGCATGCTGCCAGGTGGTGGGCGCCGGTGTGCTTCGACCCCACCCACCTGTCAATCACTTTCTTATCTCCCCCCAACCTGTCCATCACTCGACTCCTCTCCCTTGTCACTCATCCTTGGCCACGCCCACCACCGCCTGCTGGAATAGAACTCGCTTTTTCCTTCTACTTTCTACGCTTATTAAAATACAGCTAAATTAAAATATAGTAAAACGTGTGAAAAAGAACATACCAATGACGGGACCATGTTTTAAACTGAAAAAGTGTGGATCCATGCAAAATTAATATACTAATACGTAAGAAAATAATGTATAATACATTTACACTTGCTAAGAAAGGAAATTGTCTATAACGCATTTTTTTCCCTTTTCTATGTAATTCTGTCTTAGAAGATTTTACTGTATAGCATTTTAAATTAGCCGCACGAAATATTTAAAAATCCCTTCCGACTCGGCCTACAGGCGCAGGTAGATTTCGAAGTTGGGTGCTAATTTCAACAACAAAACCTAAATCATGATTAGAGATAAACCCACTTTAACAATTTTATCCGGCCGCTTTTGGGGAGTTTTTATTTCATTTTTATATAAGAGCTGATTTTATCAGAATCATGTTAAGGCGGTATTAAAAAAAAATACTTTTCCATGCTCAACAACTCGAAATTTACTGGCATATTGTCAGATTCATTTTAAAAAGAAAAATATGAAACTTGCTGACGGAATATTTAAAGAGATTTAAATTACCGGCGTACAATAGAACTACGAAAAACGACGAAAATTATTTTAAAAAATCGCTATTGCAGTGCTCCCTTTCGGCGGAATATTTCTAAATTCAAGGAGGACTTTTTTGCCATGGCCAAAAACATACACAAAGAATTCGATTCAATTCTATACATAACTTCATACACTTTTCGATGGTACAATAATGAAAATGGCACAGACATCGCTATTACAGCGCCCCCTTACGTCGGAATTTTTCCAAATTAAGAGAAGACCTACTTGCCATAGCCAAAAACTCAAAAAAAAATGGTTCAATTCTATGCTTAACTTCATACACTTTTTGATAGTACAATATTAAAAATGGCACAAAAATCGCTATTACAGCGCCCCCTTCCGTCGAAATTTTTCCAAATTAAGGGAGGATCTGCTTGCCTTAGCCAAAAACTCAAAAAAAAAATTTTTCGTTCAATTCTATGCATAACTTCATACACTTTTGGATGGTACAATGGCGACCTACGGACAGACAGAAAGACATTTTGTATAAACATGTTTTTTGGGATCTCTGACCCCTAAAACGCGTAAATCTGTCGAAAACCGGAAGGCGAAAAAAATTTCGATTACAATACTTTCTTCTATTAAAGATAGAAGAAATATTTTTTTCTTTTTTTTTACTTTTATATCATTTAAAATTTCTTTTTCTCTTTTTATCATTTTCTGAACTCCAGGGATTATAATTTAAGCAAAAAAGCTTTCGATTGTTGCTTCCTTCAAAGAAGACGTTCTTTCCAATGCTGCCGTATCTCGAATTCTTCTTAAATACGTTAGTTGAATAGGATCAGCGCTCTTCTGCCGTTCGAGCCATTTCATAGCTGTTTCCAAACAGTCAAAGACTTCGTTATGCGATGGACCAGGGTCATTTTCAGAGAATTCGTTTTCATTTCTTCAATTTCTTTTTCATCTTAAATATCATCCACAATCTCATCATCATTAAAAAACATTTTTGAGAGAAATAGTCTGTTTGGATAATTGGAAGTTCGGTTAATTGGAGTTCCGATAATCGGCGCTCTACAGTATTTTGTAGTTTTTACGCTCATTTCAGTTTTGAATTTTTTAGAAGCCGTTCGTTCTTAGTAAACATTTACATCTAAAAAATAACGAGCATGCCATATCCCAAGCTTCTAATGTAACGGTCTACCAACCCCTACGTGGTAGTGACAAACAACATAAAATATAACCTATGTTGGAACAGGGATTATTCAACATCAATTTGCCGACATTAATTTTGAAATCGGTTTGGTATTTTCTGAGATTCCATAAAAATCGTAATTAAAAAAGTTTTTAAAATGCTTCTCCCTTTTACCACTTTAAACTTTGAATCTTTGAGAAACTGTTCATAGAAATCATTTTCACCTTATAAGTAACTACCATGCCAAATTCAAAGTTGCTAACCCCTTCAGTTTCATAAAAAATGCAATTTAGAACTTTTTTGCTCCTTCAACCCCCTGGTGGTAGCGGCACCGACATAAAATATAGCCTATGATGGATCAGGGACTGTCACCATCAGGTTTTCAACCATTACTTTTGAAATCGGTTCGGTAGTTTTAGAGATTACTCCTACAAACACACAAATCTTCTTTATAATATAGTAGACTCACTCAAATCCGCACATGATAGCAGATGTAAACAATGAAACTTTCAATTCAGATTGTAGGGACAAATTACACTTTTTTATTTTTATATATCATTCCGTATGTACTTTAATATCTAATTCTAGTTGACTGAACTCATGCTTTTTCATGAAGGAAATATAAATTTATTTCTGGAAAAAATCAAGATTTTCGGATATCATTGGTCATTGCAATCTTTTTACCAGATATATTTATGTATCTATTAATCAAGCTTTTTCAGTTATTAAATGCCTAAACCTGAAATAAAACTTCCTTATTTTATGATTTTTATATGAATTAGTAGGGTACCTTTATGAGGCAAGTTTCATTCAATAATTCAAGAAAAATGTATCTCATATTTTTTATGCATATTTAATTATACACTATTCATTATTTACTTGACCTTTACTTTTAATAATTTAATCATTTTTAAAACTATCTTCATTTTTATTGTTTTAATTTATTACCTTACTTAATTATTCTATTATTTTACTATATTGTAAGCATTCATTAAAATGTCGATTGCATCATTATATTCAAATTTACTGTTTAAAAAATGTAAACAAAGCAATGACCAGAACTCCGCACAATTCTAAAATCCACACAACCCGTGGTTTCAAGCTGTGCGGATTTGAGGCAGCCTACTGTATTAGTATAGTGTAGATTATCATAACACTATATACTGGTCAAAATTCAAAAATTCCCATCTCTGTATGTGCTCTGGAAGTACTCTAAATTTGTTTGTAAAGTGGTGATTTGATTTCTTGCTTCTCCTGAAAAGTTACATTTTTTATCATAATTTGTACCTTTCCTCCAAAATGGTAATTCCTTGGTAATTTTTTTTCTTTGTTAGTTTGTCTCATTTGAATTGAAAGAATTCTAAACAATAATTTTTTAGCCGCCGGATATGCTATTTCTTTCATCCAGCAATTAAAGTGTCGTCTCCAAATAAATAACGTTCCGTTGTATAAGCCAGCCGTAAAACAAAGCAGGTGTTTCACTGTACTGTTAAATACTCTACTGCAATTTTTTTAACTTCTAAGCATCGCACATTTTCAATTTTTATATCGTCGTATTGGGAAAAAAAAGTACTTAATGCAATTTGTTTGAAAACTGCATCTCAATTTATTTTTGAGATATTATTTTTTTTCTAGTTTATAAATAATTTTTTTATGTTGGCAACAGATGTACCCCATTTCTGTAGAAAGTATAGGAAAAATAGTTGGAAAACAGTAATTATATCTGTTTGTTGCTATTTTCTCATATCAACTGAAAAAAATGTAATTAAAATACGTGCTATTTTGAAAAAAATAAAAATGAATGATTTCGGATAAAACATGGAACTATTATAAACTATTTTTAAGTATCTATATATTAATATTACAAACAGATGAAGACATATGAATCACTAGATAGCCGATTTTTTTTGTCGAGTTTCTTGAATGACATCATCTCTTTTTTGGATTTGCTTATTATTTAGCGATAGTGACGTCCTGTATGTACCTTACTGTAGATGTTGTTTAAGACTAGATCGTAAATGAGAAATTCTTCCTCCGGATGCGAATGACGTTATTTTACATAAAATAAAAGCGCTTGTAAGTATCTTAAAACTGAAATATGTTTTTACTATTCTACTTTAACTAAATGTTAATCTAAGTCATTTCTTGATTTCTTCAATCAATTTCATTCCTTTTTTTGGGAGGGGGGGGGGGGGTTAAAGATGGCAGCACTAAACATTATTGTTACTAATCCAGTTCCAATATACTTTTTTCCTTTCTCACACCAGATGGCAGCAAAGTTATGGGTTTCAGTCAGTTACTCAACTGTGGCCCACATGTTAAAATAGTCCTAACTCTGTTTTGCATCCTGACATGCTGAAGTTTTGGTTCCTACTGTGTAATTTGGGTATTGTGCTCTAATAATTTTTAATATCCTGTGTGAGGTGTATCTTTCTTTAGATCTCTTGGATTTTTATTATCTATTTTCTGTTATGTTGCGTTATCAGGAGCTAAATTTTGTCATTTTAGGCTTAATGCCGACAAAATTGGATGAAATAATGCATCTTCATTATGAATCAACCTACAAGCTCCTATGAAGATTCTGCGGGTTATTCATAGTTTCTTATTTTACATACTGGTTTCCTGTGTTCATATCTGGTTCATCTTTGGAGTTTTGCCAATTTGTTCATATATTTGTGATTTCAAATTTATTATTTATATCCTCCTGAGACCCAAGCAAAATATAATGCATATTTTTTTTAAATATGAGTTTTTTTCAACAGAAATTTTTTCAAGACAAATATCAATATTTTTTTTTTAATAGAAAAGTAAATCTAGATTAAACGCGCGAAATTTCGCCTTATTTAAGAAGAGATTTTCTATAAGAAAATACTGCTACCGAAGAATTTCCTGGTCTTGAAATTTCAGGACACGTATGATCTCTGCATTTAGGTTACATGCAAAACATCTCAATAGGTTATCCACTTAACCCTTTAAGACTCAGTCCGCATGATCGTGCGGGTTCGACATTCATTTAAATTTTTGCTTCTGAGTCATATGTAACAGTCCTTTGTAATAAAAACCCGAATCGAACGATTGTTCTGGTTTGCAGAAAGAGTAAAATATCGTTTTTTATCAACAGACAGCGGTTGTAGTACATGTTTTTACTTTCAGCCGCCATGACTAGCTTTGTTTACAAGTACAAGGAATACATTTCATCGGGTCTTAAAGGGTTAACATACTGAAGATTTAGAACAAGAATTTTCGTTTTTATTAGCTCACAGGTTATCAAAGCCTGAGAGCTAATGTGCCCGCAAGTTCTGTATGTACGTGCGTATGTATGTGTGTACGTACGTAACGCGATAACTCTTGATAGAAATATCCGATTTGCTTCAAAAATCTTCTCTAGGTTCATCCTGATAAGGCGCTTCCCTGATTAGTTTGAGGGGGGGGGGGTTATTGGTGAAGTATAAAGGGGGTACGGGGGGCTAATCCCTCCTTAACTTAGAGAAATGGGTTTTTCATGCAGAATTATCCGATTTACTTCAAATTTGGTATACCGGTTAATTCTGATGAGGCTCTTCCCTGATTAGATTTGGAGGTTCATTGTTTAAGCATAAAGTGGGGGGGGGACTAATTCTCCCTTAATTTAGATAAATGGATTTTTCTATCCGATTTCTTGAAATTTGATATACCGGTTTATTCTGATAAGGCGCTTCCCTGATGAGATTTGGAGGCTCTTTGGTCAAGTATAAAGATTTGAAACAGGGGGGGGGGTTATCCCCCCCTTAATTTATTTTTCATAATATACAATTAGTGTGAATAGCCTGTGCGCTCAATGCCATCAGTTTAACTGGGCACTTTTCTTTTTATTTAACCAAACATCATTGACTGTGAACATGGCTTTCACTTTACAGAAAAAGAGATTTATATCATTATGTACATGTTTTCTTTAAATTGTAATACATTCTATATTAACCCGTTATATCCTGACCTGACGGTACTTTCAAGTACATTAAAGAAAATTCAATGTAAAATTTGTTTAATTCGTCTACTAATAAACGTAGATTGTACTTTTCATGCAAAATAATTTGCTCAATCCTTTTTAGAAGGCACAGTGAAACAGTCGAAGCTAAATATTTTTTAATGTAGTTATTTTCTCAACCATTTACCTAAGTGTAGCTTTTATCCAGTTAAAAAAAAATGCTATACGAAAAATTTGCAACACTTCTCGGTTACAGATAGGATCACAATACATTTATTGACACTGTTCTTATAAGAATGCTGAGATTTCCACAACAGTTTATTTTTTGTTCATTAATCTAATTATTCTTGTCACTATTTTGCAAAAAGAGCTCTAACTACCAATTTATTAAATCAGTTTTAACTAAAAAAATTATCTATAAATCAAATTATTATTATATATATTGTTCTGGATATCTTAGACATTATCGTAAATAATTATTCAGGAGCGACAATTTTTTAATTCAAAATTCAGGATATAAAGGGTTAAACTCATACATTGAAACATAATTACTGATGCATAAACTTGAGAAAGCTCTTTAGGAAATAAATTATGAAAGACTTTCAGAAGATGAGGGCGCTTATACTTTAAAACCAAAATTTCCTGCAAAACTAATGGTTGCCAATGTATTAATAAATGAATTTCTTAGTTTTATATTACTGCCAGCATATTTTGGAATGTTCTGGTTCCGACTTTAATGTGGTGAAATATTTTGAAAATTTTCATATACATATTGATGAACATTCTCTTACTCATTTTCTACATGTGTGAAAATGATTCTAAATTAATAACATGCTTATTTATGTGAGTAAGGGGGAACAGTAGTAGTTATGTCACTGCTTCTAGTCTGCATGAGTAACCAAATGTCTTTTAAAGCTAAAATCGTGAGAAAATTCTTTCTGACATATTTCACAAATGAAAGGTTTTTTACTAGTACGGATATGAAGATGAAGGTGATTATTCAGATGATGTTTCATAGCAAACTCTTTTTTACATATGTCACAAGCATAAGGCTTCTGTTTGGTATGAATACGAAAGTGCATATTCAAATGAGAACTCTGACAAAATAATTTATTGCATACCTCACAAACAAACGGCTTCTCATTGGTGTGGATACGGTGGTGCCTGCTTAAGTCAGATGTTCTAGAAAATCCTTTATTACACACATCACATATGAAAGGTCTGTCATCGGTATGAATGCGAAGATGGTCATACAAATGAGATTTCAGTGAAAATGGTTCATTGCAGACCTCACAAAGAAAAGGTTTCTTTTCGGCATGCATACGAATATGCTTATTGAAATTAGACTTCTGAGTAAATCCTTTACTACATATCTGACACATAAGTGGCTTCTCAGTCGCATGAATATTTGCATGGTGTATATTTAAATGAGATTTCTGAGAAAACTCTTTATTGCATACCTCACAAATATAAGGTTTCTCATTAGTATGCAATCTAATATGATCATTTAAATGAGTCTTTTGCGTAAATCCTTTATTGCATACCTCACAAACGTATGGCTTATCATTGGTATGTGTACGAATATGAACTTTTAAATGAGATCGCTGCGAAAATCGTTTATTGCATGCTTCACACACAAAAGGCTTCTCGTTGGTATGTATACGTCGATGTACGTTTAAATGAGAGTGAGTTGAAAATCCAGAATTGCAAACCTCACAAGTAAAAGGCTTTGGTTTAGGATTAACAGGGTTGTGCACATTCATGGTACTTTTTAAAGCACAATTTCACCTACTGTGTAGGTACACCTTTAAGTTCAATACGCAACTATTGCTATAAAAAATACCGATTGTGGTAAGGGTTTCGGAGATGGAGCATTACCTGCAACGTTTCCCACTACAAATAGGAAAATTTTCAGTGCTCCAGTCAGTTGACCAATAGTGTGATAGAAAAAGCTGCAGAATTCAAAATGGCTGCCGAAGCACTTAAATGTTTGATTGCTTCTTCAGTCTGATGGGGCTTTTACTTAGTTACGAGATTTATTTTTTTATTTGTGAAGTACTTAGCGATCTGTCATCACCTTATTTCTGCTTCAAAAAAAAAAAAGATCCATGCAAAACACAAATTTTTGGCTAATTTCCAATCTCATCAGGCTTTTTAGAGATCTTATTTCGTTATGCAAAAATGAAGTGCTTCTCCCTACACATTTGAAAATGCTAAAAACACCAAAAAGAATTTTACCATCACAAATTTTTAACTTGATTAAACTTCTGAACAATGTGTTCAGTTATTTATTATATGGAAAGAAAGCTGATTTAAAAAATAAAATGTAGTGACGTGTATTGATTAGACAGCATATTATATAAGCATATAATTAGAAACATTAATTAAACATTTATGAGTAAAAGAGTTTGATTGCTTTCATTAAGGACGTAATAAATAAATAATCATGTAATAAAAATTATGAATCATTTGATCGTTCAGTTCATAACAGTTATTTGCATTAGTAAGTGCTATGCTATATAATTCAAGAAATCCTAACTTTTGAAACTCAAAAATGTATATGTTAAAAAAAAACAACAAAAAAATTAGAGATCTAAATAAAATTTTATGCTCAAATAAATATGAAGCTGTAAACGGTTACTTATACCATTCAGTTATATCATATTAAAACTTAACATGCACTGTTATGGTTCATAAAATTATGTAAGGGCAGTATATTAATTAAATCCACAAAGTAAAGTTCTCTTGAGGTTTCTCAGTACTTGAATTGTTTGATACAGGTACTACTTGTAATAATTTCTCTTTTCACAACTTTTTTCCTGTTAGTATCAAATGAAACGTTTTTTTTTACACCAGCTGTATCTGCAATAAAGGAAAATATGTAAAACAATTATTTACTGCTTCATATAATTTCATTATATTTGAAAAACATAGTTTCAGGGGAAAATATGACAGCATTACTTTATTTTACTTACTAGTAAAGCATCCATTTTTTACCTGGTGAATTAAACAACATTACTTGAAAATAGCTTTACAAAATGCAGTCAACATTTAAAAAAGCAAATAGCAGAAATAATTAAAATTTTGAACATCAACTAGGAGCATTTTTTGAAAAAAGGCAAGAGGCAGTTGCTCCCCTCTCCAAAGAATGTGATATTTCAGAGTGTAGCAGTATGCTTGCTACCCTTTTTTGCCACTTCCCTTAAAAAAAATTTAAACCTGTAAAACTTTATTTAAAAAAAAATTCATTCTTACTTTTTGCTCTCTGGTAACATGAATAATCATTAATCTAAATTTAAAAACCATCCATCCGAAATTTACTCTTCTCCTTCTCTCTCCCCTCAGCATACAATTTTATTAAAAATAATTCATATTCTATTTGTTGCTCTCTAGTAACGATTAATAATCAGCCATTTAAACTATCACTCTACCCTCAAAATGTCTGCGTCCACACTAGGGTGGTCACAAGAAATCAATTTTCGAATTTTTTCGGGGGGACCCCCCCAAAAAGTTGCCAATTGACTAGAAAATGAGATTGGCTAAGTTTCAGCTCATTTGGATAATATTAACCCGTGCCTCATTGAGGTTTAATTTTGAAAAAAACGTGATTTTTCGCAAAAAAATGCAGCTTTTCCTTCATGAAATGAATACAATTGAACCTAGAAACATAATGCAGGTCTCATTTTATAAAAAAAAGTTTTGCTTTGAAGAACCACACACCACTTTTTTCTAAAAATGTATAGATTTAAAAATATGCGCATTTTTCAGGCCCAGACTTCACCTGAATCCTAAAAATTGACTTTTTATGAAAAAGCGAAAAAAAAAAATTTGTAACATTCCATTTCATCTGCTTTCCACCTTTTGTTTTTCTTTTTTTCGTTTTGTGAAGTCCAATAAAGTGTTTGATTAAAAAAAATTCCAAAGAAAAGGAAAAAAATCGAATTTTAAACTGAAAGAATTTTTTTTTAAAAAAAGGCAGGGCAAAGGAAGTATAGAAATGAGAGCAAATAATGCTCAATTGCATTTTATTATTAAAGTTGTGTTACAAGAAAGGAGGCATAATAAAGAAAATAAATTATTTTCCCTTACAACTGTCACGTTAACCCTTTCCGGCACAGAAAAATTCTGTTCGTAAAAGGATGAAATGATTGTCTACCCCGGAATTTAAAAACGACATTTTTAGAAATTAAAATCACATTACTTTAACCTTTCATGTAAAAGCAAAATTTTATTAAAATATTCTTCGTGCCGTTTGTAAGTTTGGAATTAAAATTAAGTGGTCCCGGCGTGGGACACTGCACCGGAAAGGATTGAAGTGGTAATGGTTTAGATAAGGTGGCTTGTGTTGACTTTTTTTTTTTTACCAAAGTATTATCTAAAAATGAAAATGCAACTTGATCAGAGTTAAGATACCAAAGGCGGTTTGTCATTTTAGCAAGTGCTTTGTCTGTAACCTATTTATCAAATTTTCTGTAGTGAACAAGTGATTTTATTATTTGCAGGTCTTGAATTGGGGGCTAAAGGGGCAGTGGAAGTATTGAAGCACGCTTTTGCATAAATATTGATTAAAAATAAGAAAAGATCTCTGATACCTTCTTTTTCTAAATTTGTTATTGAAAGATGATCCCCGAAACAATATATTTTAAGAGAATGAATGGCCTGTGCCTCCATCCATCTGACATGATTAAAAGTACCAGGTGCTTTGAAAAAAAGTCTTTTGCAGGAAGGAGTTCTATAAAAATTAAACAAAGTTGGATAAACTCTTTATAATCATCCCTGAGCTGTTAATTTTTAAGAGTTCCTGTAAGAAAATTTGAAATTTCTTCTGAATTAACTATTTATACCTAGTATTTCATCTTCAGTAACATTTGTATACTTACTCTGGTTTAATTTAGACCACCCAATCAGAATTGTTTTTTTTTTTAAATATCTGGCTGAGGGGCTGTGGTTGTGCCCATTTTACAATCAAGAACAGCTTTCTAAATTATGCTGGCGGCATGGTAAATACAGAAGACTTTTCATTTAACAATTGCTATAGAAAAATGCAGGTTAACTCTGAGGCGACCTGTGTTTACTGCAGTTGTATCAAAAAATATTGCCTGGATTTTACCAACTTCCTCACCCTCTTCAACTGCTGAAAATACAGCTTTCGTCTGAATTATTCCGATACCATTTTCAAGTTGAGGAACTCGTAGTAACTGTTCTTCATCCCCACAACTAATTAAAACTTTTATCCACTCTACATTTTCTTTATTCAAAAAATGGTGAAGCAGTTTTCCACCCCAGTGAACAACAGTTCTCTCTAAACGGGAATTTTAAAATTCCTGTTTTTGATGAACTTAGTTTTTTGTTTACGAAACAGTTATTTGCAGAGTCGATGTCTGTAGTTAGCTAGTGGATGTATTCTAAGTCTAACAGCTTCTCTGGCGTTCAGTTCATTTTGCGAATATTATAAAATAAAATACATAAAACTTGACAATTACTCAGCTGCTTACTGTCGATGATTTGATGAGAAATGTGGCCAATTTAAAAAATCTTACATTTCTGCCATCATATCAAGAGGGGGAAGGGGTTTTACGGAATGTTTCGTCAATTCTAAAAATAGATAACCATAACAGATAACAAAAACAGCCTTGTAATAAAAAGAGAAATTCAGAGGTTCAACTGCAACACAAATCGAGAAGCTCTTTCTTACTAGACACAGAACTAGATAACTAATAATCAATTATAATTCGTGAAATATTTTTAAAGTTACAAAAATTGTTCACTTATTTTTGCCTATTAATAAAAATGATACAAAAAAATTATCAAAAGTAATAAAATTTTTAATTTGCCATTTTTTACCTATGTTTCAAAAATGCAGAGTTTGAGGGTATGGTTCACTAGATGTCCTGAAAAATACTAAATGTTCATTAAATATAAGTTTTCATGAGAGTAAAAGTTCAAGGCAACAACAGTTTCTATGAAATAAAACAAGAATCAGGTTTCTAAGACAAATATTTTTCACGTAAGGAAAGAAAAACGACAATTTTTTGCCAAAAATTGCAAATTTTCAAGAATTCAACCTCGATGAGGCACGGGTTAATATTATTTATTTGAGCTGAAACTTTGCCAATCTCATTTTCTAACTAATTGGCAACTTTTAGGAGGGTCCCCCCGAAGAAAACGTTAAAAAAAAATTTCCCCATGTTGCTTGTGACCACCCTAGTCCACACTTTGCCACACCTAGAAAAAAGAAATTAATCTTGAAAACTCTATTAATAGAAAATTCTTTTGTCCTATTTATTGTTCTCTAGTAACAATAGATAAATAAACAATAATACAAACCCTTTCCTTCGAAATTTATATTTGGGGCATTCTCACAATCTTTTGACTTTCAGGGGAAAAAAAATCTGACAAAATTAAACTTGCTAAAATAACATTTTAATCTGATAGACGAATGCATTAATGATTCAAAATAAAGAAAAAATAGTCAGTAGTTAAAATTTTTTTATTTAACTGAGGTTTAAGTTAAACTTGCGAGTTTAATTTTCCTTACCAGTTTACCCCTATAACTTTTTATTTTCTTCTAAATTTTTACTTATAATGAATTTGCATAGTACCCACAGGACATTCAAATAAGAAATAATAACAATGTAGTACTTTTAATACAGAATTTTTGTATAACATTGTCTTAAAGAAGTGTTAAAGAAGGGACGGTAAGGTAAAAAAGGGGGATGGTACTGGAAAAAAGGGACGAAATGATAAAAAAAGGGACGGTAAGGATGGAACGGTAAGGAAAATTACCACCTATTTTTACGAAAATCATGTTAAGACTAAGTGATAGCCACAATTGTTCATTGATTTTTAGAAACAGTTGTTAACATTGGATTAAATTATTATTATTTTTTTAATTTACCTCGAAAAGTGCAGGAATAAACCTTGGGGACGCTGAGACTACCAATAAAGCCACGATGCTTGGAATTGATACTATTTAAATGCTGATTTAAATTCTACAATAAATTTCCGGCCAAAGAATTTTAGACATTATTTCTCTAGCATACTTCTGCATGAGAAAAGACTTGAAAAAAATTCTGTGGCTGCATCTGAAATGATTTTCTGCATAATTTTAGAAGAGGGATGGTAAGGAATCTAAAATCCAGGGACAAAGTTTAAAAAAAAATAATAATCCTTAAAATGTGTGCAGGTTAATTTTTAGCTACATATTTGTATAAAACAATAGTTCCAGTTTCAGAAAAAAAATTACATCGAATTATTTTTATTGGAACAATTTTATCCAGACAGCTCCAAACTTAAAAATCAGCATCAGGGACACCGGACGGTATAGGAGTTTTCCAGGTGTTTGAATCCCCAACATCGTCCAAAATTTATTTATCTGGTTAATATTGTTGTGCAATCATGCAATGGGATTGAAATAAAAAAAAACCCAAAAAAGTGTATTAAAATAAAAATTATTATTCAGGGAAATGAAAGTCAAAAGATTGTGAGAATGCCCCATTTCCTCCTCATCTCGCATCATACAATGCTTTCCAGTTTTAAACTCTTATTTAAAAAATCTTGTCCTATTTGTTGCTCTCGTAACAATAAATAGATAATCTGATACCTAAATTATCTCTCTACCCCCCCCCCTCCCTAAAACGCCACCCCCTGCATACAAAACTTAAAATCTCTAAAACTCTGTTTTTAAAAAATCTGCTGTATTTTTGTTCTCTAGTAACAATAAATGAATAATCAGTCCTCTAAATTACCGCCCTTTCCTCAGAAAATGCCACTTAACTCTCTATTCTTCCACCCAGTAAGTACTTTTATAAATAAATGTTATTTTTAATATATATATATATGCAATACCTAAATAAAAAAAAAAAAAATCTAATTTTTTAGTAAGGTCAAATATCACTAATCCAAAATCTTCCTTCCCCTAAAATTTTTGCTTCGAATGGAATCTTAATGGGAGAGTTAGACGATTCTTTATTTATTATTACTACAAAGTAACAATAGAGCATAAAACTCGCCAATCCCAAAATTTCCTTCTATCTCATACATCTTTATATTTCAAAAAGTAGTTACAGTTGTTAATAATGCAATATTATTAGTTCAATACTATACCAACTTTGATTTTCATCTTACATTTCTGCTGCAGTCAATGAAGCGAAGTAAAAAGGAGTTCATCTTGATCATGATATATATTAAAATAGTTTTTCGTTATTCTGTTGTACATCCGCTTTTTCGAATAGCCGGCTTAGCAGGTGCGAGTTCCTGTCGCTGTACAAGCCGCCGATGGACAACAGAACTACGAAAAACCGAGAAAATTACACAAAAATCGCTATCACTGCGCCCCTTTCCGGCGAAATATATTCAAATTCAAGGAGAACCTGCTGGCCATAGCCAAACGCATACACAAAAAAATTGGTTCATATATATTTATAACTTTATACACTTTTCGATGGTAAAATAAAGAAAAGGCACAAAAATCGCTATTACAGCAACCCCTTCCGGCAAAATATTTTCAAAATCAAGGAGAAACTGCTGGTCACAGCAAAATACATACACAAACTAGTCGGATGTACCAATCACAAAACTTTCTTCTATCTCATACATGTTAACACTTCAAAATCCGCTATCACACTGCCAAAATTAAATGGCAATCTATGCATCTCATGGGGATTCTAACGATATGAAATTCCGTGCGTTAGTTCTTGAGATATGACTATCGCTGAAATCGTCTAAATTCAGAAAAATGCTGCCTAGCAGCGCCACCTATTGGGTGATTTATACCAAATCCTAATCAGCAACAATTTATGTCAACGTCTTACTGAATCTGAAGTTTGGAGAAAATCCGTGCATTAGTTTTTGAGATGCAATAACGAAAATCGTGAAAATTCCTGCATAGCAGCGCCACCTATTGGGTGATTAACACCAAAACCTAATTAACAGCAACTTGTGTCAACATACAACTAAATCTGAAGTTAGATGAAAATTCGTCCATTAGTTCTATTGATAGAGCTATTGAGGCAATCGTGAAAAAGCTAACAGAGAAGCGCCGCCTGTAGGGCGATTTACACCAACACATAATCAGTAGCAAGTCATATCAAGGACTAATTGAATCTGAAGTTTGATGAAAATCCGTGCGTTAGTTCTTAAGATAGAGCTATTGGGGAAATCGTGTAAATCCTGCAAAATTCATCATAACAGCGCCACCTGTTGGGCGATTTACACCAAAACGTAATCATCATCAATTCATATCAAGGACTAACTAAATCTGAAGTTTGATCGAAATCCGTGCATTAGTTCTTGAGATAGAGCTATTGCGAAAATCGTGAAAAATGCAGCATAGCAGCGCCACCTGTTGAGCGATTTACACCAAAAACTAATCAGCATCAATTTGTATTAGGGACTAACTGAATATCAATTTTTATTAAATTCCGTGCATTAGTTCTTGAGATAGAGCGCCCACAAAATTTGTGTCACATACACACAGACAGACAGACAGACTCACAGACAGACATTTTGTAAAAACATGTTTTTTGGAATCTCTGACCTTTAAAACGTGTAAATCCGTCGAAAACCGGAATTCGAAAATTTTTATGAATCCAATACTTTCTTTTTGTAAAGATAGAAGAAAGTAAAAATTTGGTTCAACTCTAAGGATAACTTCATGCACTAATTGATGGTACAATAATGAAAATGGCAGAGACATCGCTATTACAGCGCCCCCCTCCGACGGAATATTTCCAAATTAAAGGAGGACCTGCTGGCCATAGCCAAGAACATACACAAAAAAATTGGTTCAGTTCTATGCATAACACACACTTCATACACTTTTCGAGGGTACAATAATGAAAATTGCACAGATATCGCCATTACAGCGCCCCCTTCTGGCGGGAATTTTTTCAAATTCAGGGAGGACCTACTGGCCATAGCCAAAAACATACACAAAAAATTTAGTTCGATTCTATGCACAACTTCATACAATTTTCGATGGTACAATAATGAAAACGGCACAAAAATTGGTATTACAGCGGCCCCTTCTGGCAGAATATTTCTAAATTGAAGAAGGATCTGCTTGCCACAGCCAAATGCATACACAACTAGTATGTTGTGGCCATCACAAAACTTTCTTCTATATAAATCACGTCAATTAAATCACTTAAATAGTAAAATAAATTACATCAATTTATTTATATAAAAGTATACCTGAATTTGAAATTTGATGAAAATTCGTGTATTAGTTATTGAAATAGAGCTGTAGGAGAAATTTTGAAAAATGTAGCATAGCAGTGCCACCTGTTGAGCGATTTGCACCAAAACACAAACAGTACTAATTCATATACCGGAATCGTAAACCGGAATCGCCAAAACACAAATAGTACTAATTCGTATACCGGAATCTGAAGTTGGATGAAAATCCGTGTATTAGTTCTGGAGCTAAAGCTACTGTGGAAATCACAAAAAAGCAGCACAGCAGCGCCACCTGTTGAGCGATTTACACCAAAAGGTACAAAACATCAATTCATGTCAAGAACTAACTGAATCTGAAATTTGATGAAAATCCGTGCATTAGTTCTGGACATTGAGCTATTGTGGAAGTCGAGAAAAACGCTGCATAGCAGCGCCACCTGTTGAGCGATTTACAGCAAAACATAAACAGCACTAATTCATATCCAGGTATACCTGAATCTGAAGTTTGTTGAAAACCCGAGCATAAGTTCTTGAGATAGAGCTATCGCGGAAATCACAAAAATGCAGCATAGCAGCGCCACCTGTTGAGCGATTTACACCACAAGGTGCAAAACGTCAACTCATGTCAAGCACTAATAGAATCTGAAGTTTGATGAAAATCCGTGCATTATTTCTTGAGATAGAGCTATTACGAAACTCGTGTAAATGCTGCAAAATACAGCATAGCAGCGCCATCTGTTGGGCGATTTGCACCAAAACGTTACCAGCACCAATTCATATCAAGGATTAACTAAATCTGAAGTTTGATGAAAATCCGTGCATTAGTTCTTGAGATAGAGCTAGTGCAGAAATCGCGGGAAATGCAGCATAGCAGCGCCCCCTGTTGAGCAATTTACACCAAAACCTAATCAGCATCAATTTGTATTAGGGACTAACTTAATATAAATTTTTATTAAATTCCGTGCATTAGTTCTTGAAATAGAGCGCCCACAAAATTTGTGTCACATACACACAGACAGACAGACAGACAGACAGACTCACAGAGTCACAGACAGACATTTTGTAAAAACATGTTTTTTGGAATCTCTGACCCCTAAAACGTGTAAATCCGTCGAAAACCGGAATTCGAAAATTTTCATGAATCCAATACTTTCTTCTTGTAAAGATAGAAGAAAATAAAAAATTGGTTCAATTCTATGCATAGCTTCATACACTTTTGGATGGTACAATGGCTACACACGGACAGACAGACATTTTGTATAAACATGATTTTTAGGATCTCTGACCCCTAAACGTGTAAATCCGTCGAAAACCGGAAGTCGAAAAAAATTTCAATTACAATACTTTCTTCTATTGAAGATAGAAGAAAGTAAAAATAGTGTTTGAAAGATCTTAATATGTGTATGCTAGGAGAGCAGAGGGAGTGGAATTTTTCGTGGGTTGGAAAAAAGGTAATTTAAATAATCATTTAATTATTGTTACAAGCAAATTATTTAAAAAAGATTTAAAACTGTGTATGCTGGGGTGAAGACAAAGAAAAGAAAAGAAAATTTTTTTCGTGGGGAAAGATGTAATTTAAATGATTATTTAATTATTGTTACAACAAAATCGCAAATAGAACACAAAAAAATTAAAGAATTTTAAACATTTAAAACTTCATGAAATGTGGGCCGAGGAGAAAGGGAAAGGAGAAGAAATTTTGGTGATGTTATTTATTTTCTAAAGGTTATGCATGTTCAATACAGATGGAGAAGAGGTAATTATTTTCTGTAAGGGAGGGGGGGGGGGGAGATTTAGATTGATTATTTATTGTTACAATAAAGTAACAAATAGAACAGAAATTTTTGAAAAAAAAATAAAGGTTTTTTAAGTTTTAAAATTTTGAGTACTAGGAGAATAAAATTTTAGGGGGCGACAGAAGAATTTTTTAAAGCAGAAATCAAAATGGGAAAGATTCTCACCCCTGTATTTAACATTTTTTTACTTCTAAATTAATAAGGAAAACTGTTTTTTAATGAATTTTTTTAAATGTAGAATATAACTCCTCTTTCCCCCTCCTTTCCCAGTAAATTTAACTGTTTGTTTTTTTTTTCCTTTGAAAAAGAAGGAGCCTCGTGATCGGGATTTTACGGAATTGTTTTCTCTTTTTTCTACATTTACATGAAAATCTTCCCTCAAATATTATCCTCTTCTTAATTCCTCTTTCAACATTGATCTTCTATGATTTAATCACTTCATATGAATTTAACTGGAATTAGAGATGCGCCAAATGGCGATTTTTCCCGAATACTGAATATTCAGTTATACAGGTATACTGAATATATCAAACATTCGGCAGCTAAATAGTAACTATTAGGCTGAATACTACTATATTTCAGAGTTTAATGTAGTAAAAAGTTAAATTTAAAACAATTTTATACAATATTTAACACAGATAAACCCATTTTGATGAGCAAGACCTTTTTACAAGTAAACTTTATAAAAAAAAAAAAAAAGAAAGAAAGAAAAGAAAAGAAAAGAAAAAGAAAAAAAACTATGCTTTGAGCTATTTAAAACAAGTATAGTCTTAAAAATTTTTTAATTAATAAAAGTTTAAATTTCATGGATTCTTCTTTAAATTAAAATAAATGAATGAAATTTTCTTATACTAAAAAATATTTTAAAATCAAAGAGAGATTTTGAAGGAATTAGAAGGAAAATTTTACAGTCATATGGGTCATTCTCCCAAAAGTGTACAATTCCAGTCATAAAGCCTTTTTCAGTATTTGACATGAATATTTTTGAATTAATTTGTTTTCTATTGAAAGTGAAAAAAGAATAAATGTGTTGTGTGCATACATTTTTTATAGTTACTTTATATTTCTTATTTCTTAAAACACAGCATGTGAGATCTCACCTCTGTGTCATGTCACACACCCAATGTTACTAAGGAAAATGTTTGATTACTTATTTAATTTTAAAAAAAAATAGTCAAAGAATTATTATTTTATCTACTACTATCTCAAGAGCAAAATAACTTAGCATAGTTAATTACTTTCTTTGTATTTTTGTTTGTTTTCTGAATACGGAAAAGAGTGTCACACAATAAACTCTCACCACCATGAACCAAACATTAAATTGCACTTTCATGTTAATAAATGGCAAAATTATCATCAGATTTTATTTTCCATTATTTTAAAGTTCACCAGTATGTTTGCTGGTGTTAAATTATGGTCAGAAATTCGTTTTATATTCAGGTGTGAAATTTTGTTGTAAAAAAACAACTGTGGTTATTGGATATTCTCACATCTGTGAACTGTAAATGAAGGTAACTAAATCAACTCTAAGATGTCTATACTAGTATTATAAAGAGGTAAAAATTGTTTATTTGTAGGAGGTAAGCTCTGGAACTATCGAACCGATTCCAAAAGTAATGGTATCAAAATGATGGTGTTACTCCAACTATGAACATAGGCTACATCTTATGTCCGTACCACTGGCCAAAAGGGGGTGCAGGAGCAAAAAACGTTCTAAAAATGCGATTTTTGGCGTTACTGAAGGGCCTAGAAACATGAAATTTGGAATGGTAGTTACTTATAAGATACTAATGATATCTAAGGACATTTCTTTAAAAAAATCGAAATTAAAAAGGGGTGAAAATGCGCGAAAAGCGTTCAAAAAAGTTCTAAATCGCGATTTTTACGCAATTTCAGGAAGTACCAAACTAATTAAAAAAAATAATGGTGTCAAAATGATGGTGACAACTCTTGCTCCAACATAGGCTACACTTTATGTCGGTGCCACTACCGCTAAAGGTGGGTGCAGGAGCACGTTCGAAATTGCGATTTTTGTATTACTGAAGGGTCCAGATACATGCAATTTGGCATGGTAGTTACTTATTAGATATAAATGATCTCTAGGAACATTTCTTAAAAATTTGAAATTTAAAAGGGGTGAAAATGAGCAAAAAGCGTTCTGAAAAACGTTCTGAATGGCGATTTTCACGCAATCTCAAGAAGTACTAAACCAATTAAAAAAATAATGGTGTCAAAATGATGGTGACAACCCTTGCTCCAACATAGGCTACATTTTATGTCGCTGCCACTGTCCCTAAAGGGGGTGCAGGAGCAAAAAAACATTCAAAATTGCGATTTTGTATTACTGAAGGCTCCAGATACATGGAATTTGGAATGGTAGTTACTTAGAAGATATAAATGATCTCTAAGAACATTTCCTAAAAAATCGAAATTTAAAAGGGGTGAAAATGAGCGAAAAGCGTTTTAAAAAACTTTCTAAATTGCGATTTCTGCGCAATCTCGGGAAGTACCGAACCGATTAAAAAAATAATGGTGTGAAAACGATGTTGACAGCCCTCGCTCCAACAAAAAGTTTTGTTTCCTTATTTCAATTAAAAAAATATTTTTTCGATAAGTTAGGCTGAAGCTGGTAGATGGGGCACTTGTGAACAGAACATATGGGGGCAAATGTGAACAGTTCACTAGTGTATTTTTTAAGTCTGTGAATGCATTTTTTTTTATATAAATTTAATTACCCTTATCAAACACTGAGCTATAAATTCAATGTTTTTAGGATTGCGTCACAGTTTTAATTTACTGGAAGTTAGAAAACAATTAAAAGTGACTCAAAAGGAGTAAGTATATTAGAATACAATTTTACGAATAATTTCTTGCATCTATGTTGAAACATTTATTGATTTATTCACACAACTAAAAAGAGGGCATCTAATTAGTTTTTATTCACAAAAAATTATTTTTGTCTTATTTATGCATGTGTTCACATGCGCCCCAAGTATGTTCACAACTACCCCTCCACCGGGGCACATGGGAACAAATTTAGACAGTTTTTAGAATGATGATATACGTTAGAAATTCTTGATAAATGCATCCAAAAGTTTCACCAAAAGAACAAACAAATTAAAAATATTCATATAAATCAATTTTTAGTTCAATAGCTCATAACAATTTTTAAAAATAGTCAAAAATGTAAAAATTGTTCACATGTGCCCCCTCTCCCCTATTGCTTATGTAATTACATCAACAGATGTTGATTTAAAGAAAAAAAAAATTCAAAAAATAAATACGTAGGCTAATATTTAGAGCATGTTCCTCACCACCGTGAATCTCTCAATTTTGAAAATGTATATTTCAGAGAAAAATGCTTAACAAGAATTTACAATGACTCTAAATCAAAAAAGATAGTTTCAAAACTTTAAAAGAGAAGAATTGATAAAAGATGGGTGATGAAAAGAAGTTCCACATGGGAGATGAATTTTTTGTGTTTTTTTTTTATTATTATTATTATTATTCATTCCAAATAAATTCATTATGCATTCTTATATAGAATTGCTCCTTAGTTATATATCTAATAAAATAAATAGTTTTTCATGCTTTGTCTCACTACACAAACATAACTGTAGCATAAAATTCACCTCCGTGAATGATGTTAATAAAAAAAATGTTTCTGAAAAAAAAAAAAATACTATATTGTGTCTGGGCCATTGCTGATTTTGATTTGCAATAAGTGATAATTTTCTAAAAATGATAACATTTGTCTTGAAAAACAAGATTTTTCCATGGGAAAAATTTCTATTGAAAATGTACCTACACTTTTGGGAGAATGACCCATATACTGCTTATTTGTCAGGAAGAGACTAAAATAAAAAATAAATGAATAATACAATCTATTCCAACAGTGGCTACTCAGCAAGAAAACTTTCCTGCTCCCTTTGATTTAGCAAGAAAGTTTTTAAATGCATCAAAGAGCAATGTCTGGAGTAGGCGATCTTTTTCCGAGGTTGTAAACACAGAGATTGTTTCTAAAATCTTGAAACAAACTTTCAGAGGAGATAGAGTGGTCAAGACAAACCTTTTTTGTACAGGAAACAAGCCTCACAATCCACTTATTCCATCAAAAATACAATAAATTCAATCAGAAATAGAGATAGAGAGTATGTCATTACATGCTGAAACCGAAATTTTATTCACAACTATAATGATAATGAAGATATTTTAGAGAGACTTTTATCATATTAACTTTGCTTGTATGAAATGTGATGACATCATGACTGGATTTCGGTCAGTGTCACAGTATCTATATATAATGTGAGCTCCATTTTGAATAATGAAATGCCTAGCTCAGTGTTATTTAGATCAGAATGGTTGCAATTTCCAGCACTTCACGTCATGTCATATTTCACAGAAATCACAGTCTGCTGATAATATAGTTACAATATGTTCCTTGTTGTTAAAGAAACAAACGAAAATCCAAATTTGGCCTTGAGTCAGATATAGGGGAGAATGGGGTGGAATGGCACAGCAGATTTTTCTCTTTATGTATCATTCTAAACATTTCACCAATCACACATTAGATGAAGCAATGGTATGGTACCCCAATCTTCAGTTGAAAAAAAGTAGCTGATCTGCGTAAGCTTGCGATTGTATAAAGAAAAAGATTATTTCAAGAACCCAAAGTAAATTTGCTTCATATTTTTTTTTTTTTTTTTTTGCATTCTGTATATTAATGACTTGTTTATGTGTAGATGTAACGGTTTCTCTATTTATGGAACATTATCCATAATTTAAACTATGCCTAAAAGCAGCATTTGTTTATACAAGAAGTTTGACATAAAAGAAGGTAGAGGGAGGAATGGAACATGCCAAAAGGGAGGAATGGGACATGTCTAATTTCTTCTTTTTAATAAGATGAATGTAAATTGCTAATATGCAAATATTTTTAGAGGGTAGTATATTAATTATAACATTATAAATATATTCAATTACTTCAAAATGTAAATAAATTGAACTGATGATTTTTTAATGTCATCTTTCACTGACAATCCTGAATTTTCCTTCCAGTGAAGAAAGTACTGGAATTTGATATTGTAGCACAGACATTATCAGCCTACAATCTTTGTTAGACTGTATAATAGGTAACACTAGACTATTTGTGCCTTATCATACATTGTTTTATAGCTTTTCCATACCTTCCTGTTAGTGGGGAGGTATGGGACACATTTTGAAATTTACAATTTCTTTATTTATAAAATTGTTTCTACAAATTATGTTTCCATATTATTCAAGGACATTAGAAAGTGTTCCATTTTGTATTCTATGTATCGAAATTTTTGTTTTTGTGTCAAACAAAATTGATTTTCTTATTTTTGTAAAAAGTGTCCCATTCCTCCCCACTCTCCCTAAAATATTTTTGACTTAATAAATGTACTGCAATTCTGGTTTTCTGGACAAAAAATATTGTCTGTAATATCATCCCTAAAAAATTTTCCATTTTGTTTGGAAATACCCTATTTGTGATAAGACAAGAAACAGATTATTTACCAAACAACATTCAGGAACTTGCATTCTTACGTCATTAATTTTCATGATAATGAAAGTTGTCATTAATGATTACTTTCTTACATGTCACTTTTCAAACAAAAAATAAGCAATGTTATGTAAAAGCATTTTCTTAAATTTTATTCTACAGTCGAGTCTCTCTATAACGAAACTCCATACATCGAATTTCTCTATATAGCAAATTTTTAGTAGGAACAGCCCCTTTTTCTCAAGATCTCATTAAAAACAGTCTCCATATAACGAATTTTTTCATAAAATGCTCTTTATTTATTCAGTTTTAAAAAAGCTTCCAAATCACATGGAATCAATTTTCCATCACTGATTCCTGATTTATCGTTCAGTGCTGAGTTTTTTATCTTACTTTTCTACCTTGAATCTCCTTGTTCTTTATGTCCAACGAATTCATCCCCCCGCCCCCTCCAACACACCTTCCAACATCCTTCTTAAAACAGTGTCAATTGGATTGTTACACATATAAGAGCGGGATCAGAGAGGTAGGTAATTGAAGGTGAATGAGATCGAAGATCATTCAGAAGGTTAAATTAGAAAAATAAACTATCTTTTAATCAAGCACAACAAGTCGATATTCGTAATATTCCCTGCCAGAAAGCTCCCGAGAATGATGAGTTCTTTTGATCTTATAAGGAGAGGACTTCAAATGGAGGAAAATGTTCCCAATATAATTTTTCATTCCTTGCATGTGTGAACATTTTTTTGAGAGTGTAACAATTTTGAAATCAAAATAGCGAAAAATTTACAGATTTTTTCGTCTAAAATTAATGTAAGTTTTCCTTATGTGATTTTTATTATGCTTTCAAATAAATGTCTGTTCGCTTTCTTGAAACTGTTTAAATAATTAAGAAATGCAATATTAGGTTAATATTTATAGTTAAACATTTCAAATTCTTAATTAAACACCTCAAAAATAATTTTTGTTCAAAATTTACACATTAAATAGGAATTTTTACTCATTCTCTATATAACAAATTTTTCTATATAACAAATTTTTTACTAGAACAATGGATTTCGTTATACAGAGACTCGACTGTATTTCTTAATTATTCTAAATATATTTATTAATCGATAGCTAAAAGTAGAAGTTGTGTAAGATTTGAAAAATTACTTTTTTAAGTATTCAGTTTGACCAAATATTATAATATTCAGCCAAACCAAATAATTCGTTAGTAAGGCCAAATAAATGAATATTCAGGGTATCCCTAATCTGAAATAAGTTCCACAAAATCACTTAGAAACAAAAACATTTAAAAATATATCATTTTTATAGGTATGTATAGCAGGATTGGCAAGTTTCTTCCACAGCAGAAAAAACCGGCCGGAAGAAATAGGTTTCTTCCAAGTGGAAGAAATGGAAGAAACTGTTATTCTTTAAGAATTTACCATACACTGTAAAAAAAAAAAACGGCATTTTTACAGTACAAAGTACTGTTCATCTTGCGCACAAACTCGATCACAGTTGAATGTTGTCGGAGTTTCCTCTTAGTCCGCACAACTTCGAAGTAAATCCTTATTATTTATATGCTGCCACCACCGATATGATTACGTGATATCGGTCACGCACTGAGAGGATTGTTTAAATGAAAACCAACGCTTTCAATTAACTAAATTAACAGTTTATTTACACACTATTTACACAACAACAAAAGACTATTTACACTTACAAACTCGGATATAGATGATCCGGTTCAACATTAAATTGAATACAGTAAATGCTGGCTGTGTACTGTTAAACTACGTTAAACCACTCTCACTCTACACACGTTAAATTAGCTTTCCGGAGATCAATCTCGATCTCCCAGCACATGGGTTCTAAGCCTAAGCTCTCCGAGCCTCTCTCAACCCTACGCACTCTCTCAGAGCTATCCAAGGAACACCCGTCCACTTTGCGCGCTACGCTCAAACTGCCTATCTCAGCATAAGAAACTGCCTTCCAGCAACCTCTTGCTCCTTCTCAATGTAATCCCTTCGGAGTTTTCTACCTGGCTCCCATTTCAAGCTCTTTTCTTCGTTCTTGGAATGCTTTTGTCTTCCCATCTTCCACAGACATCTCAAAAGGTTGGGCACACCCCTCTCCAACTATCTTTTTTCCCCTTCATACCATCTATACATTTTCACCGGCTTAGATCCAGTTTTAGATAAGGAAAAACTGTTATTTTGAAATTCCAGTACACAGCCCATACAATATATAATATATTAAGACAAAAATAATATAGAACCCCAGTTCTAATAGCTGATATTTCTCAGAACCTGACACCCCCCACCTTAGCGGAAAATATGCCATTTAGGGGCTAATTTCCCCCAAACATATAGTAACATCACAGAAGAGTTCAATAGTCTCTTTGCAGGTTTCTTCATTATTATTATTACATATATATATCAAGGTGTCTGAACATTCTCTACTGACATCTCTAATGAACCGTGTACTACTATTATTATTACAGAAAAACTACACATGCTAATACACTATAACACAAAATTCAAATACAATTACACATATACAAAAAAAATTTAAAACGTGATGACACCCCTTTAAGGTTTGTCCACTATTTAGTCATTGATACCGATGGGCTAGCAATTGGCTGTTCTTCCCAGCTCTTCCTATGTAGCCTGGAAATTGCATCAGCATTTAAATGTTGCGCTCCTGGACGATGAGAAATACTCAGGTTCCAGCGTTGCAAGGCAAGAGCCCATCTAGTGAGTTTGGGGGACCTTGGGGTTGTTTCAGTGAGAAATTTTAATGGATTATGATCCGTTATGATCTCAATTTGAGATCCATAGGTCCACTTTTCAAACTTCCGCAACCCGAAGAGAACACTCCAAGCCTCTTTCTCTATACTCGGCCAAGCCCGCTGAGCCCCTGATAATTTCTGACTGGCAAAAGCTATCGGTTTAAACTGACCCTTTTCATCTTTTTGAGTAAGACAACATCCTACTGCCAGGTCTGAAGCATCGGCGTGAAGCTGATATTCCCGGCCTACGACAGGTGTAGCCAAACGCGTCACGTTACATAACTCATCTTTAAGGGTATTAAATGCTTCTTCTGCCCTTTCATCCCATGGTACAGTATTTTTAACCTTCCCTTTAGTTAATTCCGTTAAAGGTATAGCAATTTGTGCATAATTTGGAATATAAGATCGGTAAAATCCCATTAATCCCAAAACAGATCTAACTTCCTTCTTAGTTTTCGGTCTCTTTAAGTCCCTTATTGCTCCTATTTTCACCTCATCAGGTGCATGCATTCCACCCCCAATTACACGACCTAAAAACTTAGTCAATTTCTCTCCAAATTTACATTTATCCAGCCTAATCGTAAAATTTCTATTTTTAAGTTCTTCTATAACAGACCTAACATGCTCACAATGCTCTTCCCAGGTGTCGAAGAAAATGATGACATCATCAATATATGCTTGTGCATACCTCCGATGACCTTGAAGAACCTCATTCATATCTTTTTGGAACGTAGCAGTCGCCCTGATAAACCAAAAGGCATAGTACGTCACTGATAAGTCCCATTAATGAGTTGTAAAAGCTCACAAATGTTTACATTCCTCCGCCATTTTAATCTACCAATAACCCCTCAATAAATCAATCGAAGATAAATATTTAGCTGCCCCCGCAGTATACATGATTTCTTGCGAATCTTTCATCGGAAATGTTGGGACCTGCGTTACTGAATTTAAAGCTCTATAATCAATGCAAAGCCTAACAGTTGCGTCTTTTTTCGCCACGCAAACAATTGGATGACTAATTTCTGCATTTGATACTTCGATTAGGTTTAATTCTAATAACTCCTGAATCTGTCTATCTACTTCCTCTTTGTAAGCAACAGGTACACTATATAACTTTGGCTTTTTCCTTGCCACACCCGGTTTCAAATCAATACGGTGCTCCCCTACTTCCGCTGGTCGCACACGACCCATAAATACCTCTTTATTTTCCCTCAAAATGGACTTTATATCCTTGACTTGACTATTAGATAACCCTTTTATTTCGAACCTTTCTATGTCCCGTTCTACCTCTTGTTCCCAGTTTAGAATAGGAATTTCCCCAACTTCTCCAAATTCCTCATCACCTTCAAAAACAATATTCACTATATTACACTTAGCAATAAATTTTCTTATTTTATTTTGGTGCACGTGCTTCCTACTCCCGTCGGCTAATTCAACTATAAACGAATGCCTGTTTCGTTTTTCGACAATAGTTGCCGGCCCTTGCACCTAAAATATAATTTGTTAGTTGAATCGGTGATTAACAGTATTACTTTATCGCCTACTTCAAACGTTTATTCTTTGGACCTTAAGTTATAGTGATAGGCCATTCTGCCTTGTTGCACCTCGGACGATAGTTTTTTCTCCTTTGCGGCTCTTTCTAAGCGTCCCTTAAGTTTATTCAAATACTCATGAATCGGCATAGTATCTAACTGTGCCCCCTTATTTTCTCCTGCCCAGGATGACTTGAGAACTGATAAAGGACCCTCCGGCGCTCTACCATATAATAATTGAAAAGGTGCGATTCCTGTCGTAGAATTTGGGACTTCCCTATACGCCCATAATATGAATGGTATTTGTTCATGCCATCTTTTCCCTTCTTCCCTAATCGTATGTTGCAACATACGTTTAAGCGTCTGATTAAAACGTTCCACAAGACCGTTAGACTGTGGGTACTGTGGGGTCGAAAATCGTGGACTAGCCCCTAACCTTTTCTCGAATTCTTTCGTTAAGTCGGCCGTGAAATTGGTTCCATTATCACCCGCGATTATATTTGGAATTCCTGTCCTTGTAAATATTTGAAGCAATGCATCACACGCTGTTTTAGCAGTCAAACATTTTAGGGGATTGCTTCCGCCCACCTGGTATGCTGATCAATTAAGGTTAGTATATATTGATGCCCTTGTGAACTTTTGGGATCAATAGGCCCAATTAAATCAATATTAACTACCTGAAATGGAAGTTCTGGCCGCGATACTGGAGAAATAGGGGCTGTATCATTCACCTTAACCCCTCTAGTCAATTGGCACTCTTAACATGACTCACAAAATTGTTTAGTTTCTTTCGCCATCCCCTCCCAATAAAACGAATACCTGATTCTCTGTAACGTTTTCTTGGCTGCATGATGCCCTCCAAATACCGAAGTATGCGCTAATTTTAGGATTTCTTCCCTTCTTACCTTGGGTACTACTAATTGCGCTATAGTTTCGCCTAACAATTTCTCTTTATGATACAATAAACCATCTACAATATAATAATCCCCTTTATCCATTTTGGCTAATTCCCAAACTCTCTCTAAATTTTTACATTCCAATTGGGATTTCTTAAACATATCTGAATTGCTAACGATAACTTTATTATTTTTCTCCACTTCCCTTTTTTCTGCATTCTGACTTTGTAAATTTTCCGATCTCGCTTCTATTGCGTAAACATTACAATTATCGCTGCTCATACCTTTCTTTTCACTCAAGTTATCGATACTAATTTCCGAACTTTCTAATTCTTGGGACTCTAGCAATGGCTCCTCGCGATTGACCCCTGACAACTCATTAATCACCTCGGGATGTAAAATCGCCTGCTCATTAATATTATCGGTCACCGCGCAAAGTACTTCCTGATGAATTATATTAGTTTGTCCGAATTGCGGAATAGCTAACGGTAATTTAACCAACGGTGGTTTAACTGCTTCACCAAATAATCCTTGTAAATAAATTCTACCCGCTCCTTTTAATTTCTCTTCCGGTACCAAATCTTTATGAATAACACTAATTTCACATCCAGAATCAACCAATCCTTTTGCTTTTTGCCCATTTACACTAACTTCAATTTTCTCAAGTTTATTTAATTTCTCACCAATAACATTAGTTCTCTGTTCGGCCTTTGCCGATATCCTCGCCACAATAGCTCCCTCAGGTAACTCTTTATTTCCTTTCACGACAATCTTATTTACCCCCGCTTTCTGTTCACGCCCTTTACTAGCATTATTATTTCCCTCATTATCCACTTTATTACAAAAACGTTGGTAATGACCCCTTAAACCACATTTGAAGCATCTAGGAGCTGAATCATCACTAGGTTTCTTAAAATCAATTTTCCTATCCGAAAAAGAATTAGTCTCATTACTTCCGTTTTGCCTCCAATTACCACTAAATTTACTATCCTCCCTCGGTTTCACTTTTTCACTGTTTACATACCTATCTTTACCCTTAAAACTTTTATACGTAACGGCATAAGACTTATGTTTAGCGTCAAAATAATTGTCACATTCTTTAGCAATTTTAGAAGCTTCTAACCATTTACTCTGCTGAGTTAACCCAATATATGATGCGGTTTCTTCATCTAACGTGTTTAATAACTTATCCGTAATTATTAACTGATTGACCTTTTCATAAGAGTCCGCACCCCTAATCTTACAATAATTTTCCCATGTTGCTATTAAACGCGATACAAATAATACATGAGTTTCATTCTGGTTTCTCCTAGCCTTCTTAAAATTTTCCAAACACGTCTTCGGTGTCGGCTCATGTTCCCTTAGAACTAACTTCTTTAATTCCTCATAACTCTCAATTTGTTCCCTAGTGGTATAAATTAACAAATTATCCGCCTTATCTCCTAACATATTTAGTAGAATTTCGGCCTGCTGGTTTTCCGGTACATTTTTAGTTTTGAATGCCCTTTCTAAACTGTTGAAAAATAAATTCCATCCCTCAGTCCCTTCTGGTACTTTGATAGACAGAGTTTTAACACTTTTGATCAATTTTTCTATGTTACTTTCATTATTAGATTCCCTAGACCCATTAGAGTTATTTGTCGAACCTTGTACCCTTAGCCTCTCCATTTCTAATTCATGTTCCATCCTCAATTTTTCAGACCTCACTTCTCTTTCTAACTTTTCCCGTTCAACCCTTTCTTCTTTTTCGCGCTGTAACTTTTCGCGCTCTAAATTTTCCTGTTTTTCTAACTTTTCGCGCCTAATTTTTCCTGGCTCTAACTTTTCCTGTTTTACTAACTTTTCGCGCTCTAATCGTTCCGCAACAATAGTGTTAGATAATTCCATAATAGCCCCCTCGTCATATTCATCGCTGTCCATTATCTTTTTCTTAAGCTGAAATCTGGTATCATCTTCCGTGAATTCAACCCCCAATTCTTCGGCTATCATCTGAAGATCCACCCTTTTTAGCTTCAATAAGAAAGCCATACCTTCACCGATTACTATTACCACTCTACAATAATATTTAAATCTGCTAAATGAAAATTTCCTAAATTTCTACTTTAGTACAGTTACCTCCACTTATTATACTAATTAATACATTTCAGATAATTGATGTATTATATTTCTAATTTAACCTACTGCATAATCTTGATTTTCCTCAACCATTAATGTCACACAATTCACTTCCAATAAAACAAAAGGTAAAACAATAATTTCGATTTGATTACTATGCAATACAGATTCCAATTTATACATTAGATAATAACATAACATACAATTTACATAATAATACTGATACGTTGCAAATTGAATAAAAGTATTGATGTCAATAGAAACATCCACATAAAGAAAAATTGTATAACATACACATATAAATTTCTACAATTATCCTCAATAAAATATTTCCAAATTCACTACTGGTGGTCACATTAAAACAAATAAGATCAAAACCTTCCATTTTTTTCCCTCACTGTGAGCCCCCCCTTTTTTTTTTCTCGAAATTTACTTCTAGCCAATTAAAATTCTAAGCAAATGTTCATTACTCGTTTGTTATCAACTCTTCAAACTTAAAACAGCATTGCTTCATTTAAATATTACTTTAATAATAATTTAAATTTAAGTAAATTCAATTATTCCTTCCAACTATTATTAACACAATGCATTAATTTTGTTCACTACCATTATTAGTAAAAAAAATAGAAAATCAATATTAGTACAAGCAATTATAACCTTTTCTTAAAACAATAGTAAATATGGCTCTTAATATTTCCTACCTATCTGAACACAATTACTTTATTGCACATAAACTATCTTAAATTACTATTAATTATACAACAACAAATATATTTGGTTCGAGAATGTCAGCAGACAGAAATGATCAAAACACCTTAACTTATACTTTATCTGCTGGGGTACTCCGCTGCTCACACGTAGTTTCACGATGAATTCAATATTTCGCACTTTAAAGTCACTTTGATGCTATTCAACACTCAGGCTGTAATACACTATCAATGCAAAAACCCTTGACGGGTTAAAAGTTTCTGAAGCAGCACTTTATCTTATGCTCTAAGAATTTTAAATATGGAACTTAAAAATACTGATATCAAATTTTGAGTGACGTTATGCTATTTCTTAAAAAATATATTTGTATTTATTTCATCATTTTATTTTTGTTTTATTTATAATCGCATGTGCAAAAGTTATGTTCAACATGAAAAGCTGCATAAAATTTTATTCGCTGTTGCTTTATCATTTACATCTCTCATAAATTCAAAATATGAGTTTTAAAAGATATGATATAAAATTTAAGTAACGCCTTGATGTGACTTTAAAAGGTTTGTTTTAAAATTCAAAGTCACATCAAGGCGTCACTTAAATTTTATATCAAATCTTTTAAAACTCATATTTTGAATTTATGAGAGATGTAAATGATAAAGCAATAGCGAATAAAATTTTATGCAGCTTTTCATGTTGAACATAACTTTTGCACATGCGATTATAAATAAAACAAAAATAAAATGATGAAATAAATACAAATATATTTTTTAAGAAATAGCATAACGTCACTCAAAATTTGATATCAGTATTTTTAAGTTCCATATTTAAAATTCTTAGAGCATAAGATAAAGTGCTGCGTCAGAAACTTTTAACCCGTCAAGAGTTTTTGCATTGATATCATTACTTTTTTGAGGTTAGTGATAAAATGATTAAAAAAAAGATACTTATGGAATTTAATGCAGATTTAATTTTTACTATTTTATTACAATTTTCCTTATAGCAGTTTGTATATAAAAACAAGTGGGTAAGTATAATCGCAGATCGCACAGAGGGTTTCATTTGATATTCCTTTAAAAACACTTTATCCTTAAATTAATAAATCCAAAATGTTAATTTATAATTATTAAATCCTTACATAGATGGTGCACCAATAGTTCCAATTTTCATGGGGCAGGGAACGCACTCTTTTAAACAAACCACCTTCCAATTGAAGTCATCAAAAACCAAGTTGAATAAGCCAGACCCCGTTGTGTTGTTTGACAAACAGCAGTCTCATGTCCCCTCCTTCCCCCTTTTTCAAAATTTTTCAGACCAGTACCTAAGAATGGAACCGAAATAATTTTTTCTCTTCAGAAATTACGATAAAAAAATAGTATGCAGTACTCATAAATTTACTTTAACGCTATATAGGGTGATTATTAAGTTAATTATAACGTTTGGAATCTGTTGCATTGATGTCCGAAAGGTAGTTTCTGAGTTATGGAAGCTGGACCCATAAGGCGCCATAGAGGGGCGAAGCCCGCTAGTGTCTATCATAATTATATCTGCCATGTGGACTAATTGCGATATTTAATCAAAATAGTGCCCCCCCCCCCTCCTCATCCCCGAAAATATAACAAATACAAAATGTGTCTTTATAAACCTATCGTCAAATAGGTTTTTATTTCTTTTTCCCTTAAAAAAAAACATGATTTTTATATCCGTAACGTAAATAGCGGACGAAGCCCGCTAGTTCCTATCATAATATATATTTTTAATAATTTTATATAGTCTATAATAAAAATCAGACTTAAAATAGTCTAGTTCCATGAGTACTTGTAGTGTCAGTTACATGCTACGATTTTTGGATACCAGTATTTTAGAACGGGAAAATGTGACTTATTTTATCGGAGATATCTCATTAATTGAATAAGGTGAAGCAAACTTTTTGAAAAAAAGGTGGCCAACAAGCATGGCAGTTATCAGCTATGTGACTTTGTGCTAAAGTCCATTAATTTGATCTGCTTTAAAAAGATTACGGAAGATTGAATTATAGTAGAACCTGGATTAACCGAGCTTCGATTAATCGAGGTTTCTGTTAACCGAGCCGATAACAAAGTCTGATTTTTTTTTTCCTTTTGAATGAGCCTTAAAAATAACCACACTCTTTAGCTCACTGTCCGTGCTATACAGGCCCTTCTGCCCCCAAAAGCACTCAACTCCAAAGAAACATTGGACCCTGAGAAGTCAATAGCGAACAATGCTTTGTTTCCAGTGGCTGTGTGAACTTTCGTAAATTTTTCAATTTGCATTTTAAAATTTACTACTGGTAGTTGATTTTCTTTTTAAATTTGTTAAGCTGTGAAAGAGAACTTTACATATATTTATTTTTATTATTTAAAAAACGTTCTATATATTTTTTTTAAAGAGATGTTAAATTCGCAAGCACGGCGAGTTTTTACACACAGTTTCTATTAACCGAGATTTCCGATTCCGATTTACTAACAGTCCCAATTAGCTCGGATAATCGAGGCTGCTCTGTATAATTAAAAAATCAATGGCGATCTTACTGTAAACGGGTTTCCCTTTTACTGGGGGATTTCAAGACCGAATCAGCTGATGTTAGTTGCTGTTTCCGTGCTTGATTAAATAAGATTAGTTAAACATTTGAAAATTACCAAATATAAAAGGAACTAAGTCAACAGAGTCTTTCCTTTATGGTATTTTTTAACAACGCTATAAGAAAATGATTTTAAATAACAGATTTTAAATGTAACGTTTTAAATCTGACATAATTTTCACCAAACTTTCCTTTCTCTTTGTAACATTCAACTGAAAATATTTTTATTATTAGAAAGATAATATTATTATTTGCGCTACCTTAAAATTGGCAACTATAGTTAAAAATATCATCTCGAAATTTGAAATAAATCTCTCATATAAATATATTTTTTAATTTAAACTGTTTTGCAATATTATTATTTGGCCACTTTGGCCAATATGACGTAATTTCCTCCATTTACGACTTTTAACACATATCAATGAATTTATTATTTAAAAATTTTCTCTTTCTTTTAATATTCACGTGTAAATATAATTTTTATGACGTAATTTTCAATGTTTTCCTGCTTTTAATGCGTAATCATTTAATTCTAATTTGAAAATAATTGATTATTTTATAATTTTCTTTCATTTTAAGTAAGCATGTGTAAAAACAATTTTTATGACGTAATGTTTAATATTTTCCTGCTTTTAACACGTTATCATTTAATTCTAATTTAAAAGGATTTTTTTTCTGTTTATAATAATCACATGTGAATAAATTTTTAATTTAAAGGATATATTATTCTTTGCGCTGTTTTAACAATTGGCAACAATTTAAAATAACCTTTTCTAAAATATGTAAAAAATATCTCTGGAAATTCTGAAAATTTTAATTTAAAATTGAAATAAACCGTCAAAAAATTAGGCAAGTTAAAAATAATAAATGCACTCTGCAAACTTCGAGTTTCTATTGAATGATTAAAATGAATGAAAATGATTAAATTCCCATGTATAGTTTTTTTTCCTATGAGACTTTTTTAATGAGACAATTTTATCCAGATTTAACATTAAATATCTCTTAAAATAATTCTTCGATTTAAAAACTGCCTACTTCAACGTTTTTATCAAACATTTCTCTATAATACTACCCATTTTAATATTTTTGTATGCAGTAATTTTCTTAATATTTGCGAAATATACCTCTAGTCACAAGACATTCTTTCAAAGCGGCGAAGAGCGTTAGTTTTTTTTTTTTTTTTTCGAATAAGAGGCAAAATGTAGTACGCAATTGCGTCAAAAGAGGGCGACACCAGGATTCTGATATGCTTATTATGTAAACTGTAAATATTGCAAAGTTAAATGAAAACAATTGTCTCGGGGTTATCAAACTTCATTGATATTTATAAATAAAACATTTCAACTAAATTATTTATTATAAAAGAATTATTACATCACAATAGTTTTTATGCAAGGAAAATAATAATTATAATAATAATAATATTATGGATGTCAGTGATTATATATTGATTGACCGTCATAATAATAAAAAATGATATTATAAAACGAAGAGCTGAAATGAATTATTTTTTTACGTTTCTGATCGTGTGATTTATATTCAAATAATAATTATTAATGTATATTTTTTGTAAAGTGATTGAAATTAAATATATTTATAAAATTTATGGTAATATTTTTATTGTTGAAAAATTGCCAAGAAATAATCATCATCAAATTGGCGTCATTATAATTGTAATTTTATTTAACTTAATAGCAATTAAAAAATTACAAAGGAACTGAGAATAATGGTCAACTAACAGACTTAAAAAAAAAACACATTCACATGTGAAAACACGTATCAGAGAGTATCGAACTGCCTATCTTAAGATCAGTAGACGATGGCCCTTAATCACTCAGCCAGTGGGAAGACAAAATTTTTCTCCCCAAAAGTGGTTAAAAAGAAATCATGTGTATGAATACAGTGTCATGCATTTTCGGTGAAATTTCCATAGAATGGCGAAGAAATATAGTCCGATTTTTCATGCGCATTATAAAACGAACAAGAGTCTTGCTGGAAACAAGTAAATTGTTATTTGGTTCATCTGAAACATATTTATTTGATTTTTAAAAAATCGCCCGTGTCATTTTCGAGAGAAAAAAAATCGAATTATTTAACGAACGAGAGTTTTCCCAGAAAAAAGAAAAGTGTTATTCACCTCGCCTTAATCACATTTATATTATGTATCAATTTAAAAATAATCGTTAGAACCGTTTTCGAGATTTTCAAATTAGGAACTTCCTCGATATCATACCAACGTTTTCACTTTAAAAATGGCTATTTAGATCTCAAAATATACTGCACGTAGAAATGTAAAAATTTCAGTATACGATTAGACTGCAGATATAAGACTGTTCTAGAAAATTCAGAACAATAAGACCTATATCTGCTGAGTTATTAAAAGGCGGCTTTTCGCGTTTTCTTTGATGTCGAGTTAGCTGTATATATGAGTTCCGCCATCTACGAATTCTATGATACGATACGATACGATTTTAGGCTTAAGGCTGCGTCACTCGGAATACTACCGTCTTCCATGATAACTTGAGGCACTGTAGCGATGATAGGGCACAAATACTATTTCGGTTCGCCGTAACGACGATAGGGCACAACACTTTAGTTCGGTTCGCTGTAACGATGATAGGGCACAACACTTTAGTTCGGTTCGCTGTAACGATGATAGGGCACACACACTCTGTATTTCTGCTCGACGCTTGGTTTTTATCTCTCTAAAATTCCGTTCGACGATCCGGCATTTCCACGCAAGAATTCCACTGGGTGCTCCGGCACTAACACACTGCAACACGGCTCGCTGGTCACTGGTCCAAGACGATTCTATCCCGTCGCTGCCATCAATTTGTCGGGTTTCCTCTTAGTCCGCACAACTTCGAAGAAAATCCTTATTATTTATATGCTGCCACCACCGATATGATTACGTGATATCGGTCACGCACTGAGAGGATTGTTTAAATGAAAACCAACGCTTTCAATTAACTAAATTAACAGTTTATTTACATACTATTTACACAACAACAAAAGACTATTTACACTTACAAACTCGGATATAGATGATCCGGTTCAACATTAAATTGAATACAGTAAATGCTGGCTGTGTACTGTTAAACTACGTTAAACCACTCTCACTCTACACACGTTAAATTAGCTTTCCGGAGATCAATCTCGATCTCCCAGCACATGGGTTCTAAGCCTAAGCTCTCCGAGCCTCTCTCAACCCTACACACTCTCTCAGAGCTATCCAAGGAACACCCGTCCACTTTGCGCGCTACGCTCAAACTGCCTATCTCAGCATAAGAGACTGCCTTCCAGCAACCTCTTGCTCCTTCTCAATGTAATCCCTTCGGAGTTTTCTACCTGGCTCCCATTTCAAGCTCTTTTCTTCGTTCTTGGAATGCTTTTGTCTTCCCATCTTCCACAGACATCTCAAAAGGTTGGGCACACCCCTCTCCAACTATCTTTTTTCCCCTTCATACCATCTATACATTTTCACCGGCTTAGATCCAGTTTTAGATAAGGAAAAACTGTTATTTTGAAATTCCAGTACACAGCCCATACAATATATAATATATTAAGACAAAAATAATATAGAACCCCAGTTCTAATAGCTGATATTTCTCAGAACCTGACACCCCCCACCTTAGCGGAAAATATGCCATTTAGGGGCTAATTTTCCCCAAACATATAGTAACATCACAGAAGAGTTCAATAGTCTCTTTGCAGGTTTCTCCATTATTATTATTACATATATATATCAAGGTGTCTGAACATTCTCTACTGACATCTCTAATGAACCGTGTACTACTATTATTATTACAGAAAAACTACACATGCTAATACACTATAACACAAAATTCAAATACAATTACACATATACAAAAAAAATTTAAAACGTGATGACACCCCTTTAAGGTTTGTCCACTATTTAGTCATTGATGCCGATGGGCTAGCAATTGGCTGTTCTTCCCAGCTCTTCCTATGTAGCCTGGAAATTGCATTAGCATTTAAATGTTGCGCTCCTGGACAATGAGAAATACTCGGGTTCCAGCGTTGCAAGGCAAGAGCCCATCTAGTGAGTTTGGGGGACCTTGGGGTTGTTTCAGTGAGAAATTTTAATGGATTATGATCCGTTATGATCTCAATTTGAGATCCATAGGTCCACTTTTCAAACTTCCGCAACCCGAAGAGAACACTCCAAGCCTCTTTCTCTATACTCGGCCAAGCCCGCTGAGCCCCTGATAATTTCTGACTGGCAAAAGCTATCGGTTTAAACTGACCCTTTTCATCTTTTTGAGTAAGACAACATCCTACTGCCAGGTCTGAAGCATCGGCGTGAAGCTGATATTCCCGGTCTACGACAGGTGTAGCCAAACGCGTCACGTTACATAACTCATCTTTAAGGGTATTAAATGCTTCTTCTGCCCTTTCATCCCATGGTACAGTATTTTTAACCTTCCCTTTAGTTAATTCCGTTAAAGGTATAGCAATTTGTGCATAATTTGGAATATAAGATCGGTAAAATCCCATTAATCCCAAAACAGATCTAACTTCCTTCTTAGTTTTCGGTCTCTTTAAGTCCCTTATTGCTCCTATTTTCTCCTCATCAGGTGCATGCGTTCCACCCCCAATTACACGACCTAAAAACTTAGTCAATTTCTCTCCAAATTTACATTTATCCAGCCTAATCGTAAAATTTCTATTTTTAAGTTCTTCTATAACAGACCTAACATGCTCACAATGCTCTTCCCAGGTGTCGGAGAAAATGATGACATCATCAATATATGCTTGTGCATACCTCCGATGACCTTGAAGAACCTCATTCATATCTTTTTGGAACGTAGCAGTCGCCCTGATAAACCAAAAGGCATAGTACGTCACTGATAAGTCCCATTATGAGTTGTAAAAGCTGACAATTGTTTACATTCCTCCGCCATTTTAATCTACCAATAACCCCTCAATAAATCAATCGAAGATAAATATTTAGCTGCCCCCGCAGTATACATGATTTCTTGCGAATCTTTCATCGGAAATGTTGGGACCTGCGTTACTGAATTTAAAGCTCTATAATCAATGCAAAGCCTAACAGTTGCGTCTTTTTTCGCCACGCAAACAATTGGATGACTAATTTCTGCATTTGATACTTCGATTAGGTTTAATTCTAATAACTCCTGAATCTGTCTATCTACTTCCTCTTTGTAAGCAACAGGTACACTATATAACTTTGACTTTTTCCTTGCCACACCCGGTTTCAAATCAATACGGTGCTCCCCTACTTCCGCTGGTCGCACACGACCCATAAATACCTCTTTATTCTCCCTCAAAATGGACTTTATATCCTTGACTTGACTATTAGATAACCCTTTTATTTCGAACCTTTCTATGTCCCGTTCTACCTCTTGTTCCCAGTTTAGAATAGGAATTTCCCCAACTTCTCCAAATTCCTCATCACCTTCAAAAACAATATTCACTATATTACACTTAGCAATAAATTTTCTTATTTTATTTTGGTGCACGTGCTTCCTACTCCCGTCGGCTAATTCAACTATAAACGAATGCCTGTTTCGTTTTTCGACAATAGTTGCCGGCCCTTGCACCTAAAATATAATTTGTTAGTTGAATCGGTGATTAACAGTATTACTTTATCGCCTACTTCAAACGTTTATTCTTTGGACCTTAAGTTATAGTGATAGGCCATTCTGCCTTGTTGCACCTCGGACGATAGTTTTTTCTCCTTTGCGGCTCTTTCTAAGCGTCCCTTAAGTTTATTCAAATACTCATGAATCGGCATAGTATCTAACTGTGCCCCCTTATTTTCTCCTGCCCAGGATGACTTGAGAACTGATAAAGGACCCTCCGGCGCTCTACCATATAATAATTGAAAAGGTGCGATTCCTGTCGTAGAATTTGGGACTTCCCTATACGCCCATAATATGAATGGTATTTGTTCATGCCATCTTTTCCCTTCTTCCCTAATCGTATGTTGCAACATACGTTTAAGCGTCTGATTAAAACGTTCCACAAGACCGTTAGACTGTGGGTACTGTGGGGTCGAAAATCGTGGACTAGCCCCTAACCTTTTCTCGAATTCTTTCGTTAAGTCGGCCGTGAAATTGGTTCCATTATCACCCGCGATTATATTTGGAATTCCTGTCCTTGTAAATATTTGAAGCAATGCATCACACGCTGTTTTAGCAGTCAAACATTTTAGGGGATTGCTTCCGCCCACCTGGTATGCTGATCAATTAAGGTTAGTATATATTGATGCCCTTGTGAACTTTTGGGATCAATAGGCCCAATTAAATCAATATTAACTACCTGAAATGGAAGTTCTGGCCGCGATACTGGAGAAATAGGGGCTCTATCATTCACCTTAACCCCTCTAGTCAATTGGCACTCTAAACATGACTCACAAAATTGTTTAGTTTCTTTCGCCATCCCCTCCCAATAAAACGAATACCTGATTCTCTGTAACGTTTTCTTGGCTGCATGATGCCCTCCAAATACCGAAGTATGCGCTAATTTTAGGATTTCTTCCCTTCTTACCTTGGGTACTACTAATTGCGCTATAGTTTCGCCTAACAATTTCTCTTTATGATACAATAAACCATCTACAATATAATAATCCCCTTTATCCATTTTGGCTAATTCCCAAACTCTCTCTAAATTTTTACATTCCAATTGGGATTTCTTAAACATATCTGAATTGCTAACGATAACTTTATTATTTTTCTCCACTTCCGTTTTTTCTGCATTCTGACTTTGTAAATTTTCCGATCTCGCTTCTATTGCGTAAACATTACAATTATCGCTGCTCATACCTTTCTTTTCACTCAAGTTATCGATACTAATTTCCGAACTTTCTAATTCTTGGGACTCTAGCAATGGCTCCTCGCGATTGACCCCTGACAACTCATTAATCACCTCGGGATGTAAAATCGCCTGCTCATTAATATTATCGGTCACCGCGCAAAGTACTTCCTGATGAATTATATTAGTTTGTCCGAATTGCGGAATAGCTAACGGTAATTTAACCAACGGTGATTTAATTGCTTCACCAAATAATCCTTGGAAATAAATACTACCCGCTCCTTTTAATTTCTCTTCCGGTACCAAATCTTTATGAATAACACTAATTTCACATCCAGAATCAACCAATCCTTTTGCTTTTTGCCCATTTACACTAACTTCAATTTTCTCAAGTTTATTTAATTTCTCACCAATAACATTAGTTCTCTGTTCGGCCTTTGCCGATATCCTCGCCACAATAGCTCCCTCAGGTAACTCTTTATTTCCTTTCACGACAATCTTATTTACCCCCGCTTTCTGTTCACGCCCTTTACTAGCATTATTATTTCCCTCATTATCCACTTTATTACAAAAACGTTGGTAATGACCCCTTAAACCACATTTGAAGCATCTAGGAGCTGAATCATCACTAGGTTTCTTAAAATCAGTTTTCCTATCCGAAAAAGAATTAGTCTCATTACTTCCGTTTTGCCTCCAATTACCACTAAATTTACTATCCTCCCTCGGTTTCATTTTTTCACTGTTTACATACCTATCTTTACCCTTAAAACTTTTATACGTAACGGCATAAGACTTATGTTTAGCGTCAAAATAATTGTCACATTCTTTAGCAATTTTAGAAGCTTCTAACCATTTACTCTGCTGAGTTAACCCAATATATGATGCGGTTTCTTCATCTAACGTGTTTAATAACTTATCCGTAATTATTAACTGATTGACCTTTTCATAAGAGTCCGCACCACTAATCTTACAATAATTTTCCCATGTTGCTATTAAACGCGATACAAATAATACATGAGTTTCATTCTGGTTTCTCCTAGCCTTCTTAAAATTTTCCAAACACGCCTTCGGTTTCGGCTCATGTTCCCTTAGAACTAACTTCTTTAATTCCTCATAACTCTCAATTTGTTCCCTAGTGGTATAAATTAACAAATTATCCGCCTTATCTCCTAACATATTTAGTAGAATTTCGGCCTGCTGGTTTTCCGGTACATTTTTAGTTTTGAATGCCCTTTCTAAACTGTTGAAAAATAAATTCCATCCCTCAGTCCCTTCTGGTACTTTGATAGACAGAGTTTTAACACTTTTGATCAATTTTTCTATGTTACTTTCATTATTAGATTCCCTAGACCCATTAGAGTTATTTGTCGAACCTTGTACCCTTAGCCTCTCCATTTCTAATTCATGTTCCATCCTCAATTTTTCAGACCTCTCTTCTCTTTCTAACTTTTCCCGTTCAACCCTTTCTTCTTTTTCGCGCTGTAACTTTTCGCGCTCTAAATTTTCCTGTTTTTCTAACTTTTCGCGCCTAATTTTTCCTGTTTTTCTTCGCGCTCTAATCGTTCCGCAACAATAGTGTTAGATAATTCCATAATAGCCCCCTCGTCATATTCATCGCTGTCCATTATCTTTTTCTTAAGCTGAAATCTGGTATCATCTTCCGTGAATTCAACCCCCAATTCTTCGGCTATCATCTGAAGATCCACCCTTTTTAGCTTCAATAAGAAAGCCATACCTTCACCGATTACTATTACCACTCTACAATAATATTTAAATCTGCTAAATGAAAATTTCCTAAATTTCTACTTTAGTACAGTTACCTCCACTTATTATACTAATTAATACATTTCAGATAATTGATGTATTATATTTCTAATTTAACCTACTGCATAATCTTGATTTTCCTCAACCATTAATGTCACACAATTCACTTCCAATAAAACAAAAGGTAAAACAATAATTTCGATTTGATTACTATGCAATACAGATTCCAATTTATACATTAGATAATAACATAACATACAATTTACATAATAATACTGATACGTTGCAAATTGAATAAAAGTATTGATGTCAATAGAAACATCCACATAAAGAAAAATTGTATAACATACACATATAAATTTCTACAATTATCCTCAATAAAATATTTCCAAATTCACTACTGGTGGTCACACTTAAAACAAATAAGATCAAAACCTTCCATTTTTTTCCCTCACTGTGAGCCTTTTTTTTTTCTCGAAATTTACTTCTAGCCAATTAAAATTCTAAGCAAATGTTCATTACTCGTTTGTTATCAACTCTTCAAACTTAAAACAGTATTGCTTCATTTAAATACTACTTTAATAATAATTTAAATTTAAGTAAATTCAATTATTCCTTCCAACTATTATTAACACAATGCATTAATTTTTTTCACTACCATTATTAGTAAAAAAAAATAGAAAATCAATATTAGTACAAGCAATTATGACCTTTTCTTAAAACAATAGTAAATATGGCTCTTAATATTTCCTACCTATCTGAACACAATTACTTTATTGCACATAAACTATCTTAAATTACTATTAATTATACAACAACAAATATATCTGGTTCGAGAATGTCAGCAGACAGAAATGATCAAAACACCTTAACTTATACTTTATCTGCTGGGGTACTCCGCTGCTCACACGTAGTTTCACGATGAATTCAATATTTCGCACTTTAAAGTCACTTTGATGCTATTCAACACTCAGGCTGTAATACACTATCAATGCAAAAACCCTTGACGGGTTAAAAGTTTCTGACGCAGCACTTTATCTTATGCTCTAAGAATTTTAAATATGGAACTTAAAAATACTGATATCAAATTTTTAGTGACGTTATGCTATTTCTTAAAAAATATATTTGTATTTATTTCATCATTTTATTTTTGTTTTATTTATAATCGCATGTGCAAAAGTTATGTTCAACATGAAAAGCTGCATAAAATTTTATTCGCTGTTGCTTTATCATTTACATCTCTCATAAATTCAAAATATGAGTTTTAAAAGATATGATATAAAATTTAAGTAACGCCTTGATGTGACTTTAAAAGGTTTGTTTTAAAATTCAAAGTCACATCAAGGCGTCACTTAAATTTTATATCAAATCTTTTAAAACTCATATTTTGAATTTATGAGAGATGTAAATGATAAAGCAATAGCGAATAAAATTTTATGCAGCTTTTCATGTTGAACATAACTTTTGCACATGCGATTATAAATAAAACAATAATAAAATGATGAAATAAATACAAATATATTTTTTAAGAAATAGCATAACGTCACTCAAAATTTGATATCAGTATTTTTAAGTTCCATATTTAAAATTCTTAGAGCATAAGATAAAGTGCTGCGTCAGAAACTTTTAACCCGTCAAGGGTTTTTGCATTGATATCATTACTTTTTTGAGGTTAGTGATAAAATGATTAAAAAAAAGATACTTATGGAATTTAATGCAGATTTAATTTTTACTATTTTATTACAATTTTCCTTATAGCAGTTTGTATATAAAAACAAGTGGGTAAGTATAATCGCAGATCGCACAGAGGGTTTCATTTGATATTCCTTTAAAAACACTTTATCCTTAAATTAATAAATCCAAAATGTTAATTTATAATTATTAAATCCTTACATAGATGGTGCACCAATAGTTCCAATTTTCATGGGGCAGGGAACGCACTCTTTTAAACAAACCACCTTCCAATTGAAGTCATCAAAAACCAAGTTGAATAAGCCAGACCCCGTTGTGTTGTTTGACAAACAGCAGTCTCATGTCCCCTCCTTCCCCCTTTTTCAAAATTTTTCAGACCAGTACCTAAGAATGGAACCGAAATAATTTTTTCTCTTCAGAAATTACGATAAAAAAATAGTATGCAGTACTCATAAATTTACTTTAATGCTATATAGGGTGATTATTAAGTTAATTATAACGTTTGGAATCTGTTGCATTGATGTCCGAAAGGTAGTTTCTGAGTTATGGAAGCTGGACCCATAAGGCGCCATAGAGGGGCGAAGCCCGCTAGTGTCTATCATAATTATATCTGCCATGTGGACTAATTGCGATATTTAATCAAAATAGTCCCCCCCCCCTCCTCATCCCCGAAAATATAACAAATACAAAATGTGTCTTTATAAACCTACCGTCAAATAGGTTTTTATTTCTTTTTCCCTTAAAAAAAAAACATGATTTTTATATCCGTAACGTAAATAGCGGACGAAGCCCGCTAGTTCCTATCATAATATATATTTTTAATAATTTTATATAGTCTATAATAAAAATCAGACTTAAAATAGTCTAGTTCCATGAGTACTTGTAGTGTCAGTTACATGCTACGATTTTTGGATACCAGTATTTTAGAACGGGAAAATGTGACTTATTTTATCGGAGATATCTCATTAATTGAATAAGGTGAAGCAAACTTTTTGAAAAAAAGGTGGCCAACAAGCATGGCAGTTATCAGCTATGTGACTTTGTGCTAAAGTCCATTAATTTGATCTGCTTTAAAAAGATTACGGAGGATTGAATTATAGTAGAACCTGGATTAACCGAGCTTCGATTAATCGAGGTTTCTGTTAACGGAGCCGATAACAAAGTCTGATTTTTTTTTCCTTTTGAATGAGCCTTAAAAATAACCACACTCTTTAGCTCACTGTCCGTGCTATACAGGCCCTTCTGCCCCCAAAAGCACTCAACTCCAAAGAAACATTGGACCCTGAGAAGTCAATAGCGAACAATGCTTTGTTTCCAGTGGCTGTGTGAACTTTCGTAAATTTTTCAATTTGCATTTTAAAATTTACTACTGGTAGTTGATTTTCTTTTTAAATTTGTTAAGCTGTGAAAGAGAACTTTACATATATTTATTTTTATTATTTAAAAAACGTTCTATATATTTTTTTAAAAGAGATGTTAAATTCGCAAGCACGGCGAGTTTTTACACACAGTTTCTATTAACCGAGATTTCCGATTCCGATTTACCAACAGTCCCAATTAGCTCGGATAATCGAGGCTGCTCTGTATAATTAAAAAATCAATGGCGATCTTACTGTAAACGGGTTTCCCTTTTACTGGGGGATTTCAAGACCGAATCAGCTGATGTTAGTTGCTGTTTCCGTGCTTGATTAAATAAGATTAGTTAAACATTTGAAAATTACCAAATATAAAAGGAACTAAGTCAACAGAGTCTTTCCTTTATGGTATTTTTTAACAACGCTATAAGAAAATGATTTTAAATAACAGATTTTAAATGTAACGTTTTAAATCTGACATAATTTTCACCAAACTTTCCTTTCTCTTTGTAACATTCAACTGAAAATATTTTTATTATTAGAAAGATAATATTATTATTTGCGCTACCTTAAAATTGGCAACTATAGTTAAAAATATCATCTCGAAATTTGAAATAAATCTCTCATATAAATATATTTTTTAATTTAAACTGTTTTGCAATATTATTATTTGGCCACTTTGGCCAATATGACGTAATTTCCTCCATTTACGACTTTTAACACATATCAATGAATTTATTATTTAAAAATTTTCTTTTTCTTTTAATATTCACGTGTAAATATAATTTTTATGACGTAATTTTCAATGTTTTCCTGCTTTTAATGCGTAATCATTTAATTCTAATTTGAAAATAATTGATTATTTTATAATTTTCTTTCATTTTAAGTAAGCATGTGTAAAAACAATTTTTATGACGTAATGTTTAATATTTTCCTGCTTTTAACACGTTATCATTTAATTCTAATTTAAAAGGATTTTTTTTCTGTTTATAATAATCACATGTGAATAAATTTTTAATTTAAAGGATACATTATTCTTTGCGCTGTTTTAACAATTGGCAACAATTTAAAATAACCTTTTCTAAAATATGTAAAAAATATCTCTTTAAATTCTGAAAATTTTAATTTAAAATTGAAATAAACCGTCAAAAAATTAGGCAAGTTAAAAATAATAAATGCACTCTGCAAACTTCGAGTTTCTATTGAATGATTAAAATGAATGAAAATGATTAAATTCCCATGTATAGTTTTTTTTCCTATGAGACTTTTTTAATGAGACAATTTTATCCAGATTTAACATTAAATATCTCTTAAAATAATTCTTCGATTTAAAAACTGCCTACTTCAACGTTTTTATCAAACATTTCTCTATAATACTACCCATTTTAATATTTTTGTATGCAGTAATTTTCTTAATATTTGCGAAATATACCTCTAGTCACAAGACATTCTTTCAAAGCGGCGAAGAGCGTTAGTTTTTTTTTTTTTTTTTCGAATAAGAGGCAAAATGTAGTACGCAATTGCGTCAAAAGAGGGCGACACCAGGATTCTGATATGCTTATTATGTAAACTGTAAATATTGCAAAGTTAAATGAAAACAATTGTCTCGGGGTTATCAAACTTCATTGATATTTATAAATAAAACATTTCAACTAAATTATTTATTATAAAAGAATTATTACATCACAATAGTTTTTATGCAAGGAAAATAATAATTATAATAATAATAATATTATGGATGTCAGTGATTATATATTGATTGACCGTCATAATAATAAAAAATGATATTATAAAACGAAGAGCTGAAATGAATTATTTTTTTACGTTTCTGATCGTGTGATTTATATTCAAATAATAATTATTAATGTATATTTTTTGTAAAGTGATTGAAATTAAATATATTTATAAAATTTATGGTAATATTTTTATTGTTGAAAAATTGCCAAGAAATAATCATCATCAAATTGGCGTCATTATAATTGTAATTTTATTTAACTTAATAGCAATTAAAAAATTACAAAGGAACTGAGAATAATGGTCAACTAACAGACTTTAAAAAAAACACATTCACATGTGAAAACACGTATCAGAGAGTATCGAACTGCCTATCTTAAGATCAGTAGACGATGGCCCTTAATCACTCAGCCAGTGGGAAGACAAAATTTTTCTCCCCAAAAGTGGTTAAAAAGAAATCATGTGTATGAATACAGTGTCATGCATTTTCGGTGAAATTTCCATAGAATGGCGAAGAAATATAGTCCGATTTTTCATGCGCATTATAAAACGAACAAGAGTCTTGCTGGAAACAAGTAAATTGTTATTTGGTTCATCTGAAACATATTTATTTGATTTTTAAAAAATCGCCCGTGTCATTTTCGAGAGAAAAAAAATCGAATTATTTAACGAACGAGAGTTTTCCCAGAAAAAAGAAAAGTGTTATTCACCTCGCCTTAATCACATTTATATTATGTATCAATTTAAAAATAATCGTTAGAACCGTTTTCGAGATTTTCAAATTAGGAACTTCCTCGATATCATACCAACGTTTTCACTTTAAAAATGGCTATTTAGATCTCAAAATATACTGCACGTAGAAATGTAAAAATTTCAGTATACGATTAGACTGCAGATATAAGACTGTTCTAGAAAATTCAGAACAATAAGACCTATATCTGCTGAGTTATTAAAAGGCGGCTTTTCGCGTTTTCTTTGATGTCGAGTTAGCTGTATATATGAGTTCCGCCATCTACGAATTCTATGATACGATACGATACGATTTTAGGCTTAAGGCTGCGTCACTCGGAATACTACCGTCTTCCATGATAACTTGAGGCCAGGCGCGGATCCACGGGGGGGGCGATCGGGGCGATCGCCCCCCCCCAAAACAATATAAATCCACCGATTATCGCGAATTTCGAGAAAATGATCGCCGAAAAAAAATCAATTTCGTCAATTGTTCGCAGGCCAAAGGATAGCAAAAGGAATGCAAATTTTGTCAACGGATCGTGCAAAAAAACCCAATTTCGTCAAAGGATCGCGAAAAAACGCGAATTTCGACAAAGGATCGCGAAAAAACGCGAAATTTCGTCAAAATAGCGCGGAAAATGCGAATTTCGTTAAAAAATCGTGTATTTCGTCAAAGGACCACAAAGGAACGCAAATTTCGTCAAAGGATCGCAGAAAAAACGCGAATTTCGTCAAAGGATTGCAGAAAAAAACACGAATTTCAGCAAAGAATTGAGGTAAAAACGCTAATTTCGCGAAAGAATCAAGCAAAAAACGCTAATTTCGTCAACAGACCTCTGAAAAATGCGAATTTCTTCAAAGAATCGCGAAAAAATGCGCGAATTTCGCCAGTTAGCACCGGGAGGAGATTCCCTCAGCGCGCATCCACGGGAGTGGCGGATTCGATCGGGGCAAAGAAGGGAAGAACAAAGTTACCAAGTTGGCTTTTAAGAAATCAACACACCATAAGCATTTTAGCTTTTAACTGACTAGGATTAGGACATAATCCTTTTTTGTTCATTCATCAAATACCCTTGAAATTTACCAATGTGGGTTGAAATAAGAGGACATTTTTTACACATTAGTGGCTTTCTTCAGAAAGCATTAAGATGATTGCATTTTTCAAAGGACCTTTCTTTTTCTTGTTTCTTTCTTTCTTTGGAAATTGCTATGATTCCCATTCTTTTCTCAAACAATTAAGAACTCCTCAAAAATATCGTTATACAGAAATTAGAATTGCAGCTTCTTTGAAAGAAGGAAAAGTTTCAACACCTTAAAGGGATCCACATAACGTTGTCAATTTCTGTTGTAGAGATTCAACAAAAGGTACACGAAGTGGCACCATCCCCCACTTCAACCCATAGTGTCAAAAATTAGGGCGTCATATGCCTTTTGACAGGACATAATCCTATTTTGTTTACTACTTGCCGAAACGTCAGTGAGGTTTACCACTGACACCCGGAAAGTGTTTGGTTTTCGTTGGCTTGTGTGTCTGTTCCGCGAAAACTGCCGTTAAAAGCGTTGGATTTATATCTTGGGGGGGGGGGGCGACCTCCCCGATAGAAACCCCCATGGATGCACGACTAGGGGAATCTCCTCCTGGTGCTAATTGTGCATTTTTTCCGCGGCCCTTTGACGAAATTCGCGCATTTTTTCGCAATTCTTTGACGAAATTCGCATTTTTTCCAAGATCTGTTGACAAAATTCGCATTTTCGCGCGATTTTTTCGCGAAATTAGCGTTCTTTCCGTAATTGTTTGGCAAATTTCGCGTTTTTTAAATCCTTTGGCGAAATTCGCGTTTTTTCTGCGATTCTTTGACGAAATTCGCGTTTTTTTCTGCGATCTTTTGACGAAATTCTCGTTTTTTCTGCGATCCTTCCTCGAAATTCGCGTTTTTTCAACTATCCTTTGATGAAAATCGTGTTTTTTTCGTGGTCCTTTGACGAAATTCGCTTACTTTTTCGCGATTCTTTGACGAAAATAGCAGTTTTTCCGAGATCTATTGACAAAATTCGTATTTTTTGCGCGATTTTTTTTTCGAATTTAGCGTTTTTTTCGTAATTGTTTGGCGAAATTCGCGTTTTTTGCGGTCCTTTGGTGAAATTCACGTTTTTTCTGCTATCCTTTGACGAAATTCGCGTTTTTTTCTGCGACCCTTTGACGAAATTCGCGTTTTTTTCTGCGACCCTTTGACGAAATTCGCGTTTTTTCTGCCATCCTTTGACGAGATTCGCGTTTTTTCGTGGTCCTTTGACAAAATTCGCATTTTGCGCGATTTTTTGACCTGAGAACGATTGACGAAAATGATTTTTTTCGGCGACCATTTGTTGAAATTCGCGATAATCGGTGAATTTATATTTTTTGATCTAAGGGGTGGGTGGCGATCTCCCCCCTTCCTTGGATCTGTGAAGAGGTAAACACATCACTTAGATAACATTTGTGACTTTCAAGGATGTTAAGGCACCTTCAGATTTTTGAAGGGGATTCTTTTTCAGAGATTATCCTCTTTCAGAAATCTGATCATTAAAAAATGGATGTGATAGTTATGTTTTTCATCTTTCGATAATTGGTTCTTATGTATTTTTTAGTGCTGAATCCAAAAATGACCTCCATTTTTTACCAGACCATCACGTCAGTTTTTTTCACAAATCGTAAATTTTTTAAATTTTAAAAAGTCGAAATATTGCGAAAATCTGCTGCTATAAAATAGACGTAACTTTTTTTCATAATAATTTATTCATTTTTTTGCTTATACGTGGATTTTTATAGTTAAACATGTAAAATATTGTGTATTTAAAATCTTTATAATTTTATTCCATGCGTGGAAGTTTCTTTGAACCGCTCATGCTCTGCTTCCCGTTTCCTTTTAATCCTCTCTATGGGGTTCATCTCGGTATCCTCTTTTATTTTGGCAGCTGATAAGGCTGGAAAATTTGTCGCAGATGCATTTAAAACATTTACCTTCTTTTGTTAAGGCTTTGACAAATTGCTTTGTGAGATTTTCGCTATTTTTTACTTTTTCACTTTGAAATTTACGATTTGCGAAAATCGTGATGTGATGGTTAAAAAAGAAGGTCAATTTCGGATTCGGTGCTAAAAAATGCACCAAAATCAATTATCAAAATTTAAAAAACACAATCATGGCAGGCTTGTGTTATTAACGTTGTTCACTATAACTAAAAGAACAAAAAATAGGATAAATAATTACCATAGTACAAGAGTAAGAAGAAAAGGAAAAAATAAGACATTTAATAAATAAATTCTGTTATAACGTTTTTAATTTTATGACCTAATAAGTAACAATAAACCATATTTTGAGGAGAGGGCGGAATTATAAAAAAAGAGCGTTGGATAACTGAGTGTTTCGGTTAATCGGATGTTGGATAACCGAGTGTTTCGGTTAATCGGATGTCGGATAATCGAAAGTCTGTAATATTTTTAAATCGCATTAATTATTTCATATTCATTTAATAATTAACTGCAAGGAATGATTTGAGCAACAGAAGTTATGACTACGTTGATTATATGTCACTCGGTATCGCCCTCCCCAAAACGATTCTCTGGATCCGCCCCTGCTTGAGGCACTGTAGCGATGATAGGGCACAAATACTATTTCGGTTCGCCGTAACGACGATAGGGCACAACACTTTAGTTCGGTTCGCTGTAACGATGATAGGGCACAACACTTTAGTTCGGTTCGCTGTAACGATGATAGGGCACACACACTCTGTATTTCTGCTCGACGCTTGGTTTTTATCTCTCTAAAATTCCGTTCGACGATCCGGCATTTCCACGCAAGAATTCCACTGGGTGCTCCGGCACTAACACACTGCAACACGGCTCGCTGGTCACTGGTCCAAGACGATTCTATCCCGTCGCTGCCATCAATTTGTCGGGTTTCCTCTTAGTCCGCACAACTTCGAAGAAAATCCTTATTATTTATATGCTGCCACCACCGATATGATTACGTGATATCGGTCACGCACTGAGAGGATTGTTTAAATGAAAACCAACGCTTTCAATTAACTAAATTAACAGTTTATTTACACACTATTTACACAACAACAAAAGACTATTTACACTTACAAACTCGGATATAGATGATCCGGTTCAACATTAAATTGAATACAGTAAATGCTGGCTGTGTACTGTTAAACTACGTTAAATCACTCTCACTCTACACACGTTAAATTAGCTTTCCGGAAATCAATCTCGATCTCCCAACTAATGGGTTCTAAGCCTAAGCTCTCCGAGCCTCTCTCAACCCTACACACTCTCTCAGAGCTATCCAAGGAACACCCGTCCACTTTGCGCGCTACGCTCAAACTGCCTATATCAGCATAAGAGATTGCCTTCCAGCAACCCCTTGCTCCTTCTCAATGTAACCCCTCCGGTGTTTTCTACCTGGCTCCCATTTCAAGCTCTTTTCTTCGTTCGTGGAATGCTTTTGTCTTCCCATCTTCCACAGATATCTCAAAAGGTTGGGCACACCCCTCTCCAACTATCTTTTTTCCCCTTCATACCATCTATACATTTTCACCGGCTTAGATCCAATTTTAGATAAGGAAAAACTTTTATTTTGAAATTCCAGTACACAGCCCATACAATATATAATATATTAAGACAAAAATAATATAGAACCCCAGTTCTAATAGCAGATATTTCTCAGAACCTGACAAATGTATTGTATCTTTCTTTGGTTTCCTGACTATTTAAACATGGAAAATACAGTAGTTGCGTAAAATTAACAGCACAATGTACTGGCAATTTGGACGCCAGTAGTTTGTGCTGTGGTCCAAATGCGTCCAAAATTGACAGTACATTGTACTGTTAATTTTACGCAACTACTGCATTTTTCATGTTTAAATAGTCAGGAAACCAAAGAAAGATACAGTACATTCAACTGTGATCGAGTTGTGCTGGCAAATTTACAGTGGTTTTTTTTACAGTGTATAAATTTCAACTTTGTAAGATACAATAAATATCTTCTTGCTATCATCTTATATAAATTAATTTCATTAGACCAAAACAAATTTAATTAAGTATATATACTAAATTAATTAATTAAATCAGTTTTTTAGCCAAGATCTCACATGACACCTGTGTAAAGATCTTCAACCATTCGCTAAATGGAAATTTTTTTAAATCCAAAATACACAATCAATTAAATGTTATCCATTTCAATTACCAACCTATTTTTAATTATTTAAAATTTTGAAACTAGTAGTAAATAGTAGGGATCATTCACCATCGGTAGAATGAAACTCATTTAAGTAAAAGACAGTGCTTTTAACTTACATCAATTTTATAAAGGTAAGTAATGTACAATAATTACTATATTAAAAAAAATCATTAAAATCCTCATTTTCCTTACTACAATGCAGCATAATATAGAAAGCAAGTTTTTTAGCAGTAGGTTGCCGCAATCAGTTTTCAACTTAGAATGGAAGATAGCAAAAGATGAAAAAAATTCTTTCAAGTCTTACACTTCAGGACAGTTTAAAAGCATTTCGACATATCCATATATATTTTTCGAGCATTAATCTTTTAAAATGAACATTGAGATATGCATGGCATGCTAGAACAAATAATTACAAATTTGCTTATTTACTGTGCTGCAAAGTTTAAAATGATGCATTTTTATATGAAAAATGAACAGTTTGTAGGTAGTTTTTTTCTTTTTACATAAATGATGTAATTAATATTAAAAAATCCCTCTATCTCAGTGGTTCCCAATGTGGGGCAATATGACTTTTCAGGGGGGCAATTTCAGATTTCTTACTAAGAAATTTTCTATCATTTTTTTCTAAGTAGTGCCGTAGTCTAAAAATAGAAATAATAGATAAAAAAAAAATTTAAAAATAACTGAATACAAATTAATTTTTGAAACCGTCCCATTTAAAAGTTCAAAATACACTGACACCGGAATAATTATGTGAATTTTGTTTTAGATATTTTGACGCCTTTTATATATTAAAAAATCATTCTAATTTTTCTGATTTTAATATTATTTTAGTAAAACACATCTCTTTTTTTACTATATTATTTTTAATTGTACGTCTACTTATAGTGCAATATGTCCCATGAAGGAACTTTTACATATGAAATTTTGTACAGTATACCTAAAATTGACTATTTGGACATGTTTAATCTAAAAAATGTTTTGAATTATCTAAATGAAGTACTACTTTTATGAAATTAAAATAAATCCCTGTGCGTATCACGGTAGGAAATGGGTAGGAAGTAAACTTCTTACGGCTCTTCTGCAGACCACATACACAATATATAAAAATACTTCATGACATATGCATTTTTAAATTTAAAATCGGAGAAAACATGGTGGTCTAATAATAATGATGCGAATTAGATGCTCGTTATCAAAGAAGTTATGTTATGAGGAAAAAGAAAAATGGTTACTTAAAATGGATAAAAGCGCGAATCCAGAAATGTTACTTGTGAATTATGTTATCCATACAGTCTCGGTGATAAATATCACTTGTTCTTAATGAAGTACTAAAATCCATTATAAAATTTATCAGTTCTATCAGATGTAATACAAAATGTGAGAGAGATTTCAAGAAATTTTACGAAGATAAAAATGAAGACTATTTATCACTTTAAAATTTGAGGTAAAATTTGAGGAACAACAAATATGCCTAAAAACAAAACAATAATAATGCGAACATCCATGGCCTTATTGCATTCATAGAGTTATGTTAAAAACATACTTGTAAAAAAATATATGATTTTGATAAATTAAAGAATGTGAAATCACTTATCAGAGTTGATATTATTTTCGGATCCTTCCTGGAAAATAGAAGTTTTTTTTTTATGCAATAAGATTTATATGATGTAGAAAGGAGGGGGGACATCATGATTTTAGAGATGCTTAGGTGGGACGTGACCAATAAAAGGTTGGGAACTACTGCTCTATCTCTAAAGTTGTAAAAACCATCACCTGAAAAAGTCTGCTGAACCTGAAGTTTGTTATTAAAAAAAATAACTTATTTTTCCAAAAATATTTTTTTTTAAATTAATTAAAATTTCAAATTTAGATTTCATATTAGGGATGCAACGGATATCCGGCAAGTATCCGATATCCGGCATATCCGGCTGATTTTTCAATATCCGAAATACCGTCGGATATCCGAATCACAATCACCGGATATCCGGCTATGCGTAGCAAAGCAAATATATAAGGATAAGAGAAATCGTTTGACCCAAACAATGCCGAACAACTTTTGTTTATAATGCAAAATATGAAATAAGTCCACTATTCATGAGTAAAAGGTAATTCTCAAAAATGTAAAGAATTATTGGTATTTGAACTCTTTATAATAAATTTAAGAATTTATGTTTACATCTTTTAGAAAATTGTACCTTTACTTTCAGAATATGAAACAAAATCTGAAGTTGTTTATTAAAGTATGACTTTATTAATTTTCTTTCTCTCTTTTATGATTAACAATTAAACAGGCCTCTTTCTTCTTTCTTCAATAGAAGAAAGTATTGTAACTGAGATTTTTTCGATTTCTGGTTTTCGGTGGGCTTAGACGTTTTCGACGTCAGAGATCCCAAAACATGTTTATACAAAATGTCTGTCTGTCATCATACCATCAAAAAGTGTATGAAGTTATGCATAGAATTGAACAAAATTTTTTTGTGAATGTTTTTTGGCTATAGCCAGCTGGCCCTCCTTCAATATTGGAACATTCCACTGGAAGGGGGTGCTGTAATCGTGATTTTTGTGCCATTTTCATTATTGTGCCATCAAAAAGCGTATGAAGTGATGCATAGAATTGAACCAAATTTTTTGTGTATGTTTTTGGCTGTGGCCAGCAGGTCTTTCTTCAATATGGAAGCATTTTGCCTGAAGGGAGTGCTGTAATTGCGATTTTTGTACCATTTTCATTATTGTACTATCGAAAAGCATATGTTAAATATGTAATGATAAGTTATCCATATAATTGAACAAAATTTTTTGTGTATGTTTTTGGCTATGTCCAGCAGGTTCTCCTTTAAATTGGAAATATTCCGCCAGAATAGTGATTTTTGTGCCATTTTTATTCTTGTACCATCGAAAAGTGTATGAAGTTATGCATAGAATTGAACCAATTTTGGGGGGTATGTTTTTGGCTAACAACTAATTGGTCTTCGTTCAATTTGAAAATATTCTGCAGGAAGGGGGCGCTATAATAGTGATTTTTCTGTTATTTCCATTATTTTACGATCAAAAAATGTATGAAGCTAAGCATAGAATTGAACCAATTTTTTGTGTATATTTTTGGCTATGGCCGGCAGTTTTTCCTTGAATTTCGAAATATTCCGCCAGAAGGTGGCACTGTGACAACGTTTTTTGTAAAATTTTCTCAATTTTTTGCAGTTTTTTGTACTGTATATTGGTGGCTCGTGAAGCCATGGGAACTTCGCAACTGCTAAGCTGGCTATTCACAATCAGCTGATGTACAACAGAATAACGAAAAAAATTACTGATTTTAATAAATATTATGATCGAGATTAACTTATTCTTATTTTGATTAATTGACGAGCAGAAATTTTAGATCAAATCAAAGTTGGTATAATATTGAACTAATAATATCGAAGTATTAACATTTGGAACTACTTTTTAAAATATTAAGATGTATGAGATAGAAGAAAGTTTTGGGATTGGCACATCCAATTAGTTATTTTTGTAACTTCATTATAAATAAAATATTTAAAATGAAACGTAATTTTCTTTTTACTTATAAATATCACAGTAATTTAACTTAAAATAAAACTAAATGTGACTCAAAGCAAAACAGTATTAAATAATTAAAACAGAAAAAAGGCAACAACTAAACCTATATTTGAAGAAAATAACTCTTTAATCATGGATATATTAGTAGATATTTTATGTTTAAATTATAAAAAGAACCTGCGTATTTCTTTGTGAAAATACTCTACAATTATAGGCATATTAATTGGTTAAAATTTGTTACACAAATTATCAGCATTTCATTGTACAAATTAATTATTAGCAATTATCAATATAGTCAATGCCATATCTAAATCCCGTAGCAATTATCAGCATTGCATTGTACAAATAAACAGGATATTTTAATGTTTAAATTACATTTTTTATATAACATTATTATTATACATTACACGGCTTAAATGGCAGATGCATGTCTTGAATTTCGAGATGGGATGGCAGGATTCGTGCCCTAAAGAATATTGGGGGCGGGGGGCTCCTGTTTCCAAAAAATCATTTTCCGAAAATGTTTCTTTGTAAAACGACGATGAGGTGTCGGGGCCTATTGACAAATTTCGTGATATTTTCCACTATCGATTTGCAGATTTCACAGTTTCTTCTTACAACAAATTGACAAAATTTATGTTTGTTTTTCTGCATTTGACCAAAAAAGTTTGCGATTTTTCTCCACGATCGACTGACGAATTTCTTGATTTGTTTTGGAGACCGATTGGTGAATTTCATAAAGTTTTTTTTCGCAATCATTGACAAATTTAGAAATTTTATTCTGTGACCGATTGGCAAATTTCCCTGTTTGTTCTTGTGACATACTGATGAAAGTAACGATTGTTTTTCTGCATCTGATTGAAAAATTTTGCATTTTTTCTCTGCGACCGGCTGAGGAATTTCACGGTATTTGCTCGTGACAGACTGGCAAATTTCTCGATACTTTTGCATGATCGATTGACAAATTTCGTGATATTTTCCCACTGTTGATTTCCCATGAACTTCAGTTTTTTTCTCGCAACCAATCGACAAATTATTTTATTTTCACCATGATTGACGAAATCAGCAATTTTTTTTTCTATGACCGTTTTATGTATTTTTTTATGTTTTTCCTGTGTGCTCAAAATAGGAAGTAATTAAAAGGGCAGCAACAGCCACCGGAAACTAAGCTCTACCAAATTGGACAATAGTCAGCCCTAAACAAAATGAGATTACACTTGTGGTGCACATGAAAAAAAAAACTTTGATGAACTTAAAAAAAAAAAAAAAAAAAAAAAAAAAAAAAAAAAAAAACATATTTAGAAACAACAAACTAGTTGTTTCTCGCAATTAACAGAAATTAGGACATGGCTTTTTGAAATCAACCTTTTCTCGTGTAATAGAAGAAATCAATTGACTATTCCCTTTTCAAACATTGGATATGGGTTTAAAATTCCAATGCATAGAACATAGTTCAATTAACGAAAATACCGGGGATTACAGTTTTGAATATAATTCCATTAAGGATATAATAAAACAAATTTGTTCAGAAGTGACATAGCATCACCGATATGCATTATTCATGTACGTTAAACAAGTGGGTAAGTGTGATCACAGATCGCACAGAGGGTTGCGTTTAATATTCCTTTCAAAACACTTTATTCTATTGCAAAATCTGTTAGTTCCACATTTCGCAACCAGGGGCGTACTCTATTCTAAACAAACCTCTATCTGAACGAAACTCCGTTTTACAACCTATCCGTAGATATACTAGTCAAGGGAGTCGGGCCCATAGCACCCAAGATAGGTAGGCGCCCCTGGCGGTAAAAAGTGGAACTAAAATATGTAAGTTTTTGGTGCATAATATGAAAGAGCGGTCTAAGGGTGCCGGCTAAAGTTAGAAAAGTGTCCCCCCAGGTGAAAAAAGGGGTGGGGGTGATAAAAAATTGCTTAAAATACACAAGTTAGAGTCTGGACGGTAATTAATATAAGACCTTTTTGAAAATTTTAGGATTTTTCGTGTGATCGCGAGTGTTCTGCTATAGGTATGCAAAATTTCATGTCTCCAACTTAATTAAGGGCTGAGTTAGAAAAATTGCTTAAAATACACAAGTTAGAGCCCGGAGGGATAAATATAAGACTTTTTGAAATTTTTATGATTTGTCATGTGATCGCAAGTGTTCAGCTATAATTATGCAAAATTCCAAGTCTTCAACTTAATTAGGGGCTGAGTTAGAAAAAAAATCTTAAAATATACAAGTCATAGCCCAGAGGGTTAAATATAAGATTTTATTCGAAATTTTATGATTTGTCGTTTGATCGCAAGTGTTTAGCTATAATTTTTCAAAATTTCAAATCTTCAACTTAATTAGGGGCTCAGTTAGAAAAATAAGCTTGAAGTCGTTTGATGTGAGGTGTTCAGCTATAAGTATGCAAAATTTCAAGTCTCCAACATATATAGTTTCTGAGAACGGGCACTGTGACAGACAGAGGAGCAAGACGAATAGGGTTTCGTCAGATGAACGAAACCCTAAAAATTAATGCACATCAGATTTTGCAAAGTTTTCTAAAACTTTTTAAGAGAGCAAAACCATGTGTTTCCGATAATTTCTAAAGTTATAAAAGTCACTCTGTGCTGTTTCTCAAAGTGTAACTTTTGAAAGAGGCTAAAGTACGCAAAATGGAATAAAATCTAAATTAAGAAATTCATTTAGGAACCCGATTGTTAATTACCCATAACATTAGGTGAAAGTTGAAAAATAGACATGGTATATATAAAGCTTGATTCTGTTCCTTTTGTTTTAATAAAATAAAAATTTTGAATAATTATCTTGAGTTGTTAATTTAAATTGTTTCAATGGTATTTTGTCATGTCTATATAAATGTAATTCTTTAAGTAGCACATAAAAAATAAGGGGGTTTAATGATTTTTTTTTTTTTTTGTCTAACAGTTCAACTCCCCTGCATTTATAAATTTTGGGTATGAAACTCCCCTCCTGGGAAAACTTGAATTGCAAGCCCTGATATTCAAAGAGATATAGTTTTTGTAAATTATATTTCAATACATTTAAAATGTTTTAATGATGTGTAAAACATGTTTGTAATTTACTGTTATGAGATGACATTATATAGAGAAATAATTCACTATATAACTAAAAACATATCTAGTGCCGGATACCCGATCGGATATCCGAATCCGGCAGGCGAAGGAGCTTCGGATATCCGATATCCGGCAAAATCAATATCCGGTGCATCCCTATTTCATATAATAGTATTTTGAGTTTAATTCTTTTACATAGTTAATATACTTTAATTTTGAGCATTTTGTTTTGTTTTCTGCTGGTTTCTTCCAGTTTTTTTCATTTCTTCCAGTTTTTCCACTGTCCTGGAAGAAACTGGTTTCTTCCGGAAGAAACCCAAACCCTGATGTATAGTATATGTATTAATATATAGTATATATGTTGAGCTATGTGTAACATAGACTTTCAAAATGCGATTTTGGGATCTAATTTAAGGTATGTGCCTACATTTGGAGTTCTTTTTTTTTTACATATATACAATGCATATTGAATAAACACACATATTTTTAGTTCAACTATGATACAGCATGAGAGAAAAACATAAAAACCTAACAATATCTCCATAACATTTTAAAAAATTGAATTTAAAAAATTGAAAAAAAAAAAAATCAAAAATTGAAACCAGACAAATTTAAAAGGGAAATTACACAAATTAAAGACACCGAAAAGCGGGAAGGGTTGGGCTCGGGGCGATGAAGCTACCCGACGACCCCTTGCTTCTGCTAGCTTATTATTATAAAAACTATGTTTATTGTTTTTAAATTATGTGAAAATATTTTCTATCGTTGAATGATTTTGAAAATGTTGCCGTTTGTGCAACGAAACGATCGTCAATCTTAATAAAGATTTTCTATCACTTTTTATAGCATTTTTAACTTTATCTATATAAAAATATTTATAACTGCAGTAAACTCCTGGCCTAATGTGGCAGAAGGGTAGGCCGGATAACAAAAAAGCAAGGTAGGCCGGAGTATTATAAATATTTACTCACTTCCTGCACCCTCCCCACCCCCCAATTATATTAAACACACTTGTCACATATTTTAAGATAAATTTTATGCATACAGTACATACTGTTTCAAAATAAGCAACATATTAACTTAAAACGTAAGCCTAATTCATAAAAAAATGAGTAAATCTTATTTTACTGTTTATTAATAAATGATTGCATAAATATGAAAAGTTATACATAAGATAAAAGAGTCAAAACTTAGTTTTTAGTTTTAGAAAAAGTAGTTGATAGATGACTGTCTCTGCTATTGCATTCTGTAATCCTTTCTTGTTGTGTGTTAGCACTTTCCTATGAACAAGAACCTGCCTGCCTTGGCCGCTTACAACATTCATTTTTTTTTTTTTTTTTTACAAGGCCAGATAGTACGGAGGGCCAGATAGCCAGGAGTTTACTGCATATAGTATTTATTTATAGGTTGTATATATATTGTAATTACATATACAGTAGATTTCCTTACATCCACACAGCTTGGGACCAGAGGTTATACGGATTTTAGAATTTTGCAGATTTCTGGTCATTGCTTTGTTTACATTTTTTAAACAATAATTTGAATGTAATATATAATGCAATCATTATTATAATGAATACTTACAATATAATAAAATGTTAAAATACTTCAGTAAAGTAACAAACTAAAATACAGTCGGACCCCTATTTAACGAACCTCTATTTTGCGAACTTTTCCTCAGAACCAACAACATTTTGCGAATTTCTTCGTAAAATAACCTCCAAATAGCAAAGTGTATTCTCTATTTAACGAACTTTTTCTCCTGATATAATTTTTTTTCTCCCTATTTCTCAAAATATTTCCGGACACTTCAAACTTATTCTTTCTTTTACACATTTTATAATGCCCAATAACCTTCAATTAATTTTACCAGGTGACTAACTCAACGAGAGCAGTAAAATCCCTGTCATTCTTTGCATTTAATCCAGGAAATGTAAACTTTCAATATCCCCCTTTCACACTCAAAAGGGCTTTTCTGTAGTAAATAAGTTTCAGTAATTAAATTTAAGGATGCATGTAGTAATACAATGCTTAAAATTACTTGTTATAATAAATACGATAATGTCATTAAAATTCATTACTTTTAATGTAAATATTTTCTTAAAACTGAAAATACAGTGTATTTCAGGACAGTATTTTTTAAAATTCTTGTTGTCCTTACAGATTTCTTTTTGATGGGTAAAATGAATAATAATAATAATAAAAAAAATATGATTTACAAAAAAAAGTGTGATTAGTTAAGTTTTTTAATAATGTTTAGTGTTTATGTATTAGAAATCTGTTTTGTGTAGTTTAAAGTATTTAAAAAGGTTCATCTCTATTTAAAGAATTTTCCACATAACGAACTTTTTTTCGGGATTTAGTGACTTTGTTAAATAGAGGTCCGACTGTAATAAAAAGTAAGATAATCTTAAAAATGATTAAATTATTAACAGTAAAAGTCAAGTAAATAATTAATAATGTATAATTAAAAATGCATAATAAAGATGAGATACATTTTTTGTGAATTATTCAATGAAAGTTTCCTGTTAAAGGTACCTACCCTATTCATTCACATAAAAATCATGAAGTAAGGAAGTTTTATTTCAGGTTTAGCCAGTCTTAATATCCAAAAAATCTAGAAAAAAAATATATTTGGTAGAAAGATAGTAATTGCAAGTGATATCAGCAAATCTTGATTTTTTGTCAGAAATAAATTTATGCTTCTTTCATGAAAAGCCACAAGTTCAACCATATTATTGAGAATTACATATTAAAATGCATATGGAATGATATGAAACTAAAAAATTCTGTAATTTTTCTCCAACGTCTGAACTGAAAGTTTCATTGTTTACATCTGTGATGATATGCCGTCATTTGCAGATTTTAGGGTTGCAGATTTGAAGTAGTCTACTGTATAAGTATAATATACATAAACATAATGCATATTTTTAACATCGTACTTTTTTTTAACACATCACATATATAACGTTTATTAAATAAAGATATGTTTATAAATACTAAAAACCATGTTTTTCTGCAATCTTGAAAAATTTTGTACGAACCTAAAACGGCCTTTTGGCGCCATCTTGGATTCCTTCGCCAATCGCGCCAACCAGAATAGGTTACGGAACTCTTCCCTCCTCTTAATTTGGCGCCCCCATTTAACAATTTTGCGCCTTAATTTACGTACATGATTATCTCAGGTACAAATTGTGTTGAGCCATCCCTAGAAACATTTACAGAAGATTTTTTTTCTTCATTATTTGGATATAAACAAAATATTTTTGTAAAGAAACATACACACACAAAACGTCATCAACTTTTATTTATTGCCAAAATATGAGAGATAATTTCTATTGAAACCTCTCTCTCAATTTGGCTCCGCTCAGCAGCGGCCGCCACCCTGGCTACAATACTGGCTATATCACATTACATAGTTATATGTATATAAATACGTCTGCCGCTGCCTTTAATATGGCACCTCCATATAACATCATTAACTATGCATTAAAATTAAGAAAGCAAAAAAAAGGGGGAGGATAACTGTAATTAATATTTTCGGCGCCATCGTTGGTGCAGTGAATATGACCTGTCCCGGATAATACGTAAGTATCATAAATAGAAATGATATTTAAACTTACTTTTCAGAAAACAGTTAAGATTAATCTCGAAATCGTAAATATAAACAACATTCGATTGAACAGGAACGATCAAAATGTTCGATTAAATACAAACGAATCAAACCTTCGATTCAGGGTCTGTTCAAGATGGGCTCGTGCGCTCCGGAGACATGAAGATGGAGTGGAATCACATCGTGGATAGAATAAACTATCAGTGCATTCAGGAACAGATCATGGATTTGACAAAGACTTTTAAGATGCATAGACCTGCAAACTGTCAGTTTAATTGAGGATTTTTGATCACAGCTGTTGTACGGCAGTATATATATGCTTTATACAGTCGGACCTCTATTTAACGAACCTCTATTTTGCAAATTTCTCTATTTTGCGAACTTTTCCTTGGAACCAAGAACATTTTGCGAATTTCTTCGTAAAATAATCTCCAAATAGCGAAGTGCATTCTCTATTTAACGAAATTTTTCTTGTGATCAAAATTTTTTTTCTCCCCATTTCTCAAAATATTTCTGAACATTTCAAACTTATTCTTTCTTTAAGCACGTTTTATGATGTTCAATAGCCTTGAACTGGTTTTACCAGGCGCCTTTTTTGTCAGCAGTGAGAATTCGGTAAGTACGGAGGACGAAGACGATAATCCCTTAGAGTAACTTTTAAAAATGTGGATATAATGAGAAAAAAAGAAGAAATTAACCATGATGTGCTGATTGATGATTGTATTTCACTTAATTCTGAAATTGAGTCCCCGGAAACACTATCTGAATTGGATATTTTCGACAGTGTGAAAAATAAAAATAATACAGCAATGAATTGCGATGAAGACGAACATGATGATGATGGAAATGATCATTATGCACGAATTAACAAAACTTCGTATGATGAAATGCTAAAATCATTTGAAACAATCCAACGTAGATTATAGTTAGAAGAAAATGCGCATTAAGGGGTTTTGGGTGCATTGCAAAGATGCGAGAAGTATTATGAGAGAAAGCACTTTTTAAAATAAAAAACTCAGTCAAAATTAACAGAGATTAAAAAATAAATAAATTTAAGGACGCATATGTTAATGTATGTTTGTAATTATTTGCTATAATAATAATAAATACGATAATGTCATTAAAATTCGCTAATTTTAATGTAAAACTATTTACTTTAAACAAAAAATACAGTGTATTCCCGGACAATGTTTTGTTTTCCTTGCAGATTTCAAAAACTTAAGCACATAGAAAAAATGAATTGATGATGGATATTGACGGTAAATTAATTAAAACAAATCGATATAATTTATTTAAAAATAATGTGATTAATTATTTTTAGTAAAAATACTTAGTGTTCATGAATTCAAAATTTGTTTTATGTAGTTTAAAATATTTAAAAAGGTCAATCTCTATTTAACGAATTTTCCATATAACGAACTTTTTTCCGGGATTTAGCGACTCCGTTAAATAGAGGTTCGACTGTATTTTAATTTACCTAAGAAAATGCTTTTATCAGCGTATTTTTTCATTGCGGATCATTAAGTATTAGTCTACCCTATTTCATTTAGGCCTTAAAAAAAATACCTTATTATTCATCAATTTTTTTGTTTTTTTCGTGTAGCAAGTAAGTATTTCAATAAACATCCACCAAGGATAAAAATATAGTGTTACTTTCGTTAATATGCATTTTTTTTTTAATTACCTTTTTGCATATAAATTAGTTTAAAAAACGTAGATTTCTTTACAAATAATTTCAAATTTTGTAAATTACTATTTTATGTTACAGTTGCTACCTTTAATCTAAACTTCCCTACCAGTTACTTTTGTAAGTTAAACTTTAAAAAAAAGTGGAATTATAATGTTTAACAATACGTTTCCATATAAATTTCGCCTTTATTTAGGTTTATAAGGCATATTAAAATTAGATACTCTTTTCCAAGCATGCCATCCATAAAATTATTAATAAATCGCTTTATTTAACTTTATTACTGAAAATTCAATATTTATAACGCATATTTAGATATAAAAAATAGCTTCATGTAAAAAAATATGCCATAAACTTCATATATATTGATAAAAATTAATTTTTAAGCTCATTCTAGCCATAGCACTTCATGGTAAATAACCACAGCTGACGTACAAACCTCGTGGTTCAGGTGTTTCAATTTACTTCAGATGACTGCCATGATTTCGCATACTTTTGAATGGGAATTGCCGGTCTATGTATCTTAAAAGTCTTTGGAATTTGATCAGGGCAACAATTGATACTAAAAAAGTGCGCTTGACGGCTGAATGGTTAGAGCATTGAGCTTGAGATTGGGGTCGGGGGTCTATGGGTTCGAATCCTGTGCTGCCCAAATTGTACTGATGATTTTTTTATTTTATTGATTGCTTTATATTTTTCATGATAAATAACCGATTTTGGAAAAGAAAGTCTTTTATATATTAATAACACAGAAGCACATGTACTTCTATTATTATAATAAAATACTTATTTAAATAAGAGAAAATAAGGTATTTCGCCATGAAAATTTTGCATTAGAGCGCCTTTTAATGTTCAAAGTTTCCTTTAAATTGATAATTGAGCAAATGAAAAATTAAGTATCGTGCGAAAATATCCGTTTGCGCTTAGGATAATTTCTCGGTTTTTTTTTAACCATTTGGAAAAATGGTTATTGTCCTCGGTCAGGATAGGAAATCAAAAACATATCTGAAGCGCTTTATTAGTTGAATCCCGCATTTTATTCGTTTTCTGATTGGTCTATACAGTAATCTGTATTTTCCCTTTACTTTCAACAGAGATGGATACTTTTGTTGCCACTATCACAAAAAATAATAAAAACTACCAAAAAAATTAATAACTCAGAAACAAATTGAGATACAGCTTTCAAACAAATTTCATTTAAAAGTACATTTTTCCCCTATACGCCGGTGTAAAAAGTAATATTCTGGGATGTTTAGAAGTTTTAAAATGAAATTTCATTTAAAATTGGTCCAGGAATGTTAATGTTTAATCCATGGCGTACGTAATGTATGACCAGCTCTGTAGAAGTTTAAAAATTTACAGTACCGAAAATTTTAAAACTGAAATTTCTTTTAAAATTTGTTCATGATGGGTCAAGGAATGTTAATGTTTAATTCATGGCGTACGTAATGCATGATCAACTGCGTACGATTTTGTATGTCTTAAATTTTAGTCTTTGAAAAAATCATTTTCCAAATAGTCGTTGTAATTTGCTAAATTGCTTTTTTTTTTTTTTTTTTTTTTGAGTACTTTAGGAGGGAATTTTTATTAAGAATGGAATGCAAATCTTATTTTGCAGTGAATAAAGTATGATTGGAATGTTTATAAATTTTCTACTGAAAGTATAAGTAAGTATTTTGCTTATACTAACATGATTTTGACTGTCATTTGTTTCTCATGTTTTATGATGTATTTTGGTCTGTTATCCGCACGCTATTAAAATATGCAATCATAAAAAAGGAAATTAATATACTAAAACCGTCTCTGAAAAATTGTCTAACTAACAGTGCAAATTACATTGAAATCCATTCAGTATAGTAGATTACAAATAAATCACGTAATATGTTGCTATCACAATCTTGGTTTATTAACAGCATTCTAGTTACCACGAAAAATATAAAGCAACTGATAAATCATTTTTAGATAAATAAAAAGAAAATTGTTAAAAAGTTAAAATTTTCAGATCACCAATCCAATTGAATTGTTAAATTGTATAAATTGTTAAATATGCCACACATACACATAGACAGACAACTATCCACATACACACGCACACACAGATACAGTTAAACCTCTCTGTAAGGGCCACCTGCCGTTCAATTGAAAATTGGCCCTTATGGGGGGGGGGGGGGGGTGGCCCTACAATAAGGGTGGAAAAAAAAACTAAAATTAGGAAATCAAAATCTATATAGGAGAAAAAACTGTTTATTAAAATTTTCAACCCCTATACATGATTGAAAAAAATTTCTATTTAAGTTAGTTTGCTTTTCATAATTTTTTTGCAGACAATTTTCGTTTCTAATGATTCTTTTACTTTATGGAACAAATTACTTAAATTTGCATCATTTATTAATGCCTTTGAATGATATATTAGTTTATTTACTTGTGTTAGAGTTTCCCGACAGGTGTAAAAATTGTGCTTCAACATGCATTCACAGTTTTAGAAAATGTGGAATCAGTTTTTCTAGCTAACCTGTTACCTTTTTGTGCCCACAACAAAGGGTCAAGTTTCCCCTCCAACTCAACCCCCACAGGTTGAAAGGTCAAACAAAGTGTGAGGAACACCTGTTTGTCTCACTTGTGGAAAAGTTTATGGTCCTTCATTGCAAGTGCAGTTATTTGCTGAACTCTTATCTTTTGGTTCAGGAATTCAATACACCTGTTTAGGATTTAAGGCACATGTGATAAAAATGGCCTTTATGAGAGGTAGGTGCGGCCCCTAATAGGAGTAAATTTAACATTCTGTCTACGGGAAAAATTTTCGTTCTTAAAAATATTGGCCCTTGAATAGGAGTGGCCTTTAATAGAAGTTTCACTGTATATATGCATATATATATACGATTTAGAGGCAAATATATGCATACATATAGGCAGACACACACACAAGATTTTAGATATAAACGCACATATATACATGGTGTATTTATAGATATATAAGCATACTGTCACATTCATACCTTTTTTCAATCAGTCTTTTTAAATAAAATGAGAGACATGTAGACATATAAAAAAAATTGATATATATATAAATCTTCCCAGCAAATATCAGGGAAAATAACAAAATGAGATAGAAAGTATCTTTGCTTAAGAGAGATTGCTAATTAGAAAGTGGAAAGTGTATAAATTTGCTATAAGTTTGAGTCTGTCAGATGAGAAGCTGCTCCTCAAGTCAAACTCTTGCTGCTGTAGAACTCTCATAATCTTACTACTCTTTGCGTACCAAAAGCGACCGAAACCGTGACGAAACAGTCGGGTATTTACTCAGGTTACAAATTTTCACACATTTTATTTTGTAAAGAATATTTCTATCCGTCCGAACATTTCCTAAATTCTTGTAGGTGACGTAAATCATGGAGCAGTTGACATCATGTGACTTTTACCGGAGAATAATGAAAAAAGCTGTAGGATACACAAATAAAAAAAGCATTGATAAAGGTAGCGATAGCTGTCTTACAGCAGCAGCAAAAACCCGTTCGTGACGTCACCTTACATAGCTCTATTGAGATGCTCTAAAAAGATTGTGTTAAAATAAGGAGATTTAGTTACTTTTAGCGTAGAAAAAAAATCTTCTCCGTGAAGCGCAAAGTGACCTGAGTTCGCCGATATATTTGAAATGGTTAAAAAATAATATTTTTAAAAACCGATTGCACAATCGATTAGAAAAAGATGTCAGCTTTAAGAACACATTTTTGATTTGTCAGTACCTCTAAAGTTTCTCCCTGGAGGGGTGTTGCCATAAGGAGGAAAAACGCTTTTCGGAAAAACGGTTTTTTTTTTTTTTTTTTTTTTTTTTTTAAGGTTAACAACAATATTTTTTGAGTTGATTGCGGCATTTGAGACGCAAGTGTACGATCTTTTAGAATATATTTTCATTTTCTAACTTTACTAAACGGTTTGGCCAATGGAAGTTCATAAATAATGGCAAAATACCCCCAAATTCCTTCTTTCCTATCTTCATTTCCTTCCGATGCGTAAATAGGGCATCTGCGCATGTGCGAGCGCTTTTTTTCTCACGGAAAAAAGGAGAGGAGCCTTTAACGAAACTTCTTTGTAATTTTGATTTAATAACTCAGCTAATAATTAAAAATTTAAAATTCTGAGTCTCAAGTGAATCAAGCCTTGGACCAAACTCTCACAAATTTTCAGCCTTGTACTTGCCGCAGATTCTGCTAGCCATCGCAGACAAACAGACAGACACACACACACTGACACAGAGACGGAGCAAAACTTTCTTATTTATACATAATTTATATAAAATTTATACATAAATAAAATTATAATTAAAATCTATAATTGTTTAAATAAATTATAAATTATATTCTTTTTTAATGATTTTAAATTTAATAATTATTTTTTTAATTATTAAATCTTTATGTTCT